>OZ023215.1:10259766-10832266 GCA_963995525.1 Escarpia spicata | reverse complement strand
GGTTGCTGTGACTGTTATTGTAACTTCTGGGGCAGACCACGCTGCAAGAATATTTAAATCAACCAGGCCTACCTCTGGTTACCGCAAGAACACACAAAAGGTCTTAGTTGTCAATGTATGCTCTGACGTTAACCAATAAAGTTCTTGTAGTAAAACAATAGTGATTGTCACGTGATCAAACGTCGCAGAGTCGCACGTCACGACGTATTAAAAACGTCAACACCCCCAGCAGAATTAGTCTCGTCGACTCTCGCCTGGCTGCGTGACTTCATCGAAAAAGTGAGTCCGCCGACAGATCAGCACCCGTATGACTGATACTGTCGTGGCGTGGCATCACTTCATTTCAACAATTGAACCTGTACTCTTATGTGTGCAATTGAAATATATTTAATGCGATATTAGTAGTAAGTATAAGTGTTTTACATTATGCAACTACGTTTCCAATAGTTTTAAAAAAGAATACCGCAACATAGAAGTGTTCTGAAAGTAGACTGTTAGGAGACATTAATCTGCGACATACAAAGTTGCCATCAGACGATGCAACTAAATCCCTGTTCACACTATTCAACCGGAATCGACTTCGACGTCGAATTCAATCAGGTTGAACGCAATAGGGTTGGAAGCAACTGCGGTTGAAAGCAACTGGCGTCTTCACACTATTCAACGTGAGCAAACATTTTGACATCACCTGATATGTTGCGATATACCTTTTGGGGTTTCGTATCAAGTCACTGCAACCAATGCGTGCTAAATCCGTGACGTCACTGGCAATATGGCTGCCGCCAAGTCGTCCGACAGCGACGAAGAACTGCTGTTTCTGACGTTAGGTGCCGTTTGTGTGGCGAATTGTTCCCAAAAGAAAAGACGAAAGAAGAAAAACAACCATTGCAGGAGACTAAGCTGCGTCGTCTGACGGCACCTTAAGTCATCCAGTGATTTGAGGTGGATATGTTCTGCAGTTGTCGTTCCAGCCGTTTCGGAGTGGCGGTTGATCTACCTACCAGAGTGGTTACCTTTGTGAGAGTTACATTCATCCTCGCCTCAGTCTCTTGCGGAAGTTCTTCTACAGTGACGTCAGCCTGTTCCACCACCTTTAAATCGATCATTGTTTAGTAGTGTTAATCAAGCCCGTAGCCAGCTTTTCACAATATAGGGTTCACATTTGACCAATTCAGATTCCAGGGGCGCCACAAGTTCATGTGGGGTTATATTTTTTCACAATGCAAAGGGCCCCTATGTTCACGTGGGGGCTCATAATGCAGAAGCTTACATTTCTAACTGGAAGAACAATGAAGTGGGTGTGAGATTGGTGGACCATGTGGTTTCGTCTTATATTCTTTCATATTATATACAAGCACCACATTAGCATCCCCAGCAGGCCCATAACGAGGTTGTTTTGGGGGTGCGTTTTCAAACAACGTGGGACTCACGTGTGGTCTGTAGAGATTGATCCCATTTTGTTGCCTGATTAAGCCTAATTTACATCATCCAATTGTATTCATAAAAACCAACAAACAGTGATAGTTTGTTGTTAATGTAACTGGATTATTTACTCGAAATCCTTCGCCGTGTGTGAAATTGTTTTGAATATGATCATATTAATATAATAAACGAAGCACCGAGGAGTGTAAGTGTGTCCAAGTTATTTTTTAGAATAAACAGTAAAAGTGTGACATTTACAATCTGGTTTTCACTCAGTTAATACCTTATATTTATCTGATCTGATGTGCAGAAGTTCCATAATTTATCAGAAACATAACTAAGTTAGTAAATTAACAAACCTTTGTAAAACATGCCCGGTAAATAGAAGATTAGAAAAATTATTGTCCTTTGTGGAATTGAATTAAATTATAGGTGTCAAACAATCAAATACCACATCCTGTACACTACACTGACTTCAGGAAACACAAACTGTATTTTACAACTATATGGAACACAAAATGTACATACTAATTGATAATAAAGGCCCTTCACACATTCTTGCCTCCTCATCAGCGATAAGGCTTCCCTTTTTGAGATTTACAAATTAGCAACCACAGTATTTCGATCGGCAACCATACAGCCACACAATTACACGATTTCTCATCAGCACGTGCATTTTAAAATAGGTGATGCTAAACTTTATTTTATATCGGTTAAGTACAATTATTCAGTGAAATTCGCGTTCCAGCTCAATAGTTGAAAATTATGATTCGAGTTAAGCCAGATGAGTTTGTCTACCGGGTTTGCAGCTTGTAAGAAATACACTCGCTACGCATCTTAAGTTGTTGATTGTTGAGAACAGCTTCTTTAACAGTCAGTAGTTACCTTAAGCAGCATACTAAAAATAAAAAGCCACACCTTTCGTTCACTTTGTAATAGAGTTCTGATGAGAAATAATGATTTATTTTATATGGCTTAATTTAATGTGCTCATAATTGTTAAATCATCGTCACCCCGTTCATTCACCAGTATTTTGTTTGCATCAGTTACCTCTGAGTGACTACAATTAGGACTCATAATTTTATGTTTGGTGTAAAACTGGCCTCTTGTGTATTTGTATTTAACCCATGCGTTTACATAACAGGAGACCCTGGGATAGTGTGAAGTCATGCATAACTAACTGGATGCAATGGTCATTTGATACACATTACTCTAGTGATTGCCCTTTTCACACATGGCATTGGGGTCAGAGCCCTGAGCCAGGCTCCCATACATTCAGTGATGACCACTTAATAGATAACGGTTCTCACTTTATCTGCATAAATTAGGCTTTTTTGGCATTCCTTGTAATGCTTGAACACTATCCAGCAGCTTTTAGGAGGGGCGTTAACGCTTTTGAGAAACATGGAATACAATTAGTGATTCACATTTTAAAGATGCAATTTTGAGGGGGGTTCACATTTTGGAGAAAGGGGCGTTCACAACAAGGGGGTTCATGTGAACCCCGTGAACCCCGCTGGCTACGGGCCTGCCGTTTGGCCTATTTGAGTAGTCCAATATTACAGTGAGTGACAAGATCAGAGTGCTGGCAGTTGTTAACGACACTGATTGTGGCTATGGAATAAAAACCCAGCAAATTTAATTGCAAAATGTCGAACATCAAATATAGTACATCGTGCAATCCGTGCAAAACACCGGATAATACACCCTATGGCTAACAACAATAGTTTCACAGCACAACGAACAGTACTATAATAAAACCAATTGGTTGACAATCCAGCAGCGAGCTACCAACATACCATATCCCTCACTTTTCTTTTTCTCTTTTCTACATTTTTGAGCAACAAGCCTAATATTTCTTGAGAAGTAATTAGACAAACACTGTCAAACGGTGCTTTCTTGTCATCCAATGTCATATATGCTTGTTTTACTATAACATTTATGTTGGTTTATTTACAGAATGTGTTCAATTTTCAAGGCGGCAACCTTTTGACATTTGGGCGACCTTTATAGTTGTCTTTTTAAGCTTATTATTTTTACGCAGCTCATTTAAAGCAAAATACACCACGTGGAGGCTGATCGCACTGTTATTTGAAAAGAACTGTTTTTAAACGCCATAATACACGTACACACATGTGATATGTTGATATGTTTTCAAAATTCTTCATAATTTGCCCTTTTCTACATATAATGACAAAACCGTTCACAACTGCATACAGCTGTGTGAACTGCTGTTGTTCTTTAGAATCTTTCCTTATGTCTTAATCTCGATCCTCTTTCCAGAATATTGTTAACCATTGTGAGTGCTTGTATTGTCTTAGTTCGTCTTGAATATAGGACAGCGACACACCGTTCTTCAGCCTATTTCAGCTCCAAAGATAATGTTCAGTGTCAATCTGAAAAAAGTATATCGAATGTTGGACATTTACCAATTGCCTGCTAGATATTAGTTAGACCATAGAGTTACATCAATAATTTTGTGTTCTTTGTGTCTGTGTTTTAGACTCAGTTTTTCCATCACCAATGGTTGTTTTCACGCTGAGTCACGTTACGTTGATTCACTAGCCGTTAACGGTTGTCATATACGTTTTACCCGAACTCACCATTTACCTTATTGTGGGCTTTCAATGGTCACTAATCATATAATTGTGTATAACTAATTAACAAATATACTAGAAAATATATTTAGCACAACTAATAAACAATTTACCTGTTATACAATACCTACATTAAAAAATATATTCGTAATTTTCTACTAACACAAGATCTTGGGCATTCACTGGAGCGACCATGTAACAAATAAAGAGGTCCGGATGTGATCAAGACAATGTCTGGCATCATCAACTATTTGCAGAAGACAAATGAGCTGGCTCAACCATGTCTCGAGGCTCCCACCTACTAGACGTGCCCAACAAGTACTACGGTGGACAGTGGACACCAGCTGGTCAAAGAAGGAGAAGCGACCAAGAACCAGACTGTCCACCGCGACCTACAGTTGGTCACCAAAAGATCGAGCGACGACAGGTTGCTAGCGGAAAAACAGATCTGGGTGAAGTGTTTTGACTGCCTCATGCGTCTATATACGCGTGAGCTAATAAGTCTAAGCAAATCGTCGCTTCGCACGTTAGGAAAATATAATAAATATAAATATTAGTCAGTGTTGTTAATGGATGAGCACAATCACGAAGACACCCGTTCAGTTTCAAAGTAAAGCTATGTAATGTTTACCCAGACTCTCCATGACATACTTTATGGATGCCCTCGTTACGGTGTTATCTTCACCTTAGAAATGCCGTGTGTCTGCGTCAGTTGACCTAATAGACCTCCCACTATTCAAATTGTGTTGCCGCCCCTTTGCGCAAACACAAAATATTGCTCAACTACACGGAGGCAGGGGATATATAATTTGTTGTAGGTGTGTGAAAATTATTCATAAGTTGCTCCACCGCCATAATGGGTGAAGTGGTGCATATAGTGTATAATGATGCACAGGATAGGGTGTTTAAATATAAGTCAGTCATTACCGCAGTCAGACTTGCTAACTAGATGACATACGACCTCAACGCCATGCAAAGAGAAACTCACAGATCAACTAAGCAGCACAGTATAATCATATTGTAATAATATGAAACGATGTTTCCATGGACTACTCATATTGTAATGTTTCACATAGGTAACGATTTTCTGAGTATGATCGGAACACTATATATGTCATACATGTGCTAGTAAACAGCTTTATACGTCGGCGGAACAGACAACTTACGATTGGTTGGCGCGGAGCATTTCGGGTAATGTCGGGGTTCTTTGAAAAATAGTCACTAGTAATGCCCCAGGATGTAACTCTGGCAACATTGCTAGCTTCGCTCGTTTACATTACCCAGAACCCTCGTTTGGTTGCACAAATGGTGTTGCATTTCATGTGTGAAATTAACAATACATCTGATATTTTTTCCGTTTTCTCTCTCACAAAATTATAAAGAGGCACCGTCAGCAATGAACAAGTCAGTATCCGATTTTAAAATGGATGGCTGCTAAAAATTAACAATTAAAAATATAAGTTTAAACAAATCCAGCTTTTGCAATTGAAGAGGAAGTTTGTACAAACGTAATCACGTGCAATTGGAGTATACTAAAAAGACCACATCGTGTCAATAATCCAAGCGCTGTGTCGCAAACAACAATCTGCGGAGAGAACAGCCAGGGGAATACTGAACTGCGTACACAAAGGAATGTGACAGTAGTGTACCGTGTCACGTCAATTGTTTAACACACTGGGTGATACGTCTGTAAACGTATATAGGCATTGTATCGACCCAGCTTCGACATTTTTGCTGGCCGGTAGCCCGCACGGTTTACCCGGCTACCCGGCATCTAACCCGGAGAGTAGGGCTTCCCGGTCGAGACTTGGGGTCGTGTAGTCTTCAAAAACAATGTCACAATCATCAGAAAGAGTTGGTGTAATACGCGTGCAAATATCTATCGACAAATACCAAATAAGTGACTTGGGCTAGGCCAACGGGCCACACTTTTATTTATGAATATTTGAAACAAAATGTAATTATTCACTATTAAAATACGCATTATTCAAGGTCCGCGTTGTTGTCAAGCAACGTGTGTGATCATCTTAAGAACCTGTTTCGTCGGCAAGTGCATATGGTTGCAAGAGACATACCTCATTGAATGTAATTGTGTGTGCCACAGAGCCACAAAAAATGATGAACATCTACACAGCTTCCGGCGCGTCGTCGACTGGAGCGAGCTATAAATATGAGCAAATGCGAGAGTTCCTTGTTTCGAAGTTCTCGTCCCTTGATATTGGCATTCATCTTTGCCAGAAGGCGCTTGAACAGCTGGAGGTTTAGGCCACTAGCACGAACGTAATTCGCGGTCTTCATGACGGCACTCAGTGTCGTTTGCATGTTTACTGATTTGATACACAGGCTTTATTGATACAGTGGGCCTAAAGAGATTCGCAGTGACATCTGCATCGTGTCGAACCTTTCCATTCAGCAAAACAACTCAGGTGCACCATATATTGTCACCCCGCGGGCTGCATTCTGTGCAAACTCGTCTGTAGTCCGCAGGCCGCATGAAATGAATTCGCGGGAGCCAGTTGGCCAGCGGGCCGCAGGTTGCCGAGCGTTGATCAATCGCACAAATCGGCCAAAATAACAATGCCACTCTGGGTAACATTTACTCTGCGTTCACAGTACATTCGTTTATTTCGACCACGCACACACTAATATGTTTTAACAATAACCTGTTCTAAGAGATCAAGAGAGTAGCCTGCTATCGCGGTGAGTGCGACTACATCACTGCCACGCACATCGGTGATAGAAATGTGGTGAAGGCTTTTCTTGGTCACAAGCGGAAGTCGGATCGTGATGACAACAACTGTGAGTGGTGCCCATATACCAGACAGTAGCAAGCCAGTCGATGTTGGCTGTAAAGAGTAGCAGCAAGACGACGGTGTGTGCTTCTCAAACATGTCGACTTCGACGATGCTGTGTGGTGAGAGTGTAATAACAGGGAAGAACCTCCGAACTCATTCTGGAAATGGAACAATGAGTATGATGTAACAATGACGTTTAAATAACGAGCTGGGAGTTAACTTGTATGGCCCCATGCTTGAGTTCGTCGCTGCGAACAAGTCCAACAAGATGACCGGCGTCCTTTCACAGATCCAACTGTGCTGCGCATCTGCAATTGGTTTGATGTTGGCAAAGATGTCCTTTACCAGGTTGATTTCCTCCTTGGCCCGGAGAACATCTTGTGTAGAAAGTGGGGTTGTGCATCCTCGATCCGCGCTTGGCCAAAGTTTCATTTGGTCTGTCCAAACTTACTCTGGTATGTGACGGGTTAGGTGAGGCCTTGTTCTTGTGTATTTCTCTCAAACGCGCGCACACGAACGCACGCGCGTGCGCGCTCACACAATACACGCGCGCGGGCACTGATTGCTTTAATGATGATTGTGATCATTGACTATGTTAATAATAGGCCAAGACTCTATAAAGCTCTGGGAGTCTAGATCCAGCAACTACTATCAGGCTATATGCCTAAAATCACGTGCTAAAATGGCTAGATGCCGTAATGAATAGATAGGGAATACAAAACTTGAATGGCGAATCATGTTAAGTTAGGCGTTCATACAACGTTTAAGACTAGCTAGGCCTACCTTGAATGTTTTCCTTTGCTGGCCGCTGCACCTTGCAGTTGTATTCCGGGTTAATCTACTGAAAAATACGTTCTATGTGTAGGTTCTTTTGCGCTAAGAGTGTGCGGGAATGGCGTTTATGGTGCATTGCAACAATTGCGTAATTTCCTAGTTACTTGACTTCAGCGCCGCGCATAGCTATTGCTCATCGCCAATACTTAAAAAGATGCAATTTGTGCTAATAGAATACGTCACAAAAATAGGTTTCGATAATATGTTTCCATTAGAAAACATTAACCACGTCGTGCTTAACCCCCATTCACCCAACGATGTATCCGACTAGCTGAATATGTCTACAGTCGACTAGAGATCGTACTTAAAACAAATTTGGTCATAGAATAGAAACAATTTTGCGTCCAAATTAGAAAGGCTGCAGACTCCTAAGGTCTATATTTTTTCATTCTAAGATCTGTATTATTATTTATCTTCTTAGTGTTAAATCAGTTGAAAAGATTGTACAATTCCGCCGTCATTCACTAACGTACCCATGGATATCTACGATTATCCCTTAAAAAACATTAACCATGTCGTGCTTAACTCCCAATCACCGATGTATCCGACTAGCTGAAAATGTCTACAATCGACTCGAGATCGTACTTAACACAGTTTTTGGGGTCATAGAATAGACACGATTTTGCGTCCAAATCAGAAAGGCTGCAGACTCCTACGGTCTATATTTGTTCATTCTAATATATGTACTATTATATATCCTCTTAGTTTTAAATCATTTGAAAATATTGCACAATTCCGCCGTCATTTACTAACTTACCCCTAAATATATATGCCTTACCCCTGTAACCTTGCTTATCCACCCTAGCTCCCTGGCGTATCCATCAGTAGTAAAGGAGACCGCGCTGGCCCCCGACTCGTGCCGAGATCAAAGGAGATCAAAGGCACCGCGGGTCACAAAGATCAACAAAGGTCAAGCAAGTTGACCCGGCACGATTGAAAAATCTACTTATAAAAAATGAAATATCTTAAGCGGGTTTGACAGCTTACTTATAAAAAACGTATGATTGATGAGTGTGGCAGGATGATTGATGAGTGTGGCGAGACAGTACGTAGCCGAGACAGACAGTACGTAGCGCCCCCTGGTGGGGCGAGATAGTACCATTTCACTACCCCCTAGCGCCTCCTGGTGTCTTGTACTAGAAGGATATTCGTCTAGAAGGTTCGGAGATGGTTATGCTAGTACGAAAGAAGGTTATATAGCGGTTATTTACCCTAGCGGTGGTATATTTGCGCCCCTGGTGTAGCGAGATAGTACCATTTCACTACCCCCCTAGAGCCTCCTGGTGTCTTGTACTAGAAGGATATTCGTCTAGAAGGTTCGGAGATGGTTATACTAGTACGAAAGAAGGTTATATAGCGGTTATTTACCCTAGCGGTGGTATATTTCACCGAACTTATATAACGATATTAGTAGCGCCCTCTAGGTAACGGTTCTAGCACTTTGTATATTATAACAAGACCTTTGAACGAATCCCTTAGCTAGAGGCTATGCTATTCTTTCGCGCCATTCTTTTTTACAAACCTTCACCCGGTATGACGCTTGTTGTTGTTGTTGACACCAAGCGTAATCGGTAACAGGCGTCCAAAGTCCATTGAACGATGCTGGCTGACTGAGCTGCTTTGGAGAATAATGCTACTGTATTATTCATACCGTAACTGCGTCCAAAGTCCATTGAACGATGCTGGCTGACTGGGCTGCATTGGAGAATAATGCTACTGTATTATTCATACCGTAACCTAGTAGGTAGATGTAAGCTTGTCTTTATAGAGGGTTCAGAACAACTAGTTGGAATATAGAGTTCAAACGGATAATAACGGTGTGAACATAAAGACAACGAGGAGTGCGGTGAGCAATATTATTATTATTATTATATTCTACTATCCCCAGCGTACGCCGTAAGCACTGGGTGGTCCACCACCACTACCAGTACTGTTATAGGGAGGTCGAGGGGGGTCCGGATCAGGTCCGAAGCCGGCGCGACCCTCCACCAGCCAGGCGTCGAGGCGCTCCTCGAGGCGCTCCAACAGCGAGGCACTGGGGCGTCGTACACCAGTCACAACGCACGTGCGAGCGGCCGGTACCGCGGGGCGGCGATATAACGTCGGCGGCGGTAGTTGCGTGTCCGGGTCGACGACCGCCTCTGGCGGTGACGTAGGAGGTGCCTCCTGTCGTAGCGGCGCGTCCCTAGGCAACCCCGCCGATCCCCAGCGGCCGGTCGTAGGAGGTGCCTCCTGTCGTAGCGGCGCGCCTCTAGGCAACCCCGAGCCCCAGCGGCTAACGGTGGTCGATTGAGTCCGCCTAGCGCAGTACCCATCGTCAAACCACCGAGGCGCCTCATCAGGGTTATTCTTCCGGTCCCTGTGCCGTGGAAACGGCATAGCGCATTTGGCCTGTAAGAAAACAATAATAAACTATAATATTACAGTGATTAAAAAAGGTCTACAGTTTAAATTGGTGGTGATATTATAGCGCATTTGTCCTGTAAGAAAACAAAGTCTTAAATAATAATAATAATAATAATAATTAAATATACTACAGTGATTAAAAAAAGGGTCTACAGTTTAAATAATAAAATAGACCCACGGTATCGAAGGAACTGTAGTTTTGTAAATATCGCTTAAATATTAAAAAGAAAGCGTGAATGTTAAAAAGGTATATGGGTAGTTACGTACCGTCCGTGAATATGCCATGGTTTAGACTAGTCGAAAAGACCGTGTAGTTCCATAAACGCCTTGTAACGGAATGTTGTTTACTGTAGAACTTCTAGAAGGTTCTATAACACCACCTGACACGCGGCACGTAGGCCTCGTCACGTAGGCCGGGTTGCGTAATGTTAAACATTTTAATAAAAGCTTAAAAGCATAAAATAAACGATCTATAAGGAGCTGTAAGGACTAGAGAATCTTATGGTAAACATATATTTAAAAATAAGACTCTATAAAAGCAATACGCCGTTTGTGCACTTCATAACCGAGCGCTTTTTTCTAGTTTCAATAACCTTGGCAGACTCGGCTGTTGTGTGGTATACGTGTTTACGCGCACGCGCGCTATTCACCGTCCGCTTATAAGTAGTTAGGCTAAGAGCGTCTATGTATTCACTCGGTTTTGACTGTTTTAACGTTTACGAACTTCCTCAGCCGCAGCAGTCATGTCGACGACGGGTTCACCACCACCTATCAAACGAACGAAGAAGGCGAAGGCGAAGGGGAAGGCGGCCACCGCAGCAGATCAGACGTCGCCCGTCGGTATCAACGCATCCGGAGCCCGATCGACACCACCCGCCGTCGCCGGCAGCAGCCGGGGCGCGCCCGTAGCCCGACCGTCGACCATCGTTGCCGGTATCTGCGCGCCCGTAGCAGTGGCGACGTCGCCGCCGCCGCCGAGCTCCGAGCCTAGCAGTGCGTCGTCGCCACCCCCGCTACTCGTCCTTCCACCTTCGGTGAGTGTAAGCGAGCTTCTACAGGCGGGCGACGGTCTCTACTCGATAGCGCCCAACGTAAAGGTGGCCGCTATCTCATGGAGAACACGGTGCACGTACGAGGGGTGTACCCAATGCCGTCGTAAGGTGTTTAGATCGTCGAACAGCATTCAGGTATGCGCCTCCCACGGGGTACAGCGCGAGGTGAGACATTATTTCGCGGTTCGGATGATGGTGAGGGAAGATGCGGAGGGGTCGGCCGAGGTATGGATCAGTCTATTCGACGACGCGATGACCAACCTCGTCCCCTACAAGGCCGACTATCTCGCCTCGATGAACCCCGACACACTGCGCGACACCGTCCTACAGATCGTCGGCACGGTTATCGAGGAGCTCGTCGTACGAAAGACAACGTGGGGGTCGGGGGCCCCGCCGACGTACACCGTTCGGAGTGTGGCGTCTAAGAAAAGCGACGATGATGATGATGACGACGACGACGACGATGAGTATATTAACCGCTAACGATTCGTTTTTGTGTACTGTAGGACGTCGAAGAGGCACGGGCGCGGGCCCTCGACTCTATAATCATCGATGCTTTGAGCGCCCTACCCACCGCCGCCGCCGATCTGCTACCGTCGGACACGCCGATGATATCTCTCGCCCTGCTCGAGGCCGCCACCACTCCGTGGACACCCTTGGTCGAGCCTACCTATCAACCACCGCTGCTAGTCGCTTGCGACTCACCGCCGTCGTATTCGAGCTCGACAGCATCGCCGCCGCCTCGGTCAATCGATACCAGTCTAGCAGGGGAAACTCGTGGCGAACCGCCGCCGCCTACGTATACGAGCCTATACCCGCTCCCGATCGACAGACCGGCGGATGATGAGGCGGCATCGACCGTGCTAATATCATCGGGAGACTCGAACGCACAACAGGGATCGTCCGGCTCGGCGTCACCGTTTCTCGAGTTACCATCGTCCAGACCGCCCCGAGCGTGCTTCGCGCCACCTCAGGATGCGGATTTGATGAGGGGGCTGATGAGTAATTTCGCCGAGGTGATCGGGGAAAGCATACTCGATCGTGCACGCCGTTACTGCGGTGAATGCGAGTCCAACGAAGGGTGCCCCTTTGTACATGTACAAGGGTACAGAGCCGGGCGCCCTAGCCGCCACTATCGGCGACTGTTCACGGATGTGTTCAGTATATGCACTCGCTTCTTCCAATCCGTATTGACCGACTACTCGGATCGATCGTTAATACCGTGTTTGACGCGTATGATCCTGAACGTTCACGACCGATACGAGCTTCACGCGGATCGTCAAGCCGAAGTTCGTCTCGTACACCGGGTAACCGCGTGGTTCCTTGAGACCGACTGGCTCCACAGCCGCTCCGATTACGTGAGACTGGAGTCGGCGGTAACGGCCTACCTACTGGGAAGAGCTGATATCTGAACAGTGCTTAAAAAATGAACTTTAATGGCGAGAATTGCTTAATACAACCTTAGATCAAGAACTTTATTTTATATAACCGAAAAAGAAGAATAAAGCACACTTGTGCTGAATATCGCTTAATAACACACGTTTGTGGAGAACGTTTTAATAGAAAATATGCCTGCTTATTCGAATATGCGGTGCTTAATAAAGCACGTTTTGCTTGTTGTACGACGCTTAATAAAACGTTGAAACGTATAAACACTCTTGTTGTTTACTATTACGAAAATCACCACTCCCGTCCTATACTTACACTCGCCTGTGATAAAGGCTGCAACACAACACACACATAGTAGAAGGCGACCCTTTATTTTTAGCTCCACCGTTTCGCCCTATACTTACACTCGCCTGTGATAAAGGCTGCAACACAACACACACACATAGTAGAAGGCGACCCTTTATTTTTAGCTCCACCGTTTCGCCTCACCGTAACTAGGGCAAAGATCGCCGTAGGGTCAACCCCGGTAATCAATAGTAGTAGTAGTAGTCCTAGCGACGGCGGCGGCGGCGGCGGCGGTAACAGTCATCATCACCACCACCACCCCACCCACCCGTATATAGAGGCGTGTAGAGCTTCTTTTCAACTAATAACGTGTTTGTTATTGGTCGCTCCGGCTGCAACAAACATGCCTACTCGTTGTCCCGTATGCAATCGAGACGTCGTTAGTTTGGTGGGACATACGTGTAGTAGTAAACCACGGGAGTACCGATGTCCGAATTGTGATCAGACGTATAACGGGCGTAGGGTCCTAGTAAGACATTTAAAGAATTGCGTTAACGGAAATCGAGATGACGATATCGCCTGCCCGAAATGCGGTAAATATTTTCTTCATCGACATTCTCTGTTGAATCATATGAGAGTTTCGAAAACCTGCGGTACGAAAAAAAAGGTAGTACCACCACCACCACCACCACCACCGCCACCGCCGCCACCACCACCGCCACAACCCGATGATGATGACGCGGACGATGAGGGGTGGTCGGCCGGTCTACGGCGTACAGTGCAAGAGCACTGGTCGAGTATACGAACGTCGATATTCCGGGGCCCTCTTCAGTCGAGATACAATCACCAGCTGACTCATTGCGTGGACACGTCCGTTCTCGAACCGCGACTAAGACAAATGTTTGAGGAACAAACTCGAGCGTTCAAGATCAATTTAAGTTTCGGGTTTGTGTTAAGACACAAAGAGACGGGTCGTTTCCGGTATTATCATACATCCTGTAATTGTTGCGGACGCTTCCTCGAAGCCCCGATGCTAGTTACCGACGCCGCCTCGTTCGACCGCTTCCTCGAGACCGTCCGACAACCCGACGTTCTGCAATACGCGATAATGCAACGGCCTGACTCGGGGTGGGTCGTCGAATTGGTAACAAATGTTACCTATTTCCTCAATGCCATCATCCACCACCCGATCGGGTGTCTGAACGCTCAACTACCCGCCTACCTGTACGCGAACAGATCGATCATCGCGCTCGCGAAAGACCGTCGAGGTAAGCCGTACACCGATAATTTATGCCTCTTCCGGTGCCTGGCCCTACACCGAAGAAGACTACTGTCCGCCCCGACCGCCATGGTAAACACCAGCCGTTTGACGACCCCCGCCTTACGGCTCTACGCCGACTACAACGACGGGGTGGTGAGTCCCTACACCTTCGCCGGCGTGTCGCTGAACGAGCTCGACCGGGTGGAGACGTGCTTCGAAACCAACGTCGTCGTGTATCGACTGATAGATCCGACGACGACCGACGGCGGATCGACAGCCGAATTGGTCCGTCGTTCCCTCTACCGATACCCCACTACCATGAACGTCAATCTATACGACACTCACTACTCGTATATACCCAACGTCTCGCGGTATACGCGATCGTACCTGTGCAGTAAGTGCGGTGACTCGTTGTGGCGAAAGCCCTCTACGCTACGGCGGCACGAAGCGACGTGTGAGGGTGCCGTTCGCCACGTCTTTCCCGGCGGTGTCTACCGCCCGACACCGTCCGTGTTTCAGCAGCTGGACGACGAGGGCATCTGCGTACCCGACCACCTCCGCTACTACCCGTACAGAGCGACATTTGACTTTGAATGCTACTTCGACGATAGCGACCTGCCGGCGGATAGCCCTAAGTGCCGGTGGATAGCCCGGCACGAGCTACTCAGCGTGAGTATCGCCTCGAACGTCCCCGGTCACGAGGCGGCGCAATGCTTCGTTACGACCGGCGATTCGAACGATCTCGCGCGGCGCCTGATCGTCGCCCTAGAGGCCGTGAGCGAAGCGGCGTGCGCGGCTCTGCGACCGTCGTACGACCGAGTCTTCGAAGCGATCGAGACGCTCGACGCCAAATGGCGAGTCGCCGCCGGCGACACCGACAACAAGACCCCGTACACCGCACTCGCCACCCGCCTGTGGACGCATCTACGCCAACTCCCCGTCCTCGGCTTCAACTCGGGCAAGTACGATTTGAACGTAGTCAAAAAGTATCTCACGCCCCTCTTCCTGATCGTCGGTCAGCCTACCTCGACGGCGTTCGCGATTAAACGGCAGAACAATTTCATGTGCCTGTCGACGGAGACGCTCAAGTTCCTGGACATCACTAACTACCTGGCCCCGGGTTTCAGCTACGATAAGTTTCTGAAGGCTTACGGCTGCAGCGTAACGAAGGGCTACTTCCCCTACGAGTACGTCGACTCGTTGGGGAAACTAGACGACGACAAACTACCGCCGCGCGAGGCGTTCTACAGCCACCTGAAATGCGAAGGGATCTCCGCCGAGGCGTACGAGGGTTGCGCGGCGGTATGGCGCGCCGAAGGGATGACCACGCTAAGGGACTTCCTCGTGTGGTACAATAACCGAGATGTGGTCCCATTTTTGGAGGCCGTCGACAAGCAGTTCACCTTCTACCAGCAGCACCGCATCGATATGTTTAAGGACGGCATCAGCGTCCCGGGTCTAACGCTCCTCTACCTGTTCAACGATCTCCCGTTGTCGATTCATTTCACACTCTTCAACGAATCGAACAAGGACCTGCACCGGCTCATACAGACGCAGATCGTCGGCGGTCCCTCGATCATCTTCGCGCGCTATCACGAGGCCGACGTAACCGTTCTACACGGCGGCCACCCGTGTCGCTCGATCGTGGGCTTTGACGCAAACGGGCTCTATCTATGGGCGATCACCCAAGATATGCCGACGGGGTGGTATACGCGCCGGCGGGCGGAGACCGGCTTTCGACCGCAACGCGTACACCGCTACGGCCGTATGGCCGTGCAGTGGCTAACGTGGGAGGCCGAAAGGACGGGGGTGCGCATAGGACACATGCTCAACGGGCGCGAACACCGCGTCGGCAAGTACCGGGTCGACGGCTGGTGTCGCGAGACGCGAACGGCGTACCAGTTCCAGGGGTGTTTCTTTCACGGCTGCCCGTGTACGGGGCGCGAAATGAACGACGTTAACGGGCGGTCGATGAGTCGCCTCTACGCCGAGACGAACGCCGTCACCACCTACCTTCGCCGGTTCGTCACCGTCGTCGAGATGTGGGAGTGCCAATGGCGCGAACTGCGACCGCCGGCGCCGCCCGAGGAGAGTCGCTGGACGACCCCCGGCGCCGTCGTTACGACGTCGACGATCCTGAAGGGCGTACGCGACGGTACCCTCTTCGGGCTGGTAGAGTGCGACATCGCCGTCCCGGACGCGCTGCGCGATGTCTTCGCCGAGATGCAACCGGTGTTCAAGAACGCCAACATCGGCCGCGACGATCTCAGCCCGTTCATGCGTCGCTACGCCGAAGCTCACGACCTCCTGAAGCGACCTCAACGGACGCTCGTGGGTAGCTTTTTCGGCAGCAAGATTCTACTCGCGACGCCCCTACTACGGTGGTATCTGGAGCACGGCCTCGTCGTCGACCGCGTGTACCAGATCGTCGAGTACGTCCCGGTCGCCTGCTTCCGCCGCTTCGGCGACACGGTCTCGACGGCGCGACGCGAGGGCGACACCGACCCCGACAAAACCATCATCGCCGACACCTTTAAGCTAATGGGCAACAGCTCTTACGGGAAGACTATTACGCGCGTCGATCTCCACAGGGACACGAAATACTGCACGACGACCGGCGCCTCGACGCTCGTCAACGACCGCCGCTTCCGACAGCTCGACGTCGTCGTACCCGGCAGCGTCTACGAGGTGGCGCTGAACAAGCGAATCGTCCGCTACAAACTACCAAACCAGATAGGCTACTTCGTCTATCAGTACGCGAAGCTACGGATGCTCGAGTTTTACTACGATTTTATCGCCTTCTACATCCCGAGACCCCTCTTCCAGTACTGCGCCATGGATACGGACTCGGCGTACATAGCCCTCGCGGGCCGGAACGTCGACGACCTGGTGGAGGAGGCTAAACGCGAGCATTACTTTCGCCATCGCGGCGACTGGTTCCCGGCCGAATGCTGCGACGTTCACGCGGACGCGTACGCGCAGTGCCGACTCGCCGGGCGAGCGTGGGACACGCCGCCGCCCTGTTGCGCTCGACGACGCCTGTACGACAGGCGAACGCCGGGGCTCTTCAAGGAGGAGTGGTCCGGGCGCGGAATCGTCGCGCTCTGTAGTAAAACGTACTACTGTTTCGGTCGGGACGGCGACAAGTACAGCACTAAGGGGTTGAATAAGCGTCAGAACGACATCGACAAGGACGTCTTCCTCGCCGTGCTGCGCGATCGACGGAGCCGCGGCGGCACGAACCGCGGCTTCCAGGTGCGCGAATCGTCCGTGCTGACGTACATTCAGGAGCGCGCGGCGTTGAGCTATTTCTACGCTAAGCGTCGCGTCCTCGACGACGGCATCACCACGGCGCCCATTCTCGTGTAGTAGTAGGCGAGGTGGGGGAACTACCCCTCTAAGGGGCGCCTCTAAGGCGAGGACAGGGCCTAAAGGACTACCTACCCCTCTAAGGGGTAGGCGGCGGCCGGGTCTCTAGGGGTAGGGTAGGTAGGTAGGTAGGTAGGGTCCTGGTACGAAATAAAACAAAATGCAACACCTACAATACGTTTCATCGTCTTTTATTCGTAGTAGTAGTAGCGGTAACAAGCTTGAAAGCGATACTAGTAGTTAATAAGAGTCTAATGCGGATTTAGCCAGTCGAATACGAGACAGTCGTTAGTCACCCGATCGGCGCCGAACAGGTACTGGAACCCCTTTAGCGGTAGACCGCGGCATCGTAAGAGTAGGTAGGCGACGCAATATTGTCCGCATACGTTAGAGACCACGCTCTGCAGTCGCTTGTCGTTGTACGTCCAGCGCGCGTCGCAGTTGCGGCGCAGGAAGGCGCGGAAGTCGTCGTGCTGCGGCGGCAGACCGTACGAGTCGAAGTAGTCGCCTCGCCCGTCGACGTCCACGTAGACGACCACCCAATGTTCGCCCGGTTCGCCGCCGTCGTCGGTGTTGCACACGAAAGCCGCCGGTAGATCGGTGAGCCGTCGTTTCGGTAGCGCGTCTTTGGCCACGACGCCGACGACCACGCGTCTAGTGAACGGGTCGAGGCGTAGGCGACGTAGCAGCTGAAAAGTGTCCATGTTAGCGATCGTACAGGACGTTCCGGCTTTTGTCGATCTCGAGCACCGCCTCGAACTCGCCGTACACGATGACGTTCACCGTGCGCGGGAGAACCGCCGCGAAGTGGACCTCGAAACGAAGGGCGCCCTTACGCACGACGTTGAAATGCGGGCCATCGCAGCAGTCGGGCGATAGGTCGAAGCCGAAGATGGCGTAGCCGTTACCGTAGTCGTGGCGCGTCACATCGAACCCCTCGTCCTCGTACGCTTTTCCCGTCGCCGCGAAGAGGTTCGCGTAGCTGCGGATGTAATGACCGTTCGGGAAGTCCGGCTGCAACGGCTTGCTCGGCACCTGACGTCCGTCGACGTAGAGAGCGAGAAAGTTTATGTTGTAGTGCTTCGCGTTGTACGGGTTTTTAGTGTAGTCCCCGTTATAGGCGTCGTTGTCGACGAACATCAGGAACACGCGTCGCGGGATCGTGCCCAGGTAGACGTTCTCGTGCGTATGCGACATCGTCCCCTGCGCTATCGAGAACGACTTGCAGTCGACCCGCCGTAGCGGGTACTTGGCCGTGCCGATCATCAACGCCTTGATGTGTCCGAGCTGGACGTCCGGGTTCACTTTAGCTTTTCGCACTTGTAGGTAGGTCTCCAGTATGACGGCTTTCCAGTCCCCCGCCACTCCCATAAGCGTGAAGGCGTCCTTCGCGCGCACCGCTCGAAGCTTTATGTCGACGCCGCTCAGCAGGTACCGGTCTTGCATGAACACGTCGACGTGCAGGCGGCCCATCAGCTCCACCTCGTGACCGTCCCGCGTATAGTGACGCCGCGAGGTGTACCCGCCGTTAGCCCCCGCGGTCGCATCCATGAAGCCGGCCGTATCCTTGAACCACAGACCGCTCGTGAGCTGCGTCTTTTTCGCATCGCTCCCGTAACTCAGCAGGGTTTCGAGGTAGGCCCGGTACGGATACGTATTGGTCGACGGCGTCACGAACGTGCCGTTCAGCGACACGTCGATTTGACTGAACAGGGAATGCAGGAAATTGTTGGACGGCGCCACGTTAGCGTCGTGCGCGATATCGGCACCGTCCCCTTGGGTTATTTTCACGCGCACGTACAGTCTAACGCTCGACAGGTCCGTATACTCGTCGCCCGAGCCCGGGATGAGGAACTCGATGGGGCCGCCGGCGTCGAGCGTCGTCAGCGGCTGGTGATCGATCCACTGCCCGCTCTCGACGCTCGTCTGCGTTAGCGGCGGCGTGAATAGGTCCAGTTCGCTCTTCAAACCCTCGCACGACTGCGGATGCACGAACGCCATTCTAGCTGCTGCTGCTGCTGTCGACGTCTGTCCCGTTCGCCGCCGTTCGCTCCGACTGCACGCCGCCGCTTCGACCGGTGGCTTTATCCGTCCTAGCTACTGAATATATCGTGCGGTTCTTTTTGACGGCGACGGCGTTGTTGTTTCTTCTTACGCGGGGTCGCCGTTACCGCTTTACCCGGTGGTCGGCGTCGCTTTTTCGGCGGCGGTGCGTTCAACAGCCCGTCGAGAAGGTCGGCGCCGGCCTCCTTCGCGCGTCGTTTCATCGACTGTTTCAGGTCCCCGCCGGCGACGACGTCCCGCGCCACGCGCACGCCTGTCTTGAGCGCACGTTTCCCCAACGCCATGGCGCCTCTCTTGATAAGCGGCATGGCGCTTCGAAACAGGCTCCCGAACAGATTACCCAAGCCGTGTCCCCGCTGCCCCTGGCCGCCGACGAAGAACGGTAGCTGACCACCGACCTGTCGAACGTAGTAGTCCTCGTACACGTTGGTGCGACCGGCGGTTCTTGTCATTTTCCTCCTCCGCCGTTTCAAAACAGTTTAGATTTACAGCGTCTGATGTGAAGCGTCGCCACGAGTTTCCCCTGCTCGAATGGTATGGGTTGACCGATGTCGTCTCTTATATCTATCTCGACCGAGTCGAATTCTCGCCGCAGGAGCGGTACGTATTGGACGCGGTCGAAGACCTCCGAAATAATCCCCCCGTTCACCCCGTAGATGGGTACGGATCGAAGGAGCGGGGCGAATACATCACCGACGATGCGCGGTTCCACGAGGTCCGTATATACGTACAAGGTGTCGACTCCCCCGTTCATATCCACCGTATGCCGACCCTCGTGCTCGTAGGTATACGCGACGGGGGTGGTATCGTCATTGACGAGAGGGCTCGTGAGGACGCCCGATTCGAAGCCCAGTACGGCCCTCAGACGGCTCCAATGGGGTATATTAAATTCGACACCCGGTGATAGACGCAACGTCATCCGGTGGGAGACGGGGCAGTACTCCAGTCGGACCTTGACGAGGTCGGTAGTCAGTTTCAACAGCGCCTCGTTGATTTTATCCCTCAACTCGTAAGCGCTATTGTAAAATCCGTGCGGGATGGTGCATTGCCGGTAAATCAAAAGACCGTCGGCGGAGCGGTACATTCCGTAATCGCCCGTCACACAAGACAGGTAGAAGTACGCGTCCTTCTTTCTCACGTTGTACCACGTATGCGGATACTGTAGCGTCACCAGACCGCATTCCCACTCTCCCGATAGGTCGATGCGTCGCGGTAGTTTCGTAGTGTAGTGAGTCAACGTGTTTTCGGGGTGCGCCTTCGTAGACGCGTTGCTCGGTAGGGTTAGGTAAAAGTTAGTCGCCGCCATCCCCTCTCCGCTTCATAGACGGACTCGGGAGTAGGTAACCGAGACAGCTACTCAACAGGGCCGTCCACAGGTTGGAGTCGCCCTGACCCCGCGTTAGATTGTATATACTGACGACGATAACCGTGTACAGGACGACGATCTGACACAGGAAGATGATCTCGGCTTTAGGACATTCGTTCCCGCAGAAATGCCATGGAACGTGTTCGCGGTCGGAGTGGGTCGTAGACTCGGTAGCGTCGACGTAGTCCGCGAGCACGTCGCGCTCGCAGTCGGCTTGACCAGCCGTAACCGCGTCGTCGGGCATAGTAGCACCACCACCGTCGGTTAACGCTGCACGCTGTAGGGTAGTCGTCGGCGGCAACGTCACGTAGTAAGCGCCAGCACATCGAGCGTCGTGTCCACATAACAACTACCGGCCGATGTTACGGTACCCTACCCTTTATAGTCGACGAGGGTCTTGGCGGCGATCCAGCTGTTGAAGGAGGCTGGATAGCCGCTCCATTTAACGAGCGCCTCCTCAACACCCCGACGACGACGCCGTTGTAGAACGACCTCCACACGATACAGTTTATCCTTCGGAACGACTACTCGTTGCAGCTCCGGCTCGTAGAAGGTGCCGTCGAGCACCGTCCCGGCGTCGTCTTTCAGGCGGTAAACGGGCGGGTCGGACGGGTGCGTTTCTACGATGGTGAAGAGCTCCTCGCACCAGTTAGGCATGTACCCTTTCTTGAAAGGGGCCTTCGCCTTACTGACGCGTACGCGGTCTCCCTCTCGTAGTTTCGGCTTACTGCCTCCTCGACCTCGATCGCCGTACAACCGTTGCCACACGCTCTCCTGATTCGCGGCGTTGACGCTCGCCGGCGTCCTACCGATGCTTCGGTGATAGGTGTTGTTGTACGATCGCACAAAGTTCTGTAACGCCTCTACGTAGCGCAGTGTCTGATACTTCGTAAAGTACCTCCACATACGCGTCTTTAAGGTTCGGTTGAAACGTTCGACGACACTCGCTTTAGTTTCCTCGTTATGCGTTACGAAATGGTGGATGCCGTAGTCCTTCAAAAGTTTCTGAAGGGGTCTGTTGAGAAACTCCGTCCCCTTATCGGTCTGCAGCGCGTTCGGCACACGCCGCCGTTGTAGCAGGTGCTCGAAGGCCGTAACGAGCGCCGGACCGGCTTTACTCTTCAACGGGACGCACCACGCCACCTTCGAGAAGACGTCGATGACCGTCAATAGGAACGTTACACCGTCGTTGTGCTTTTTCAGTTTAGCGACGTCGACGAGATCGGCTTGCCACTGCTGGTGTCGACCTCCTACGATAACGCAACGTCGCTTGAAACGTCGTTTCACCGGTTTGTGTAGCGTGTAAGCATCCTGTGCCGCTAGCCACTGCTTCACGGCCGGTTTGCCTACCGTCGACGCCACCGCCCGATGCAAGGCGTCGACACCGCCGTAACTCCCCGCCTGTTTCGGGTTGAAATAGGCGCGCTTCAGGCGGGTGTCGTCGTCTCGTTGTCGAGCACGCCGCTTTCGTTGCGTGCCATCACCACGAGGCCGCCGGGACACCATGACCACGACGACGATCGGTTTACGACGAATAATATATACACCAAGGCCGCCGCGCCGATGACGAAGACGACGACGCCGACTACCGTCCTTCGTAGGTCCATTGTGGTGAATGGGTCGGACGTCGACGTTTCAAGCTCTTTAATATGACTCCTCCTCCCACTTGGCCGGTAGATCCCAGGTACGTCGACGACGATGATACCGGCCCCTACCGGGGGTCTCCTCCGCCTCCTCCTCCTTCTTCGATCGTTTCGGCTGCTGCTGCTGCTGTATGTACGCTCGATGCCGGGGGTTACCGACGAGTTCCATGGGCACGTTCAGTCGTCTCATACCATCCCCGAACGCTTCCCAGCCGACCGGCGGCACCCCCTTCTTCCTCGTCCGCATAAGATCGTTCACGAGGTCGACCATGTTACTCCCCGCGATAGGGCGACCGGCGTACACGAACTCGCCGCGATCGTTCCATCGACACAACGGGTCGGTCTTCATTTTCTCGATCAGGAGGAGGGCTTTCCCTCTCAACGTTTTCGGTACGCTTTCCACGATCTCGCGCTCTATACCCTGCAGCGGCGCCTGGCCACCCGTCGGTTGAGGAGGCGGTCCCTCGGTCGGCACCACGGACACGCGTACCGGCTGCGCCGCTCGAATCGCCTCGCTCGAATTGTAGCGACTCAACAGTCGATTGTACGACGCCACCTTCGCTCGTTCGGATAATTCCGATCGATCTAGCACGTCCTTCATGTCGCTGTCCAGGCTGCTCATCGTACGCGAACGGATCGTGCTCGGCGGCTGGTCGATCAACGGCAGGAGGCTCTCCACCAACCGCGGGTCTACCAATGCCATCTTTTTAGCGTACTGCATCAGCCGATCACCTGTCTGAGCAGCGGCAGCAGGACGGTGCTCGCCAACGGCGCTAGCAGCGCCGCCAGAAAGGCGCCCGACCCCGTTTGCAAGATTTGCCGTTTCTTCCTAAGACCCGTCTTTTTATTCACTAAACTTCGCAGATGTTTCTTGTATTTTATCAGTGTTTTTTTATGCGCCGCCGTCAATTTTACATTCCCGTTCAATATGTTGTACGCGCAGTCACACAGACTACAAATGAAGTCAGATTCCGCGTTTCTGATGATAGCCTTGCTCACCTTAAGATGTTTATGTTTATTCAAGAGCTCTAGCATGAGGACGTGCTTCTTGATACGCTTCAGCGTCATCCTGACGAGTGAAGGCCCACACGTGACGCTCACCTCTTTTATGTTCTCATCACGTAGACGTACTGAAGACGATCATCGGGGAAGATACAAGTGCGCAAGCGCATATTTTCAGCTGTTTCCTGTTTTAGATCTACTAGCAGATACCCGTAAGGTGCTGACGTGGCGTTTTCGAAGGATTCCATCATAAATTTAACTCGACCCGGGTACATCTGCTTCGCCAGGTGACCTACTTGACCAGTGTCGCGTGGGTTCTTGAATAACACCATATATTGAGCGTTCAAGCTGATTGTACGGTTTTCTTTCCCTTTCGGAAATATATTCTGCACAAGCTGTACGACGGACGCGTTGCAATGATGGCTTTTTTTAGTGAACAAGGTCGTGACCCGGCTATCGGTTTCCTCCATAAGGTCATCGAGTACTAGAAGGGTCCTCTTTTTACCGTCTAGAAGCTTCGGATCCGGTAAACCGTCTACGAATTCTATATCGGCTGACATAGAAGTGTAGGCGCTTTGCCATTGGCCGTAACACCATAGAAACTTCTCCGGAGGCGGCTCGATCATAGAAGAAGCAAACTGTAGCAGGCGAGTAACGAAAGTAGTCTTACCACACCCCGTAGGGCCGGCTACTATACACGTAAAAGGGTGCTTCCATGTCCCGCTCATATCGACGACTGGCGTATACGAAACGAACGATGACTTATTATTCGTTTATTCTATACGCACCTCCATCAATAATTTACCAAGCATATTTTGACCTACTTTACCGTCTTTACCGATACCCCAGAAGCCTTCGGCCGACGGTACGTCCTCCACCAATTCGACTTCCCCGGTAGCCAATAGGAGGTCGTTCAACTTTTTTGAACCTCTGAATTTACTCGTCAACAGCGACTTCATGCACCCAACTCTAACCGCGTTCCATTCGACGCTCGTTCTCTTCTTCACGATTCTGTAACTTCGACGTTTCGCTATATAGGCCGTCCGCGCCTCTTTGATGTACACCGCGCTTTTCGTGTCTTCATTAAACATTGCTTTTCTAAACTGATAAGCGTGCTCGACGGATTTGAAACTTAGACCGTACGCCTTGACTCGACAAGGGTAGAAATTCGATAGATACGATGCCGAACCGCCGAACTGTATAGGAGACTCCATTATACTGTCGACTAATGGCTACCAGATCTCGTGACACCACATCTCAGTCATAGCCTCGTCTCGTGTGTCGTGTCAGGGCGCTAGGGAGGTGTATAGCCGCGTTGCTAGGTAACCGCTTTAGTGTATAGCCGCGTTGCTAGGGAGGGCAGGAGTGAAATGGTACTATCTCCCCCACCAGGGGGCGCTACGTACTGTCTGTCTCGGCTACGTACTGTCTCGCCACACTCATCAATCATCCTGCCACACTCATCAATCATACGTTTTTTATAAGTAAGCTGTCAAACCCACTTAAGATATTTCATTTTTTATAAGTAGATTTTTCAATCGTGCCGGGTCAACTTGCTTGACCTTTGTTGATCTTTGTGACCCGCGGTGCCTTTGATCTCCTTTGATCTCGGCACGAGTCGGGGGCCAGCGCGGTCTCCTTTACTACTTCCATCTATATGTTTACAAATTGAATACTGCTTATAATTTTTTTAAATTTATTAGCATTATTATTAAAATATTAACGTATATTCTAAATATAGTAATATATAGAGATATTCATTCTTGCACTCGTGTGTATCACAGAGGAAATCAGAAAACATAAGAACTAATTAGCCGTTTTCTTCATCGACTCAGTAGACAGAAAGACATGTATCTTGGTTTGTATATGCGTAGCCTACTTGGCATCCCCGAGAAAATGGTCAAACTCATACAGATCATGCATTTAGTTATGATACGTTAAACCTGTAAAACACATATTTGGAAATATGCAGTGATTATCATAATATGCTAACGAGAATTAGCATGATACATGTAATTACAAAAAGTTATAATTAGGCATATACCCACATAAAACATAACTGGAGACTTGCTGAATATAAAACCAAAACATTGTTGTGAATACTTCGGTACAATAAGGCACACATGGTTTCTTTCTCAAAAAAGTACACTGCCGAACCCAACACGACTTTTTTTACAACAATGAAAATTCCAGTCTTCCAGAATGACAAATGGTGGCGCCTCATAATGGGTAATCGGAGGTTCACGGGAGAATAGTGGCGTCTCTCGGCGGACCGGTCGATACCTATTCAACACGTAAATGTACACTTTCGTGAATACTGCCACAATAAATAAACTGTTTTAGTTGCACAAAGTGCGATAGTAATTTAACAAAAT
The DNA here is from genome assembly GCA_963995525.1 of Escarpia spicata. Taxonomy (NCBI): domain Eukaryota; kingdom Metazoa; phylum Annelida; class Polychaeta; order Sabellida; family Siboglinidae; genus Escarpia; species Escarpia spicata. The sequence goes on along the minus strand of OZ023215.1, from coordinate 10,806,406 downwards.
AGTATTCCATCTTATATGCTGCATTATGCGTATTGCAATATAATAAATTGCATAACATTAATCGGAACGAGACTATATGAAACGGTACACAAAGTTGAATTTCCGTTTCCTGTTTTCACCGGCTTTTGGCATAGTCGGAACTCGTTTTAACAAATGTCTTGACGAGTACCGTTCTAACGACGAGTGTCGTTAAATAATTTCCATCATTTCGAAGCATATGAATATTTGCTTGCCAGCATAGTAAAGTAGTCAACATGGGAGTTGAAGGAAAAGATAAACAGGAAACAATTCACAAGGTTCTGTTCCAACTACCACTTCGAACCTTCGCCCACGTTATTGTGTCGATTCCAGCCCTTTCGCTGGTGCTCTGCTTTGTTACGTCAGTGATTTTCCAGTTTGATCAAGTGAATGAAACCGTGTGCCATGTAAGTTGCGGGTTGTGTTCTGATTAGTATATTGGACAAGGGGTGTAACACCCCTCAGCTCAGGCTCAGGCATGAATTCTGGCTTCTGTGACACGCCCCTTACCAGCTATCATTTTGGGAACTTGAGAAGACTAGATTAATTGGTTTGCTGATTAATCTTGGTAGTCTCAGTACTGACAATAGTCTCTAGTACTAGACTATGATCTAACTACCCCCACTGGCAAATGTCCACTGGTAGAGATACATAGCCTTTAGAATCACAGGATATCTAACAAGTGAAAATAAACTTGCCCGATTACTGATACTTTGTCTAGCTTAGTGAACTGTGAAGATATCAGAATTTATTGAATTAAAGTGTGTTTATTGATGAAACTCGTTACTGTGCCATCTGGATAATGATCACCACTCAATAGATGAGTTTCAATGTTTATAAACAAACGTCTCATATTTTGATGCGCGCGCATACTGGCGGCAGAAGTAGCGTCTGTGTATGGCAAGCAGCTTGTTAAAAATAGATGGTTCAGCGAGTAAAAGCAAATTCGTCTCAGAAAATTATAATTATCTTGTTAAACTTCGTCTCAATACCGGTGAGCAGCTGCCAGATACATATACGATACCAGACATTGAGTGGTCGCTGGATTTAGAGCAGTGACCCGCATTAGTGTTCCCCCAGATTCATCTTTACCTCATTAACACATCGAGCATATATACACCTACGAGAACAAGGGACCATACAAGAGTTTGGACGCATACAATAATGTTGTATGTGGTCATGTACAGCGAGTGAAATATCATTTTTATAAATAAGAACTGCAACTACTGCTTCTTGATGGCTGAAATCCTCCCAAGTCAGTGACAGGGAGAAAAGACAACGATGTATAAGGCCTGGGAGTGCATCCATAAGCATCTGGTGAACATACTCACAGCACACCGCACATGGGGGGGTAAGTGTCTTAGAATTAAGCTAAGTAAGACATTGAATTCTTTCTTGTCCATACTTGTATTAATTTACTAAACATATTACCACCTAATCAATCGCAGTATTAGGCGTAGCGACAATAACTTTCAAATACCATATGCCAAAGTACGGAAGCAGCTTGTAATACATTTATTTATTCATCTAGCAATACCAATTATGGAACCCCCTACCTCCACAGGATTCAATATAGTTTTAAGCAAAAAGGTCAACAAATTCCTGTTGAATAGAGCCATAGCATTGGAAAATACAGAATTTTTCCATTATTACAATCTTTGACTTAGTCATGTTATCCAAATGTTATAATGACCTGATGTTCTATATTTTTAAAGCCAAAGTAAGGTGTATCTTAGTAATAATGTATACATGTCATGTATTTTCCTTTTAGTCATCCAATGCTTGGCCATAGACCTCAAAGGAAATACGCTGCTATGGCTTTTGGGGTTATGTGAGGGGGAGGCTATGTCTATAATTTAGTCATAATTAATATTAAATTTTCATTACTCATACATTCATCATACTTAAAGAAATGATGGTGACAAGGTCTTTGCCTGAATAAATCAAATCAAATTAAACAAATTGTATTTACTACAATATTTTTTAACAATTGAAAACATATTCATAAAACTGTGTTTAAGACTTAACTTTGTGCATCGCACAATTCAGTGGCAATTTTGTATTGCAATATTTATATTTTTGATTATGCTAAACATCATCATAACTGACATGGTGCTTAACTGTGGGGAACTCAACTACGTATTTATAAAAATGTACACGTTCACTGTGTTTGTTTTAGGCAAGGATCAGTGTGTAGCCACGCAGCAGCTGTGATGTTCAAGGTTGAAATGGCAGTTCGAAATGGTCTCACCAGCCAGAGGCCTGTACATCAAAGGCAAGAGGAGAAAAGTCAACCCAGCACCACTGTCCAATATCGACCTCCGTAAGCCCAAGAACAGCCTCCAGAAAACAAGATACAACTCATTGAAGCGCCATCTTCCTGAGACGAGAGACATGAATATATTTTAATGATGCATGTATTGTAATTTTAACATATTCTTGGATAAATTGTATACCCGGTATCACACAGTTACACCATCTACAATCAACACACTGTCACATCATATAAGCACAACACCAATGTATATGTATGTAAACGATGTTGATATTGTACTTGGACTGTCAGGTGAACCTGCATCTGATCTAAAGTCTATCAGGGCCTCGGCCGCTTCTTTCTCCAGTTCTGTTGGTCCTACAGGCTGGACAGTGGGATGCCCATTCCAGTCAGTTTTAAACGTTTTTGTGCACGTTCATGTCTTTCTATCTTGTGGACATCATCAGCTCTACTCTTTTTATATATGCAAATACCGATGGCACAAAGTCGGGGCTGTTTGAATCGATTGAGCATTTCCCTGAAAAATAGTGAAATTAATCCGAAACAATACAAAAAACTAACGCACAATATTATGCTGTTTAAGAAAACAAGTGAACTTATCAGGATTGTTTGTACACATATTTAACTATACACCTATGTCTGACATTAAATAATATTTAAAATATGAAATGATCAAATTATACACAAGCAAAAGTTTGCCGTGACAGTGGTCAGTGAAAATGTAGGCCAGCTTAACTGTTCGACCTATAATTGATTAAGGGTGGGGGTGGGAAGGAGGAATAAAGGATGGAGTCAGTTTTCAATGTGCAGGATTTTTTGGGGGTGCCACACAATTGTCAAAAAACATAATTTTGTCAATAATATTACAGTAACGTATTCGTATTAACGTGTTGCCAATGTTAATGGAGAAACTGTGGTCACATTCCAGTGCACAGTAGTTCTGGGGAGGTGTGGATTTTAAATTAGAGTATCCCTTAATTAATCCCGTCCACCTCACCCCCCCCCCATAAATAATGATAGCTCCCTTACCTGACACAACATGCAAGTGCATTGCACAACCTTGCATTGCTGATGAGTTTGTCAGTAAAATTGGTTCTCTGTATGGCAGTAAGCCATAATTGACGTCTGTTTTTGTGAAAAGGGTGTGTGGCTTTGGGTATTCTGTAAAATTCTAAGTGTGGATGTGTGTTTAAGCGATTCTCATAACCAACAGCACAACACGAAGATGGCATGACGACTCAAACGCACACGCCACTGCCTTGTTTCTGCTGCCAGTATATGTGCGCAGTTGGATTTAATTTATGCACGCGTCATCAGGAAACTTGTATATAATGCAGAGAAACTAGTTGAAAAGCTTCCTGCATGAATCTTTAATAAAACAAAGATAACAAACTTTTTTAAAGAAAAGGGTGTGCAAAGAAATGCCTTCAAACTTACACTTGTATCAGGTGAGGAAGTAGAACAACTCATAATGGCTCAAAGTGTATCAAAAGCCACTAGGGTCGACAGTATTTTGGCAAAATTTCTTAGAGATGTAGCAGAAGGTAACTATTGACCAGTCTCAATTTTATCTGTTGTGTCAACAATTCTTCATAATCAGATGTGTGAATATCTTCGGCAGAATTGTCATATTTATGCTTTTCAATCAGGTTTCTGGGTTGCTCATTCAACTGACACTGCTTTGACATTTCACGCTGACAGACTGAGATTCAACATGGATGATGGCCTTTATACAGGAATGATTTTAATTGACCTTCAAAAACCTTTCAATTCAGCCAATTACTTTATCATGGCAACAAAATTTAAAGCTATAGATGCTGATAGGCCGTCAGTGTTATGCTTTGAGTGTTGTCTGTCGGGAAGAAAACAACTGGTTAATGTAAATGCAAGATTTACTGGGCTTTTTATCATTTATGTCAATGACATGGTTCAAAGTGTAAACTGTGATCTTTTCTATATGCAGATGATTCTACCAAGCTGGTTTGTAGAAAATGTTCAACAGAAATTGAAAGGACACTTAACATAGAATTAAAATCATTATGTGGTTGGCTAGAAGAAAACAAGCTCTCCATTCATGTAGGTAAAACAGAGAATATTCTGTTTGCATCTAAAATCCCACTAGCAAAAGCTAATAGCACGATCATATTAATATATTGTAATGGTGTTAACATAAAAGCTAAATCAATGGTTAAATATCCAGGTGAGTCTAGTTTTGATCAGGATATGGCTAGTTCATCTATGGGTAAATCTATATGACTTCAAACAGATAAATGCTAAGTTAAAGTTTTATATAGGAAAGGTGCGTTCTTTGGAGAAAAGGAGAGAAAGAAGAATGTTGTGCTCAGCATTATTGCAGTCATATTTTCATTATGCCTGCAATGCATTGTGTAAGGGATTGGATACAGAGGTCAAGAATAAACTGCAGACAGCTCAAAATAAGATAATTAGGTATCTCTTTAAATATGATTGTAGACGACATATAAGTTTTAGTGATTTAAAAAAATCAAATTATCTAGATCTAAGACCAGACTTTTTATATTATATGTTTTACGACATTAATTTCATGGATCAAGAATATAAATTAAATTCACAATGTTCATTTTTTTATTGCCACTGATGTCATTATTTATTAACTGAATGAGAGAAAATGCCCTGCTACTGTATGGGGCTTGAATCAAACCATTTTGGCCATATGGCCTTTTAACAACGTTAGCTACCGCGCGCGCATGCTTTTCTTTGAGTATGACGTTAACAACTATTACATTAAATACTGTCACCCCTGTGTGAAATAATAAGCCGTATGCTGCGATTCTGTCTATGGGAGTGCCCGCGATGCATCCAATAGCCCAACGTCATCGAACACCACTGCCATGTTTTGGTGGCGGCGGCGTTTTATGACGTTGGTCTAGCAAAGCATTGCACTCACTCATATGCTTCTATAGAATTGTTTGTTTCTTCATCGGCATCTCGATTAAACTGTCTTTTTCATAAAGTATATTGTTCGTGTTCATTGGCTGTCAAATTATTCTTCATAGCAACAACTTCTAATAATGGAAAACAAGAAATTAAACAATGTTCCATGCCTTGTTTTGAGAACTACGATCATTTCTGTGTCTCATTGACATAAGTCTAAAGCTAAATAAGGAGATTGTTGGGATTTGGGACCTGGTCTCAATGCGGGAAAATTCAATGTTGTCAAAAAGGGGCATGACAACTGACATGACTGACAGATAGCCAAGAAGATGGTGGTTCTTTTGATACCAAACAAAATGGCGTATCATGAATGAACATGGTCGTTGTCAAGGCATAAACATGGACTACTTTTGACGTGTTTCATTGATTCAGATTTTTATTGTGAAATAGATATGTCAATCTATAAGTCTCAGAAACTGAACGAAACTAAAAAGTCATACAAATTACTTGTTATGCATTTCACACTGCTGTGTCTGTCATTAATAGGATAACAAGTAACACTGGAGATTTATATTAATTTTCATGTAGCCACTTACTTATTATTTAAATGTTATATATTTGAACATGCAATATTTTTCCTGACATTTTATTCCGATTCCTGCCACTGCTTTCTGGACAATTCTGCTCGTAAAACATGTAATCAAAAGTCTAGCCTAAATGGAAGAGTTGACTATCTCGCACTTACTTTAATGTATATTGTTTTAAATAATTCAGCTCCCTCGTACATATGTGATAAATAGAATTAGACATCACTATCAGATGCATGGAAGCACTGTTTCCTACATTGTACCTCATCAGGGGCTAGGGTAGCAGATCTTTTAAATATAATGGCATTATATTATGGAATGAACTTATGTCAAAATATATATGTTTAAAAAAGTATGTCATTTGTAAGACCAATTTAATTAATCGAATGAAGGTGAAAGAAAAAAGTAAATTTGTATTTTACTATTTTGTATTAATATTTACTTATTTATTTTAGCTGGTTTTGTTATGAATTGTCTCTTGTACATATTTATGTATTATAATATTTTGTATATGTAGATAGGTCCACTTTGGAAATAAGATGACTAGTTTCTTTCTAGTGCTCATATCTTATGGCATACGAGTCTGTGTGCTGTGATGTAGTGTAAATAAAATACTACTATTACTACACCATACTACTACTACTACTACTACTACTACTACTACTACTACTACTACTACTACTACTACCACTACCACTACCACTACTACTACTACTACTACTACTACCACTACCACTAGTACTACTACTACTACTACTACTACTACCACTACCACTAGTACTACTACTACTACTACTACTACTACTACTACTACTACTACCACTACCACTACCCACTACTACTACTACCACTACCACTCACTACTACTACCACTACCACTAGTACTAGTACTACTACCACTACCACTAGTACTACTACTACTACTACCACTACCACTACTACTACTACTACCACTACCACTAGTACTACTACTACCACTACCACTAGTACTACTACTACTACTACCACTACCATTAGTACTACTACTACTACTACTTCCACTACCACTAGTACTACTACTACTACACATACTACTACTACTACTACCACTACCACTAGTACTACTACTACTATTACTACCACTACCATTAGTAGTACTACTACTACTACTACTACCACTACCACTAGTACTACTACCACTACTACTACTACCACTACCACTAGTACTACTACTACTACTACTACTACCACTACCACTACCATTAGTACTACTACTACTACTACTACTACTACTACTACTACTACTACCACTAGTACTACTACTACTACTACTACTACCACTACCATTAGTACTACTACTACTACTACTACTTCCACTACCACTACTACTACTACTACTACTACTACTACTACTACCACTAGTACTACTACTACTACACATACTACTACTACTACACCATACTACTACCACTACTACCACTACTACTACTACTACTACTACTCAGAACTTACTCTCAGATAGGAGAAGGACCTTCTAGAATAGTAGAGCGTACCAAGACACAATTAAGTAAATAACGGTTGTATTTTCTTTAAAAAATCGTAAATTAGTATCTTTTGTGTCGTTTAGGTGCAGAACTTGATTCCGTCCATCAGTGCCATTACTGGTGTATCACCGCAACGCTACCTCTGGAGAATTGTGATGGCACTACAGTGCACGCCACGAATCACAGTCGGCTTCATGTACTACAACTACTGGATGGGACTGGTGAAGAACAAGTGTGTCTCTGACGACAACCTGCAGCACTTTCTCAAACTCGCCAAAGTCGCATTCTATCTGTACATGATCGAGAACTTCTCTCTCATTGGCACCGCATACATAGCAAATGTTGACAACTACCGTGAGTATACTGCCATGCATGCAAGCTTTGATGGTTTGAAGGATATTTCTAATAAAGATTACAAAATATACAGAACTGTGGCTTGTTTTTTAAAGTGAATATAGATATTTATTTCACTTTTATTTGCTAATTATGATATTTGAATGCACTACTTTTATTACAAGTTGCACAATTTCTTTATTATAAGTAAAGTTGCATAGTCAATTGATATCATTTTACATTTATTTTAACTTATTAATAACAGTTTGGCTAATGAATTCAGTTTTTACAAAATGTCACCGAACATTGGAATGAAATTTTAGCCGTGTTTTTTTAACATTGGATCGGCTGTCCGGTGAAGTTACCCTGAAGTTAGAGGTGGTTTATATCAATGGAAGTATACTAAACATATCAGAACAGTTGTGGTGGCTATATTACATTTATTTTAACCGTATATTATGAATGTTGTGACTTTTGTTTGCAAGTAACATAACTTGCTCTTGGGCTGTGGAGCCGATGCGGTGATGGCATAAGCCAATTTTGAGATGCACAAGCCGACATTTTTTCAAATTTGATCAACCTCAAAATAGTCAGCAGACACATTCTAACCATCTGAACTCATGTAGTAACCCGCATCAGGAATACTGCCATTGTCTGCCAAGCATTATTTTGAAATGTTTACACAAAACTTGAGAAATAATGTGAGCTGAAACATCAAACCAAACTTTGTGGGGGGGTTCCACCATTTGTCAGACAAGAGATGTCAGCATTTAATAATACAACATATTTTAAATGACAAGTTTTCATAATCTCATTTTATATTAGAGTTTGAATGATGACTACATTCATGAATAGATATGAGCTAGGAAGATGAATTAGTAACCTTTAAATTAACTTACATTATACTAACGATTGTTGGTCATTGCATTGAAAAATATTGTCTTTGACAGAGTCTATTAATGATACAGAGCGATGCAGTATGTACTAACAGTAACAGGTCTCACCACTTTATTTGCAGCCATACATGAGAAGCTGTTCATTGTTTTCATGGTCAGCAGCCTGTTCTATCAACTCGTTACAATTACGCTGTTTCGTTGGTCTCATCCGCAGCCGATGTCACAGGAAGTAGGTAGCATGCAGTGATGCATCATGGTTTATTTGGGGTTTCTTATGTTATGAGCAAAGAAAAAAAAATTACAGTTTCTCATGCTAACTCACTATTATTGTCGCAATTGGTTTTGCTTTCCACTGACTTGTCTTGTTCTAGTTAGTAATTATAGTAATACTATTTCAATTTTTATAAGTGGGACTTTGACCTGTGATTTTGCATGCTACTTGCTTGATTATATTAGTTTCTTGCTCTGCTCATGTTGCTATTTACTGTTCATCATGACATCCAGTTTGTTCTGCTCCTGTGACTGTTAAACAGTGATGGATGGGATAAAAGTTAACATAATGTAGGGCAGCATAAAAACATTTGTAACATTACGTTATATATATTATAACTTCATAAAAGGTGTGTTTATGTGGGGGTTTACATATATATTAATATTTGTATGTATATATATATATAATTTTATAGTTTGTGTACCTAAATGCATCCATGCTTACATATTAATATTACATACTGATGCAAATTGATAACGTGGTGACTTTCTTGTTTGCCTTGTTGGTAATATTGCTTGTTTGAAGTTGTTTCAAATTGTTTGTCTCATACCTAATTGCCAAAGATTTATTTCTTGGATACATGGTAGTATTTTAACTGGTTGATCAGTTGAAAAAGTTCCAATTATACAGTATGTGACCATATCATAGCCATGTTTTGTATGCATTTTCATAATAATTATAATGTGAACTAACAAGCTATGTTTACATGCATGCAGACTGATACGTGTAGTGACATACATACACATACACATTGTGACTTGTGTACATGCATATGTCACATGAGTAGTAGGCATCCTGCAGTCTCGTAAGACTGGATCTGCGCCCTGATGTCGATCATCAGTTATTGGTTGAGAAGCATCTGTTGTGGCTGTAGAGGCTGATTCTTGAGTGGCAGTCTTTATTGCATTTGCTGCACTTGAAGGCTCTCTCTCAGCTCTGTTCTCAGCCTAGGTGTCACATTGGTCCTCAGCCGGGGTGTCACATTGGTCCTCAGCCTGGGTGTCACATTGGTTGTCAGCCTGGGTGTCACATTGGTTGTCAGCCTGGGTGTCACATTGGTTTTCAGCCTGGGTGTCACATTGGTTGTCGCCTGGGTGTCACATTGGTCCTCAGCCTGGGTGTCACATTGGTCCTCAGCCTGGGTTTCACATTGGTCCTCAGCCGGGGTGTCACATTGGTCCTCAGCCTGGGTGTCACATTGGTTGCCAGCCTGGGTGTCACATTGGTTCTGAGCCTGGGTGTCACATTGGTCCTCAGCCTGGGTGTCACATTGGTTGTCAGCCTGTGTGTCACATTGGTTGTCAGCCTGGGTATCACATTGGTTCTCAGCCTGGTTGTCACATTGGTTCTCAGCCTGGGTGTCACATTGGTTTTCAGCCTGGGTGTCACATTGGTCCTCAGCCGGGGTGTCACATTGGTCCTCAGCCTGGGTGTCACATTGGTTGTCAGCCTGGGTGTCACATTGGTTCTGAGCCTGGGTGTCACATTGGTTCTCAGCCAGGGTGTCACATTGGTTCTCAGCCAGGGTGTCACATTGGTTCTCAGCCTGGGTGTCACATTGGTTGTCAGCCGGGGTGTCACATTGGTCCTCAGCCTGGGTGTCACATTGGTTGTCGGCCTGGGTGTCACAATGGTTGTCGGCCTGGGTGTCACATTGGTTTTCAGCCTGGGTGTCACATTGGTCCTCAGCCTGGGTGTCACATTGGTCCTCAGCCTGGGTTTCACATTGGTCCTCAGCCTGGGTGTCATATTGGTTGTCAGCCTGGGTGTCACATTGGTTGTCAGCCTGGGTGTCACATTGGTTGTCAGCCTGGGTGTCACATTGGTTGTCAGCCTGGGTGTCACATTGGTTGTCAGCCTTGGTGTCACATTGGTTCTCAGCCTGTGTGTCACGTTACCTACTCGCATGTGTGTTTTATTTCTGAATTCCATATAACATTATTACAGAAACTCCTGAATATTGGTATTCTAATATGAAATTATGTCTCATTTTGGCAAAGACGATCATAATACAGTGTGTAATTGTAAGAAACATTTTCAGTTTGTCATTAACATTATTGGAATTTGAGCCAAACCTAAAACGGTTATATTGGTGCAATTCAAGACGGCAAAAACATGATTAGATCATGGGTATCATTCAATATTTTATGTGCGTTCGTGTGTATGTGTGAATATGTTTTATGAAAGTGTACCTAATTATGATACCTTTTATTCAGAAATTTGTTTAGTACATAAAAACCACTTTGTGTAGATACTTGTCACTAATGTCATGAAATCGATAGCGTGAATATTTACCACTTGGCACATATGAAAGAAAGGCCCATGCGCACATACAATGATGTTTGCCGTAGATTTGCTTAATTCAGTGCAATCACAGATGTCACACTGCTAATTCTGACCAAACAACATAACTAATCAGACGTAGCAAATACTGGCTGCACTTGGGCCGAATGTACCAAAACATCCAGAAACTCGGGTCTTTCTTGGAAAAACAACTGCAGACACTTACAAGAAATAATTATCGAAGTTAGTTTTAAAATTCACTGTGATCGGTTGTTATAACAGCCAGTTGGAATCACCTGTGTGTGACAGTGATGTGTGTGTGTGATGTGTCACAGTAGCCGCTGGTCATTGTCTGTGTTATGTTGCAGGACGCGGACTCTTACAAGTGGAAGAAACGATACTTCTTCAGCATCCTCACCTTCACAGCCGGGCTCCTCTTTTTCTTCTACCGCCACCGCTTCCACTGTGACCCCAAGGGTGGGTGGAGTCAGAGTTCACACACCACACTGACAGAGTTCACATACACTGACAGAGTTCATACATACTGAGAGTTCAAACATACTGACATAGTTCATAGAAACTGACAGGGTTCGTACAAACTGTCATAGTTCATACACATTGACAGAGATCATACACCCTGACAGAATTCATACACGCTGACAGAGTTAATTCCTGCAGCAGAGGTCATACACACACTGACATAGTTTATCCACATTGGCAGTTCATAAAAACCGACAGAGTACATACGAATTGACATAGTTCACATACATACTCACACTGACAGAGTTCATACACACCAACACTGTGTTCATAGATACTGACATGGAGTTCACTCTGTGTGCATTATCTCGGTAGCAGGCCGAGTTAGTGTCTTGCTGTTATCAGAGAAGTCACTGATAGCCACCTTGCTGTAATAAAAATAATAATTAAAATAATTGTGACATATTTTGTAACAATCGTAATCCTGAAGTTACCCCATAGGTTGCACCCTATCCTATTAAGCTACATTGCCACCTGATCTCACCCCTCAAGTCATTCATTCACCGTAGTCATACAAAAGACATATTTTTATTATTTCATCATCTTCATATGTTGTTTGTGTTGCAGCCTTCAGCATCTTCTCTCTGTGTGAGTACGGCATTGCCTTCATGAACATGGCCTTCCACTACACCGGTGCATCCGACTTCCGTGGCAGCTACTGGTACGTGGCGTCCCCTGGTGGCAGTGTCCAAGAAGCAAGTAATAATCACAACAGCAAGAAGGTCATGTGAGAGTTGACGGCATCGAAGCCACGCCATGAAACGTCACAGTATGGCACATTTCTAAAATCCAGGCCCACATCTTTTTCCATTAAATAGACACTATATGTGGGTAAATTATTTATAAAAAATTGTAGACATGCATTCTTTTGCATTTTTCAACACTCAAATGTAAAGGTTTTACGTCAGGCACTGAACTGGTAGTTCCATTTCATAATGGAATAATACTTGCTTGCGTAGTTGCAAGATACCACAGATTTAATGCCAGATAAATATAAAATGTGCATCTTATGAACCATTTGTTGGAAATAAATAATTGAGCCAATCTCATGAATTGGCATTGCTCACCCATAGTCAATTGCACATCGGTGCTTTGGAATACATGACAAAATGCAATTTTTGTTGTTGAATAATTTACACATTGCACAATTAACTTTATGCAAGCACCAACACAAGTCATGAATAGTGATGAAATAAGGCCAAATGAATGACGTTTATTAAAGAGACTAAGTTAAAGAGAGAGAAATGTGGGCTCTACATCCCAAGGCCAGGCCTGTGACTGAGCCCATACTAGTCTCCTGTACCTCTGGATGACAGAGCCCACATTTCGGTACATACAACATTAGCAGTATTGTTATAGATATATAAAACAACAGCATTACTACTGTAATCACAGTAGACCTTATGCACTGTACCGTACTAACCAAGCACACCATTCATTCACACTAACTATAATCCCAACTACCTGCTGAAGAGTTACACTATATCAAGATTTAGCCTAAACCTATAAGTGGGGCCATTACGCCCAACTTACTCAAATCACCAGTGGAAGAGAAGCGTGAACACATTGTCCACCTGCACTAAGAAAATGGGGAAAGCGTTGAGATCACCCCCTCTTCCACCAACGATGTACATGTTGTGTCCCTAATGCTATCAAAAATTGGGAGGGAAGGGAGGGCCAAAATTGTTGATGTGACCACTCTGTCTGCTTTCACAAAACGAAGAGCTCATTAAAATTGAGGCGGCCTGGATTCTGGAAAGTATGGTGTGGTATATATTGACAAAATGAATACACCAGGCTTGCATGCCCAGGTGTGATTGTCAATGAAGAATTGTCGGTGATGGTTTTATCAAGACCGCAGATGGGTGCGATTCTGAATAGAGCATATTTATATTTACAAAATATACTGTGATTTTCTACATATGAAACATGTTGATAGCAATATGTGTAATCCAAGTACACGGCATGCCTTAGAAACGTTGAACATATCTATGAAGGTTGTGCAACATCGTAAAGGTGTTGAGGAGTATTTTCCAAGAGACTAGACATGCTACCTCTTATAGATTTCCTGTATATACAAAGATGGATTTTGGGAGAAAACTGCTGTGTTCATTACACAAGTATAAATTCAATCGCCAAACTTATAGCAATTGGTTGAAGTGTAAAACCTTTTTATGCTAGGGATTTCCAAAAAATGCCACTGGTTTTGGTTGACGTAAAAAGTGTTTTACATACTGGTAGATGGAATGCTCGCTCAGAATAGGAGAAAAACATAATACAGACTTACGCAGAGTTTCATGTTGAAAGTGCACACTTCAACAAAGAAAATGTGGCATGTCTAAATTGTGAGAATTGTAGCCATGCAAATGTGCATTTTTTTACCTTGTGTTGGCTAGATTTGTGCAGTTTGCAATGTGATTGACTGGCTGTGGTTTGATCTTATGTCTACAGTGCAGCTGGCACTGCTGTACGCTGTTCATTTGTCAGACATGAGTTGCATTTCTTTATTTCAAAACGTTGCAATGTTTTATGCAACCATCAACCATTACTAAAATAATTCCATCAGATTACATTGAAGGTTCTTCATGTGAACTGTGGAAATTTTGTATATTGTATACACTGGAGAATGTATCACAGGTTGTGCACAATAATCTTCTATATCAGAATTGTTGCTGGATTTACGTTGTGTTGATTCATTGACCCATGATGAGGCATATATCTTGTTCCAACGAACACACGTTGATAATTTACACAAATGGGAGTACTTTGTGTTTTTGCTACGAATGTAAAGAAACATGAATATACTCACATACAACATGACAGCCCGATGGTTCAGAACGCCAAATGTGTAATGTGTACATGTCAAAGATGTGATTTAAATGTGCATGTCTCATTTGTTACAAGTTAACCCTCCAGACCCAGCCATCTGCAACCGGCGAATGTCATGATCCTAACTGCTCAATGGATAAGGCGTTATATGTGGTTTCATTTAGAGTATAATTGCGTGCTGTACGTCTTTTAAAACCTAGTCTATTTGCTATGCCCTAGGGTATATCTCATATGGAAGTGTTCGAGTAGCTCTGTTTGATAGCTTGTTGAATTTGTACAAATGCTGTGTGGAATCAGAATGCATTTAATTGAAACCTCATTGGGTCTAAGGGTTAAGAGGTTCATCGACACAATACGGGTAGACCTTTAACTTGTAGATTCCTGTGAAATGACCTGCATCTTAGTTGGAAGTGTGTAGTTGGTTTTGTCTGTATATGTTACTTGGCAAGGAATATAAACATGAGCTTTGTAAGTAAACAATGACATGTTTTGACAGCATTGCAACGTTGGGTAAGAATGCAAATACATTTGCCAGCTTAGACTTAGAATGACTGTCGTACCGGTGTTGGAGGCAAAATCTAAAATATATCATGGACACAGAAGTGACAGATTTGTGCTAAATAGTTTTGAGATCGAAAACATCTACACGTGAAAACCACACATGGGGAATCCCCAGCAGAAGCCCGCACATCTCTATGACATAGTACACAACTTGTGCACGTTACAAACTTGGCAAGCTGAACATCCCTATATTTTATTGTGTTGTGCCTATGTTGCATATTCTGATATTAGAAGAAACTGTCATGGTTGTGATTTCAGATGTTACATAATTTAGAGATATTTAGGTTTTAAAGGAACATTTCTAACCAGCAGTCAGGTCACATGTAAGTAAATAAAACTTGGTATATGCTAAACTATAGTAAGTAACCCTCATTGATAAGTAACAGTGATTGTATTTGTCCAGTTTTCTGTAAGAAATGGGTATTGCATTGCCTGCAATGCTTCTAATATGTTCTCTTTGGCCACATCCAAGGTAGCCTATTTAAGCCAAGCCTGTTTGGTTGGTTACTTGACAGCATGCAGTCATCTCACGTGTTGAACAAACTATATATCATTTACAGTATTGTATATATATATGTTGTCTCTAGTTATCATGTTAATCACATCTATCATTCAATGGAACTGTTACGTGTTGTAACGATTTAGAATGTGTAAATACACTATTATGTAATTGTTACATAGTCAGATTGTCCCATCGTCTGCACAAAACGTGAATAAATATGAGAAACGGTGACATCTTGTTCTTCCTCCTTGTTCCATGTTACTGTTGCAAGTACAGCAAAACCTCTCCACAGTGGACATAATTCAAACTGCGCTGTGGCCAGTTTACTGCTATGTACAGGAGATGGACATTGCAAACTGGTCATTCTGGATGGTCATTCTAGACAGTCAAACTTGTCCATTGTACACAGTATTTTGTTGTGGATATTAAGGGAGGTTTCACTCAACTTGCTGTAATACGGCGTGTACGTTGTAGAGATACCACAGCGTACTTGCTGTAATACGGCGTGTACGTTGTAGAGATACCACAGCGTACTTGCTGTAATACGGCGTGTACGTTGTAGAGATACCACAGCGTACTTGCTGTAATACGGCGTGTACGTTGTAGAGATACCACAGCGTACTTGCTGTAATACGGCGTGTACGTTGTAGAGATACCACAGCGTACTTGCTGTAATACGGCGTGTACATTGTAGAGATACCACAGCGTACTTGCTGTAATACGGCGTGTACGTTGTAGAGATACCACAGCTTACTTGCTGTAATACGGCATGTACATTGTAGAGATACCACCATGTACTTGCTGTAATACAGTGTGTACATTGTAGAGATACCACAATGTACTTGCTATGTCAGTCTATACGCTGTACAGACACCACCAAGTAATTGCCGTGTCAGTCTGTACGCTGTAGAGAGGCCACCAAATACTTGCTGTGTCAGTTTGTATGCTGTAGTGAGACCACCAAGTACTTGTGTCAGTCTGTATGCTGTAGAAAGACCACCAAATACTTCCTGTGTCAGTCTATATGCTGTAGAGAGACCACAAAATACTTTTTGTGTCATACAGTCTGTACGTTATAGAGACCACCAAACACTTGATGTGTCAGTCTGTACATTGTCGAGAAAACTTAAAGTACTTTCTATCACACTAACAAATCACTTCTAAATGCTCTGATCACAAAACGGACCTTTAATAGTAATGAAGTATACTACACGTGTACTACAATTGACACAGTATATTCAATAGTATCTCAATTACAACATCTGGGTACTTTTAAAGCAAATATCTACCAATGCATAATGCTACAGAGGTGGAAGCTAGCACTAAACAGACACGTTAAAACAACTTTTACCAACAACTGCAAGTTGTAGCACGTACGTGGGGAAATGAAGCCTTCCAAATGTCTGGATCAATATTTTGTCGAAGTACTCGTATATTAGTGTAAACAAAAAGTAAAACTATGTCGAGATGGGTACCCATGACCGAGTACCAATTCTGTGTAAGCATAGTTGAACAAAAGCTGTTGAAAAGATGCCTATTCTACACTTTTTAACCACTTGTTCATACAAAACCCACAAGCAATTAGTGTAGATTCATCCATCTGTGGCAGTCATGGTTGACAGGGTAAATGGGTTTTGCTAAACATTTCATAGAGCTGTCTTTGCAAAGTGCTGATGATTAGGAAATAATATTATACTGAAAATATACCCTCTTCATAGTAGTTATACCTGTTTGCATAACTCATGCAAACAAAGTGGCCAGGATTTTCACAAGGAAGTACAAGTCATAATTGTTTGTCAAAAATGTTCATGAAAACTATTAGCACAATATTGGTTTATTAGAAATGATATAGCAACCACGAACAAGAATGCTTACACAGTTTCTTACTAAAGCCAGGAAAACAGCAAGGGGGTTTAATTTGAAAATGCTGCCTTCATTACAATAGTTGCTACAAAGCCATCGTATGTACTCTAATTTGTAAAAATGGGTTTACAAAAGGAAATTTTATATTAGAACGATAAAGGTGGTACTATATCAAACTTCCTAGCAATCTACGTACTTCATGAAGTCTTCAAAATGTCTATCACGATAACAGTAATGAATACAGCGGGATTTTGACTTCCTAATGTCACTACATGGATATATGAAACATAAAGAACTGTTAGACAGCATTGAAAGATAAAAAAAAAGATTACATAAAACCAGCTGCCAAGCTTGGGATACTTGGGAAACTGTAATTACTCCAAAATAAAATATTTGTATTTCCGGTTATCTGACCAACTCAGTGATATATAACCAGTCCTAGAAGCTCTTACTGATTAACAAAATACACAAGTCATTTGCTACCTTGTGTGAAAAGAAGAACAAGAATTAATATAAAGTTTGTTGCCTGATCCAATCTCTAGCTTCAAACTTCCGTAAATATGTATTTCTCATATAGGTCTCAACAAATTTTGAGTGAAATTTTTGCAACACTAAGAAATTACCAAGAAAATATGTACCTTCCTTAAAATGTGCCTCCGAGGAAATTAAAATAAAATGTCATATGTACCCAAAAATTTGGAAGCATGTAACCGGAAATATATATATTATTCTGACAGGCCATAGCCAAATCACGGTACTTTTTACCCCCCTTCTAGATATAAAACTAGTCACTATACACAGACAATCAGACACAACTGATGTGAATGCACCAACATGCAAGTTTTGATGCTGCAGCAATTTTTTGTGCTTCTGCAAGTTGTCAGAGATGTTCCAAAATAGAAAAGAAGCTGACAAGTAGCAGTAAAATTACATGTGATCAAAGTTCATTGGAAGTGATTATGAATTGGAGCACATTATGTTATATCTCCAAAAAATGTAACATTTTGATGTAATACCTGGCAATTTGTACAAGATTAACCAGCGAAACTTCCAACAAAGTACAAAGTAGGAACGAAGTACTGTACTCCATGCTGTGGCTCTAAACACTCAATATGTACAGTAACACTGAACGAATACATTTCAAAAATGCATTTCTCTTATCATACAGTATGGTTGTAAAACTAAGACCTTCACTGGGTAAAATTAATTCACACACGACTCACACAAATGTTATGTATCTTTTCTGTGGTACAGTGCAGTGGCACTACATTGCCTCAACACCTCTCCGCGTAGTTATGTACATCGTCATTAGTTGGACATGGAATGGTCTCATTAAGTCCGCAAACTCCACACAAACATGACGAGTTTCACCCTGGTTCAAACCCCCACCACCGTGTGGTATGGGACGTTTTTACGATCCAAAACTGCTATTAGTTTCAATTTGCATCCAGATGTTTCAGTTACTAGGTAGCAATTTATTTTCCCGCGATACACAGTAACACGTAAACCACCCCCGTGTAATGCTTAACATATACAGTGAATTGAGTTTGCGAACTTACGCGACCACCCCTAAACAGACAGCAAATCACACCCCATTCTGTGTGATACACATTAGAACCTGGAATCTCTTTGATTCCACTGGTTCCTCCAACAACCGGTATGCGTCCACATACAAAATTGTTTGAATCGTTCTGTCTGCGCTGTGTCTCACACTTCCCAGCATTCACTGTGCCTCTGTTTCTGGACACTGTAAGGAATTCACAAAGTCATCAAAGTCTTTCGCTTTTGCGTCGAACAGAGACAGCTGCTCTGTCACTGAATCTAACGTCTCGCGAAAACTGGCATTGTCGTTGAACATGCAGAGTGGTGGCGCCCCCTGGCATTCGCGGTAGAACTGGCCGAGGTCGGAATTACAATCTGCACCAGCAAAAGGAGTTTTCTGCAAACATACAGAGTTAGATATTATGTTTTACATTACTTACTAGAGATGCATCTTACCTTAATCACTGACCTGTATATCATATCTTCGTAATAACTATACTAGCTTACACCTACCCACGGAGCAATAAACCAAAGGCAGTAGTTATCACCATTGCAGTATTCTGAACTTTTAAAACTTGTGGCACATAGAAAGAAGCGAGTGGACCTCAGTGCCTAGGAGGAGATAGTGTTAAAATAGAAAGAAGCGAGTGGACCTCAGCATCTAGGAGGAGATAGTGTTAAAATAGAAAGAAGCGAGTGGACCTCAGTGCCTAGGAGGAGATAGTGTTAAAATAGAAAGAAGCGAGTGGACCTCAGCACCTAGGAGATAGTGTTAAAATAGAAAGAAGCGAGTGGACCTCAGCACCTAGGAGGAGATAGTGTTAAAATAGAAAGAAGCGAGTGGACCTCAGTGCCTAGGAGGAGGTAGTGTTAAAATAGAAAGAAGCGAGTGGACCTCAGTGCCTAGGAGGAGGTAGTGTTAAAAAAATAAGAAGCGAGTGGACCTCAGCACCTAGGAGGAGAGTGTTAAAATAGAAAGAAGTGAGTGGACCTCAGCACCTAGGAGCAGATAGTGTTAAAATAGAAAGAAGCGAGTGGACCTCAGCGCCTAGGAGGAGATAGTGTTAAAATAGAAAGAAGCGAGTGGACCTCAGCGCCTAGGAGGTGATAGTGTTAAAATAGAAAGAAGCGAGTGGACTTCAGCGCCTAGGAAGAGATAGTGTTAAAATAGAAAGAAGCGAGTGGACCTCAGCACTTAGGAGGAGATAGTGTTAAAATAGAAAGAAGCGAATGGACCTCAGTGCCTAGGAGGAGATAGTGTTAAAATAGAAAGAAGCGAATGGACCTCAGTGCCTAGGAGGAGATAGTGTTAAAATAGTAATAAGTGAGTGGACCTCAGTGCCTAGGAGGAGATAGTGTTAAAATAGAAAGAAGCGAGTGGACCTCAGCGCCTAGGAGAAGATAGTGTTAAAATAGAAAGATGCGAGTGGACCTCAGCACCTAGGAGGAGATAGTGTTAAAATAGAAAGATGTGAGTGGACCTCAGCATCTAGGAGATAGTGTTAAAATAGAAAGAACCGAGTGGACCTCAGCGTCTAGGAGATAGTGTTAAAATAGAAAGAAGCGAGTGGACCTCAGCGCCTAGGAGGAGATAGTGTTAAAATAGAAAGAAGCGAGTGGACCTCAGTGCCTAGGAGGAGATAGTGTTAAAATAGAAAGAAGTGAGTGGACCTCAGTGCCTAGGAGGAGATAGTGTTAAAATAGTAATAAGTGAGTGGACCTCAGTGCCTAGGAGGAGATAGTGTTAAAATAGAAAGAAGCGAGTGGACCTCAGCGCCTAGGAGGAGATAGTGTTAAAATAGAAAGATGCGAGTGGACCTCAGCACCTAGGAGATAGTGTTAAAATAGAAAGAAGCGAGTGGACCTCAGCGCCTAGGAGGAGATAGTGTTAAAATAGAAAGATGCGAGTGGACCTCAGCACCTAGGAGATAGTGTTAAAATAGAAAGATGTGAGTGGACCTCAGCATCTAGGAGGAGATAGTGTTAAAATAGAAAGAACCGAGTGGACCTCAGCGTCTAGGAGATAGTGTTAAAATAGAAAGAAGCGAGTGGACCTCAGCACCTAGGAGGAGATAGTGTTAAAATAGAAAGAAGCGAGTGGACCTCAGTGCCTAGGAGGAGATAGTGTTAAAATAGAAAGAAGTGAGTGGACCTCAGTGCCTAGGAGGAGATAGTGTTAAAATAGTCCAAAGTTGGCATATTAATAAACAGATACATATATATTTATATGCTACGTATTTCAGCAAATACAAATAACCACAAAACCTGTGTAATTATAAATGCCAGTGTTGTTAATTGGAATGGAATTATGGTGATCGACTTATGACCAAAACTTATCCAACCTGTAAATGTTCACATCAATACAGTGCACATTCACACACATCCCAATGACCAACTTACTTACAAAGTATTTCTTGTTTGATGAATGTGTCCAGGTATGTGTTTTACACAATACAAAACGTGTGTACATTTTTTAAATATCGATTTACATATACCAGTAGTACTCATGTGCATACAAATATATAGCTAGATTTTTATGACGTCGTTTTGCATTAAAAATAAATAATAAAACCGTAAACAAAGTTTAACAAACCCTTTAAGTCACATAAACTAAATTTCACATCGAATAATCTTGTTAAACCACTCACCAGTTCCACCATCACAAAATCTTCAGTGCCAGACGCCTGACTCGCACTACTTTTTGATGCTCCACTTTCATGCGAGCTAGTCATATCACCGTTGGTGGCCGCATGGCTATTACCGCAGTTACCATTCCTTGTTGGCATTTCTTCGTCAGATGGGGCTGCCACCTGTTTGTTGGCATTAGCATCGACCTGCTGCGTCTTCTCCGCGTGATGTAAGAGATTCACGAAGGGAAGGTCGTCACTTTTTGTGATCTCTGCTTCTGTCTCCGTGCGCGATACAAAAGCTCCAAACACGTTCAGATTAACTGGCCCACTGAAATAAACATCAGCAGATGTATAAGTATGCTAATTTTAACAATAATTATAATCTTACCTGTAGGATTAAAATTTATAAAAGTTACCGAATGATGTCATTCAACGATAACAAATTCATGATTCAGCAATCTTCCTGCTAATAATTACCACCTCTGGCTGATTATTGGAAACAGAACAAGATAAACAAACACTGTGAAGTATTCCATGGCAACCCTGCTGATAGTGACCATGTTTGGTCCTAGTAGGTCTCCCATCGCATAGTTTACATAGATTGTTTATATCATACTGCAAATTTTAGCAGATTCTATATCAATTTATTTTTACACTTCTCTATATACGGCAATAAAATATACTTCTCAATATATGGTAATCAAATTTATCATATAAAGTATCTTGTTTTGTCACTGAGACATCCTGACTTCTCAAAATGCCAACTAAAACTTGCCAGGCTATTCACAACAATTCTTATTATCAACACCATATCCAAAAGTGAATATTACCTGCACAGCACAATCTTACTATCTTGTCAAGTTGTCTCTGCCAGTACACATACTCAGCCAGACTATGTTTCTATGCTAATTAAGGCCCGGCTTACCTGTTTTTATTGGGTGTGCTGTTGGCAGACGAGGCAGGTTTCTGTGTTGTGTCGTTGGGCCAGTAGGTGACGCCCGGGGATGTGCCACCCATGAGTGGTGCATCCTGGGGACTCGATGAGAACATTGTAGCACACAACTCCTGCGACTGTTCGCTGTATGCTGCGTTGTCCTCCAGGTTATATCTACAGCGGAAAGACAAATTGTAATTATATTTATACATCCACTGTTCATTGATTACCCCTAATTCACTGCTTGAGGCTTGTAACTGAACCTACATTGCTTCATGTTTCAGTTTCAAATTATAGCAAGTAACTGATAGCGCAAGAATCAATTCAAGGTATGACTACATGCGTCTATATGTCACATATGTGTGTCACGATATATGGATGTACTTGTGCATGTAGAAAAATGAGTAAACTGATGAAATGCTGAAACTATTTTGTGTTATTATTGCAGGCATCAAAGTGGGCAAACTTGCTCAAGGCAAGGCATGTTGACCTAAAGTGACTTTAGTGATTTCTGGGGGCAACATTATAAGGCATGGCCACTTCACCGAGAAGAACCATCGCTTAATTAACATTAAATGGGGCAAACAGCACACAAATGGGACATGCAGCCAGGGATAAACAACACGTGCTAACCTGCAGTTCCGGTCCCTGGAGCTTAGTTTACACGGGCGTCTCGGACTGAAGTCGGACATGAAGTGATCATGTTTAAACTCCACACCCCACAAGTCTGTGTTCATAGAATGCTGCGGCGATATCAGCAACTTTGTTCTGTATGCCACAGACAGTGTGACGGTACCAGTCGGAGTTGGCACGGTGCCAACCCTCGCCTTCAGTGCGCCGTTACCCAGATGGCTGATCTGTGGCTCTCCCATGTATATCCTGTAGCAGATGACATAGCTGTCCACACCCTGCTTGCGAGACAGTTGATACGCTGGCGTCACACGACTCACGCTGAACAGAGATTTGAGCAGTATGCTCATGCGATTGTACACTGTGTAGGAAACACGTGCATTTGTGTCACACTTTTCGTCTTTTGTGATTGACCAGTTTTCAAGGATCATATTCTCTCCTTCTGCTGTCTTTAGAGAGATCTCGATACAGACGTTTTGGCCGACCGTCAGAGAGGTGCATGTGAATGTCTTCTTGGCCTCGCTCAAAACCTCCGGGATGTCTTGTATAGCAAGATGGAACTGTAAGAAGATGTGATTTGTTTAATATGTCATTTAGTTAGGTTGTATTCACTTCTTCACATTTAAAATAGTCAATTAACTAGGCCCTAGTCTACCTAAATGTTGAGACAGCTACATTTTGTAAACCTGAAATGTTACAAAGACATTTCAAAAGTGGTCATGTGATGTAATGATTTACAACATTTGTAATTATGATTATCACTTAACCAGCCTTTTAGTTTCTTGATTAACATTGTTGACAGTGAGTAGGTGACATAATAATAGTCAATGGTCGGCCAATAATCACTGAGTATGCACAGCCACAAGTTTTTTAGTCAACAAAATAAATAATCATATTACACATGTACGTCTCATTACACGCTACCCGATTATATTAATTCTACAGGGAATAATGTTAATTCCTCAGCAGTTATCAATATCTCACCCAGTCTGATCCAGATGACACTGGCTTCGACTGTGTCAACACCTTCTCGCCAAGCCTCGACTGCACGATGACTTGAATGCATTTATAAATCAAGTATTTTGTAAACTTGTCCAAGTCTTTTCGGTCGTGGCTGCTTAGCCCCTTTGGGGCAGCCATCGTTTCAAAATGCACAGTTCTGGGAGGTCCTTCTAATTACTAACATAATATTCAACAAGAACCGTAACAATGAATACAAAATTTCTTTTGCGCATTGCTCGTTTGCCACGTTAACGCGGTCACTGTCAGTTCCGTTTCTCGCTACGCAAACACTGAATTCACGCGACTTCAATTACTTGGTGCCATATGAAATCTTGTATTGGAAATAGGACAGTTCCGACAGGTTTACATACTCTTTTTAAATAACCACCCAACAAAACAACCGTGTCACACTGTCCAGGTTTCTTGCCCACCAAGTTCCAACCAAGGGTCTATATTCGAAGCCATGTTTATTGTTTTTCCACTGGCGCGATGAATCATGGGTATTTGGTAAAGCCAGAGCAGAATTCCTATCGATACACTATTGGTTTAAAATGTATGGTTATTTTGGCCAATCATTAAACCACATTTCTTCCGATTAATTTTGACTGCAGAACATTTTTGTGACGGAACAGCTACAATGGCTGCCAGTGAAAACAAAATACTATCTCAAAGGACAGATACTGACAGAATTATATCTTTGCATGGGATGTTTAGAATAGTTGGTGACCAGATGTCTCAACTGGACGTTAGCGTATTAAAATTTCTGTACAGGAGTGTTTTTTCGGAAGCGTTAATGTCCAGTATATACGATGGTTACAGCTTTCTTTTGGCGTTAGAAAAGACGAAAGTAGTTGACGAGTCAAATTTTCACCACTTGCTGCATTTGCTGCGAATGATTACTAGGCACGATTTGACACAGTATGTAACACTAAGGAGGAGACAACCAGGTAAAAAATACTTGTAAATAAATTGTAAATACCAATGCTGCTATTAGTAGATTGGTAATCTTAATCAAATCTGTTGCCGTGTTGGTGAGAATTATAATTTATAGTCGGAATGCCCCACTGCCTGAATGCACCACTACCTGAATGTACAAAACCTAGTCGCAATGCTCCAACCGCGTAGTCGGAATGCTCCAACGACGTAGTCACAATGCTCCAACGGTCTGGTCGCAATGCACCACTTTTGGTCGGAATGCCCCACTGATTGTAATATTATATTGTCAAATGTATGCATATATAGATAATAAAATTATATATATTAAAATATTAAATGCATAATGAATATAGAAATAACATGTTTCGTTGACTTTCTGTACATTCTTGAAAGTAAACTATGTTTTGTCTTCGTATACACGTGTATGATCATATTAAATAACCTATCGTGAAATATCGATTACATATTTGTCCTTTGATGTGTAGAAGTCATGTAGTAAATGCCTAATAGGCATCCTGCTCATGCGTTGAGCAGATCTTTTATGTTGGTTGTTTTGGATGTGTGCTCATATTAATTGGCTAGCTACTCTGGCATTGTTTTATTGAGCAGGTCGGTTTGTTTGAATAACGGTATTGTACCAAAAAGATAATACAAAGTATATATATATATACATATATATGTGTGTGTGTGTGTATATGTATATAATACATACAATATTAAATAAAACAATAAAGATATATATATACTATTTTCGATTTATATATATATATATATCGTAGTTACGTGTTTTATTTTTTAATGCATGCATGTTTACGTTTTTATATTATTTATTATAATTTTAAAACAAATATTTTTATATTTTAATTTATTCTTTGTACTTATGTTGAACGATTGATGTAAATGATGCATGAATGGCTCGGCTAACGAAAATAGTGTAAACTAAGTATGTTACCGAATATAAATAGAAATTATTAATCTGTCAATACACTAGTAAAACAATTACTGTATTATAGTTACTATATTGTTTCGCGGAAGTTTTCGTTTTGATTTTCTAGAAATAATTTAAGGTTATATTTTCTTATAGTGTAGACATTCATTATTAAATTACACTAAAATGATGACCTTTGAATTTTAATATGACAGGCTGACAACAACAACAATGACAATAGTGGCGTGTGTGTGTCAAGAATGTTTAGAGGCTTGTGTAATTGGCTTCTCTACTCTGTTTTATTGAGCAGATTGTTATATGTTGTCTGTTCTTTGATTTGGAGGCCACAGCAATTGGCTTAATACCCTTGTATTGTTTCATTGAACATACCGTTTTGTTTGACTAACCGCATTGTTGAAACAACTCGTCAGACATTAGCAGCGTCTAGGTGAAGTTGGCTTCCATTTGACTTTGATGACGTGAAGGCTTACTTGGGTAATCTAGTTATTACTAAGTTCTCCTTGAATGCTTTGAAGAGAAATTAGGAACTGAGCAGATCTTGCGTGTCAGATTTCTGTTAGTATAATTATTGCATTACGTTACATTCTGAATAACAAGAAAATATAATTTCCTTTAAGAAAAGGAATAGATCACTACTGGTCAGTAAATAGAATATATAGTACATTTTATCGCTATAATAATGTTCAAATCTTAATCTTGTATCAAGTGTTCTTAAATCAACGATACTTATTCCTATTTGTCAGTAAAATGATATACTCTTTTTTATACATCATGTTCAAATCCTTTTCATGTGTCAAATGTATCTACATCATAGATACTTGTTCCTGTCTGATGATTGATGGCATCAAGTCCGCATTGTCTATAATTATAGTAAAACATGCTTATTAGCAATTATCTTTTAAGTACATGTATTATGAAAAAGGAAATGCTAATTATAAGTATTATACTTCTTGCATTTCCTGTTCTTATGTTTTATGTGTAGCGAACGAATCAGCTCAAACACATGCGATGATCTAGTAATAATAATAACAGTATTATTGTATATGTATACATCATGGAGGTCTTTATAAAAACGAACTACATCATAACTACGAACTATTCTACATATTTGCCAAGTTCCGTTCTTTTATCACCTAATTCACAATAAGTTGTATATTTTTTAACTATGACACCCACCAAAGTGGGGCATTCCGACCAAAGGTGGTGCATTGCGACCACCCCATTGGAGCATTGCGACCACGCGGTTGGAGCATTGCGACTAGGCAGTTGGTGCATTGCGACTGGTGCATTCAGGCAGAGGTGCATTCCGACCATTACCCGTTGGTGAATCTCTGAATGCCAGTCAGACTGGGTACTCGGTGTCAGATTCAGAATGACATAAATAAATGATAACATTAACATGCGAACGAAAATACACGCTGACTCTTTCTGGCCATGCACATGTAGACAGTGGAACGAAACTCACTGTCCCTTGTTGAATTAAAATGTAAATGTCATAGATACTCCACAGACTCGCAACCTGTGACTGTGTCAGTGAAAGGGCTTGATACCCCTTCCATGAGTCATCTGTATCTCTGTATCTGTATTTTGACTGGCAAAATGTCCTATGGACACATCACGCCAGTGCGCATGGTGGCTCTTATGGATTAATTTTTTACATGTTGGGCTAGACTAATCTGAAATGAATTCAGTGATGTACTTGATACAATGCTTGGAGGTAGAGAATTCCACTCTTTTATTGTGACTGGGAAAAAGCTGTTTCCAAATATGTTTGTCGAGTACCTGATTTGTACTAACTGTTTATTATGTTTACTAGTGGGATATCTATGAGGTTATGTTCCATTTTATATAATATGCTAAGTCTTTGGGTTTTTCTTCTTGATTGGAGGGTGTCCCACTGGAGATCTTTAAGGAGTTGTGTTACCGTTCCTGGCTCTCTAGAATAGTTGTTCTTACAAAATCTGGCGGCTTGTCTCTGGGTTCTTTCTATGAGTTTGATATTTCTTAGGCAATGTGGATCCCATGATGCTGACGCATATTCAAGTATAGGGCGGACAAGGGTTGTGTAGGCTATGGACTTGATTTGGGTTGGGTATTTATTTAAATTTCTTCTAATAATTCCCAATGTCTGTTGTGCTTTTTTTGTGACCGAGTTGCTTTGTATTGTCCAATTTAATGTATTTGATATATGTATGCCAAGATAACAGTGTGATTCAACAGATTTAAGTTGTTGTCCGCAGAAGGTGTACAGGTTTGGTGTCGGTTTTCTTGAGGCTATTGTCATTGTATAACATTTAGTGGGGTTGAATTTCATAAGCCACGTGTGTTGCCATTTCTCAAGTTTGAGCAGATCGTTTTGGAGGACAGATGTGTCTTGGTCAGTTTTAATCGGTGAATATAAAAGGCATTCGTCTGCAAAAAGGCGAACAGTTGAGGAAAGATTGTCTGGCAGGTCATTTATGTAAAGTAGGAAAAGTAGGGGCCCCAGTACCGTGCCCTGTGGTACCCCAGAAATGACTTGAGTTGATGTTGACTTGGATCCATTTATAACAACCTGTTGAGTTCTTCCTGTAAGGAAGCTATTCATCCATGATGATATTGGGCCTGTGATGCCATAGTGTTTGAGTTTGTGGATTAGTCTTTTATGTGGAACTTTATCGAATGCTTTGGTGAAGTCAAGGATGGCCATGTCTACAGATTTCTTCTCATCAAGTGATTTGCTTATGTCATGGATTGTTTGAATTAATTGTGTTTCACTTGATCTTTTGGCACGGAAGCCATGTTGGTGGTCAGTTAGAATGTGGTGCTGTTCCAGGTGTTTCATAATGTGACTAAGTATGATGTGTTCAAGAAGTTTAGAAACCACAGGTGTTAAGGATATTGGTCTGTAGTTAGATGTTTCTGGTCTACTTCCTTTCTTAAAAATTGCTGTTACATTGGCTTCTTTCCAGGTATTGGGGACTTGTCCAGAGTCAACAGATGATTGGAAAATGTCATGTATTACTGGTGCTAGATGAGAGGCATATCTGTTTAAGAACCATGGTGGAATGCCATCTGATCCTTGCGATTTAGAAATGTTAATTTTGGAAAGTTGATCAAGTACTCCGTTAAGTGAAATTGTTAGTTTGGGGATTTCTCCATGTGGACTTCTGGCCATATCTGGTAGGGTGGAATTTCCTTTGTGTGTGAAGACACTTTGGAACTGATTGTTTAAGGCTTCTGCTTTATGTTTATCGTTGCTAATGATGTTACCCGCAATGTTAAGGTCCCCAATGCCCTGGTTATCCTGTCTAAGTTTAGAAATGAAGCTCCAGAATGATTTAGGTTTCTCTGTTATTGTTGTTGTCAGGAATTGACCTATGTAAGATAGTCTAGCAGAACGAAGGTGTTTATGCATGTTTCTCCTGATGTCACAGAATTCTTTCCAGTCTTCTGAATTTCTAGTTCTTTTTGCTTTGTTATATAGCTGTTTCTTTCTTTTGCACATTTTCTTTAAATCTTTATTGAACCAGGGAAGATTGTGTCTTGAAGCAGTAAGACGGTGCGGTAAATATTGGTTCATAATGCTGATGATTTTCGTGGAAACAAGATTCCACTTGTCATTGACTGTCATGTTTTGGTTTTGAGAGAAGTATTCATTTTTAAAGTTTTCAAGAGATTTCTGGATGTTAATGTTGTCGGCTTTATTTCTAATGAAGACTACGTTTCGGACGATGTTTGCGTTTGTGCGAGATGTTTACATCAATGATGACTGTGCTATGGTCTGCTATTCCGTCTACTACATTTATCTTCTTTATTAACCCAGGTCTATTGGTGAAGACAAGATCTAAAATATTGATGGCATTTCCCTGTCTGTGTGTGGGTTCTTTAACATGTTGGATCAGTCCATGTTCCTCTGTAAGAGAGAGTAATTTATTGGCAGCAGTTGTACTGTATCCATTTTTAGGTGAATTTCTGTATCCATTTTTTTTGAATTTCCCAATTGATGTTAGGGAGATTGAAATCGCCAGTAATTATGACATTATGTGTGTTGATCTTGCTACCTAATTTAGAAAGGGCTAGGTTTAGTTCTTCGATTTGAGTTCCATGAGGGTCATTTGGGGCATGATAGAGGGTACACATGATTATTGGTTTCATTCCTGTTATCTGGGTTTCAGTCCAAATGCTCTCACTGTTAGTGTCTAGGTCTGGTAGGTGGCTTGTGATGAGGTCATCTTTTGATATTTGAAATACCCCCCTCCAGTAGTGTCTGTTTCTCTGTCCTTTCTAAAGACGTTAAAGTTGCTTGGGAATATTTCTCCATTTTTTATTGATGGATCTATTCATTGCCACAGATGATGTCTGGGTTGTGTAGATTGTTTAGTGCTTCGATGTCTGAGGCTTTCTTTTTAACGCTTTGGCAGTTTATGAGGATGCATCTGAAGTTTGGTCTCTTTTTTGGTCTATATGCTTTCTTGCTATTAGTTGTATTGTTGTTGGTGGTTTCGTTTAGGTTATGACTGTTACTGTCCAGAGGATAAAAGGGATTTGCCGTTGGGATTTCTGTATCTCTGAAGAAAGAATTTGTGAAGTTTAAGTTGTTGCATTCGGGGCAGGCCCACGAACATGAGGAATTTATTAATCGTTTGTATTCATTGTCATCTATTGCACAGCATTGTGTGTGGATCCAGTTTAGGCAGTGGTCGCACTGAATTGCTTTATGGTCATTTAGGACATCCCCATGGCAAATGCCACAGGGTGCTGAGCAATTTGAGCAGTGCCATGGTACATTTAGGTTTCTGTAAGTGTTGTTAAATTCTTGTCTGGATATCCTGGCGCATTTGATGTGTGTTGATTTATTACAATCATTACAAGTTAGGATGAGTGCATTAGACTTTAGTGATTTCTTACATGAGTGACATTTAGAGGGGCCTGGATTTAGTTGAACATCTCCTGATAGCATGATGCATAGAAGTATGGAGAATTTTGTTGTTGTCCTGGGTTTGTACGGTAGAGGAGTGATCAGTAATCCAGTGGAGGTGCTGGATTTGAGACATTTCAATTGGGCTATGGTTTTCCATATGGGACTGTAAATGTAGTAGGACGTGACAGAATGGATGTCTTGTCTAGCTTTTGCATTGACATAGGTCTCGTTTGTGTTGCTCTGGAAACTCTCAAACTTTTTGAAATTGGGATCATTTAAAAACCTCAGAGTGATCTGCAGACATAAAATCATGAACAGGGTACATCTAAAAGTGCATCTTGTATGTCGTACGGAGCCTGCCATGTCACCAACTCGAGTGGTAGTGGTTAAGAATTGATAAAATGGTCAAGTAATTAAGAAACACACCCACACTAAAATACACCCACACTTAAAACGTGTACTGAGATAATATTACAAAATAAAAGATAAATAATTATAAAATATCTGTCCGTGTAAAAGGTTTAGTGACTAGTTGTTGTTGTTGCTGTTTTTCGACAGCCTACAATCCGGATTTGTAATAGTATGATACGTAAGCTTTATGTGAAAGTATATATTTACATGTGTGTATATTGAACCAGTTGAACTGGTTCAAGAGTCAAACTGAAAACCCAACTAACACGACACTTCCCTGTGTGCAGTCTGACTATGGACTGGTCTATGCACTCACTTATTGGTATACAGTTTATTGTGTTTACTGTTTATTTCAGCTTGATTTCTGACAGTATACAAACAGAACTAGTAATGATAATAACATAGGTTTTACTTTGTCACTGGGAGAGTGCACCGATTTATGAGTTGATTTGGGGGTGGTTTGGGTTTCGCACGCTTTATACCCGTTGTTTACTAGTTCGCCATCTTGTTTTGTAGGTTTTAGGCTGGTTGTTAGGGAAGCTAATTTGTCAAAAACTTGGTTTAGGTATGTCAGATTGCAACTACAACCGTGGCATTGTATTGCGATGTAGTTATACGAGTGGATTGTATTGCGATGTAGTTATACGAGTGCCTCATTCGTTCATGAACGAAAGAAACATTTCGAAATCGTAAATAATATCAGTAAATATCGGAGTGATAAAACGGATTCGACTACACCTGACGCATGCACAAGATCGTATTCATCCAGTGTTAAGTACTAAGTTAAAGTCAGTTAATGGACGTGCCCAAATAAGAGGAACACCACTGGCCAAAGCCATCCTTCGGGATGTCGTGCCATTATTGCAAACAAAACAAAACAGAACATTGATAACATATCTGCAGTGGAGTGGACTCAATAAACAATTCTTGACAGTCACTTGAGAGAATGCATAAATTAAAATTACGCAAAAACTATGATTGTACATCCCTTATATGCACATATTTTGATTGGTAAATCAGATTTTACTCTTAATTCCATTGTGCATGTTGGCAATTGTGTCGAATCTGGACCCACCTCGATTTTGCTGTCATAACAACACTTGCTTAAATTTGATACATTAGTGCATTAGTACCATCATTGAACATAATCTCAGGTATATTTATGTTAAAAAAATTATGTGTCAGTGCACTAATGTGAATAAAAATGTAGTTACAATGGCAAAATCAAGGTGGGTCCGGATTTGACACTACTTACTTACTTATGCCCTTCGCTCCATGCGGAGCATAGACCATCAATGACGACTCTCCAATGCACACACGACTTTGGGCATTCTTCTCTATTTCTTTCCAGATATAGGCACTTATTTGTACTTTGGCAGCCACGTCTCTTTGCCATGTGTTTTTTTTGCCCTCCTTTCCTTCTTTTTTCTTGAGGATTCCACATCAGAGACTGTCTTGTGATGTTTGTTGTTGGTTTTTTGGTGTGTGTCCAATCCAACCCCACTTTCTCCTCCGGATCTGCTTGGTGACGGGTTCTTGGCTTGTCCTTTCCCATAGCTCCTCGTTTCTGATTTTGTCTTGCCATTTTATGCGTAGAATTCTTCGCAGACATCGGTTAAGGAAAGTCTTGATTTTGTGAACTGTTGTTTTTGTCATTCTTCATGTTTCAGAGCCATACAACAACACTGATTTTACATTGTCAAGAGTTAAAAATCCTGATTTTTGTTGTGTTTTTTTTGGGTGGAATTCCATAAGTTTTTTAGTCTCAGGAATGCTGTCCGATCCTTGCCCATTCTTTCTACAGCATCTGCCTCTGTACCACCTTGTTTGTTTATCACACTCCATAAGTATGTAAATGAATCCACTTCCTCCAGGGGCTCTCTGCCTGCTATAACTGGGTAGTCGTTCCTGCTTTGTATTTTC
Source organism: Escarpia spicata (assembly GCA_963995525.1). Classification (NCBI taxonomy): domain Eukaryota; kingdom Metazoa; phylum Annelida; class Polychaeta; order Sabellida; family Siboglinidae; genus Escarpia; species Escarpia spicata. The sequence goes on along the minus strand of OZ023215.1, from coordinate 10,773,152 downwards.
ATGATCTTAGTTTTGCTTCTGTTGATCGTCAGAGCTGTTTTTGTTGATGTTGATTCAAAAAATGTAATTTTGTCCTGCATCTGTTTGTGGGTGTGTGGTAGTAGTGCTGAGTCCATGGTGTCCACTGTATGCCACTTGGTCTCCCATCCATGGTGGTCCTCATAATCCAGTCAGTCATGAGGATGAACAGGAAAGGTGACAGCAGGCATCCCTGCCGAACCCCTGTCTCAACTTCTGATAGTCGTCCTCCATGCACCACCTGGCAAGACATTCCTTGGTAGGTGCTCAGGATCATGGAGATTACCTTTTCTGGACTGCCAGAAACCTGCTTGGTGTCCTCAGAGCATTGCATCCACTGCTTCTTTCATCCTCTCTAATATCACTCTGTTCAGCACTTTTCCTGGAACTGATAGTAACATTATTCCTCTATAGTTCTTGCATTCTCTGAAATTTCCTTTCTTGGGGAGCTCTTCTTTACCTCCTTCTGAACTTGTGTGTACTGTGCTTGGGCTTCTGCTTTTGTTGTTCTAGTTGTTCTGCTGTTCAGTATCGCCTTCTTTTCCTTTTGCACTTGTACCTTGAGTAATGTGTCGGCTGACATCTGGTCTTTGTGCTGTGTTTTCTTTCTGCCGACTGTCTCTTCACAAGCACCAGTCCACATCTGCTTGGCTTGTTGCCACTTCAGTTCTAATTCAGTGTTGCTATCATATGGCTCTTGCAGCACCTGGTATCTGTTCGAGAGGCTGATCCGGTACTTTTCTGTCGTTCCCTTGTCCTTCAGTAGATCTATGTTGTAACGTGTTATTGTGCTGCTGCCCTGTGCTGTGTGCCCCTTAAGATGGAGATTGAGTGTTCCAACCACCAGGTGGTGATCAGAAGCAGCAACAGCCCCTCTCTTCACTCTCACATCCTGCAGCGACCGTCTGATCTGTCCCACACACACATGATCTATTTGATATTTGGTAATATGATTAGGTGATCTCCAGGTTGCCCTGTGAATGTCTTTATGTGGGAAGACACTTCCTCCTATGACCAGGCTGTTCATGGCACATACATCTGCGAACTGTTCTCCATTTTCATTCATCTCTCCTAATCCATGCTTGTCCATGACTTGCTCATAACCTGTGTTGTTATTTCCTATCTTTACCTTGAAGTTGCCCATGAGAATGGTAATGTCCTTTGGCCCTTCATCTTCAAGTACATTGTGCAGTCTGTTGTAGAAGTCGTCTTTCCTTTCCTCTCCCGCATCATTTGTGGGAGCATAGCACTGTATCACGTTAATCATTATATTCTTCTTTTTCATCATGAATTTGGCAGTAATAATTCTGGAATTTATCGCGTCCCAGCTAATGAGTGCTCTCTGAGCTTCCTAGACAGCATTAAGGCTACACCCTCAGTGTGCGGGGCATCCTCGTTGTCATGTCCCTAGTACAGCACCATCTCTCCTGTTGTCAGTCTCACTTGGCCAGACTGTAACCATCTGGTCTCACACAGTCCAAGCAGGTCTATGTTGTAGTTCTTCATCTTCACTGCTGTCTGCTGCTTTCCCTGCTTCATACATTGTTCTGACGTTCCAGGTAGCAATCTTTGTGGTCTTCTGGGATTTGACACAAGTGCCTGCATGTTCCCTGGCAAAATCCCGTAGTGGGGAATTTGGGACATGAATAGAATGGTTCATTGTGATGTTTTTTTAAGAGTCAACTTTTCCTGTGATGATAGGCGAATTAAATAAAAATTGTATACTGGCATATTTATGTGTAAGTTTTTTATTGTCAGAATGTCAGTTAAAAAAAAGTTTGGTGATATTGATACACTGTGTCATATATTGATTTCATATATCGTTGCAGGTATATGGATGCATCGATTAATCATTACAGCCCTGCAATACTTATGTGCACAGCATTGTTCTTTGTATTTCAACAGCAACATCAGACCCAGTCTCTGAATACCTTGAACGCACCTCTAAGTCACGCATCATTGTGCCATTTCAAAAACGATCAGCCAGTCAGAGACAGACAGATGCTACATGCTCGCGACTAGATGTCAACAAAGACAGAGGTTCAAACAGTTTGTCACCTCATTGCTGTGACAGTTCCCCCGCTGATGATAGTGACAGTTTGTTGGATGAACCAGCAGCAAAGAAACACAAACCACACCATGTGGACCACAGAACAGATCATGTGATCAGAGATCATATGATACGAGACGCTACAAAGGAAGAACTGAAAAAGAAAGTCACATGTGGTAAATGACAGACTATTAGTGACATTTTCCTTGTCACACAGAGCATACTAATTCTCAGACTCCATCTCCTACCATGAATTAATACCTTAAAATGTTGATATTTCCCAGATCGAATGTCATGGATATGTAGGTATGTAACAGAGTTACGACACAGTACATTCATAGGATATCATTTATAGTAACAAAACTAACAACCGTCATTGTGATATTTTTTTACATTTATGATTAATGTTGGCTTAACTTGTAGAATAAGCAAATATTATACCCACAACATTTACATACATTTGTTTGTTAACTGTTTCACAGTCATTATCGTAATATTGTGTCATGTGTGCAAGCATAAGTTATTTGCAGCTAATAGTTTCTTACTCCTGAAACTGAAAGCGTTCCACTCCATGCATTGATTAGGTGTGAACATGCATGGTATTGTTCATTTGAAATATAGCATGTTACAAGTTCATGGACAGAATGCAAGATGTTTAAGGGGTAGTATGGCAGCTAGATAGTAGATATTAATTTTTTTAAGAATAATTGTTTTGTCCCCAAGCGGTGGAGAAGGTCTTACTGAGTAAAAAATATTTTGAAATTGTTTCTGCCCGACCCCCCGTTTTCATGGTATCAAACAAAATGGCTGCCAAATATAGCACATTTAAAAATTGCAACATTCTGGAAGTAATAATGATATGGTAATCTGGCTTGGATTGCTGTGTTCTGGATTTCCTCTGTACAATCTGTATAAAAAATATTTGTATATTTTATTTAAAAAATTCAAACTATGTAATTGTAAATTCAACACTTTTTTTTATAGATTTTGGGACATTACTCCAAAGATAAAGAATAAAACCAAAATGTTTTATAGAGGTTGTAGAGAATATCAAGGAGCACACAACGATCCAAACCGGATTACCATATCATTTTAGTTCTGGATTGTTGTAAGTTTATGTTGTCAAAAATGGGGTTTTCGGTAAATGCCCGTCAAAGATTGAATAATTGCATTGATCACTTGAAAGAGCTACACCTCATCCATGAATAAGTGTTTTAGTGATATGTAATTGTTATAAAAAAGGTACCTTTATTGATAGTAAATATACAAAATTACTTAAATATGGAAGTAACACATGTATTTTTGTCAAAAGCCAACATTGTAGTGGTCGTATAACCCATTAATGGGATTATAGTATTTCAGCAGTAGACGTATTATAACAACACCAGGTGGTGGCATGATAAAACCTCTGTGGTTTCAGATATCCGCCTGCGTGTCCGAGCTGAATACTGCCACCACGATGCTGCGCTTGAAGGGAACGTTCACTCAAATAAACCCGATCTAATCGAAAGACAGTTTGAAAAATTTATGCAGGCCAACACAATACTGAAGTCTCGGGATTTGGGTTCTATCATGTGTGACATTAAGTTCTCAGAACTGACATACCTGGATGCATTCTGGCGGGATTATATCAACGGATCACTTCTGGAAGCTCTCAAGGGGGTCTTCATTACAGGTAATTCTACAGCTACGTTTCTTCTTGGATTTGAAAAACCATGCCAAAAATGATAATTCTCAGATATTTGATCAAAATGGAGCTTACTTACTTACTCCCTTAATCGACTGGGTCGTCGCAGGGTCATAAGCTGCAGCTGCGATATTTTGCAATTCTTGTCTGTCGGTGGCTATGGTGAGGAGCTCTGGCATGGAGAGGGCTTGACATTGTCGAACCAACATGTTCTGTGCCAGTAGGAGCACTGTTACATAATTCAACATTGTCGAACCAACATGTTCTGTGCCAGTAGGAGCACTGTTACATAATTCAACATTGTCGAACCAACATGTTCTGTGCCAGTAGGAGCACTGTTACATAATTCAACATTGTCGAACCAACATGTTCTGTGCCAGTAGGAGCACTGTTACATAATTCAACATTGTCGAACCAACATTGTCTGTGCCAGTAGGAGCACTGTTACATAATTCAACATTGTCGAACCAACATGTTCTGTGCCAGTAGGAGCACTGTTACATAATTCAACATTGTCGAACCAACATGGTCTGTGCCAGTAGGAGCACTGTTACATAATTCAACATTGTCGAACCAACATGTTCTGTGCCAGTAGGAGCACTGTTACATAATTCAACATTGTCGAACCAACATGGTCTGTGCCAGTAGGAGCACTGTTACATAATTCAACATTGTCGAACCAACATGGTCTGTGCCAGTAGGAGCACTGTTACATAATTCAACATTGTCGAACCAACATTGTCTGTGCCAGTAGGAGCACTGTTACATAATTCAACATTGTCGAACCAACATGGTCTGTGCCAGTAGGAGCACTGTTACATAATTCAACATTGTCGAACCAACATGTTCTGTGCCAGTAGGAGCACTGTTACATAATTCAACATTGTCGAACCAACATGTTCTGTGCCAGTAGGAGCACTGTTACATAATTCAACATTGTCGAACCAACATTGTCTGTGCCAGTAGGAGCACTGTTACATAATTCAACATTGTCGAACCAACATGTTCTGTGCCAGTAGGAGCACTGTTACATAATTCAACATTGTCGAACCAACATGGTCTGTGCCAGTAGGAGCACTGTTACATAATTCAACATTGTCGAACCAACATGTTCTGTGCCAGTAGGAGCACTGTTACATAATTCAACATTGTCGAACCAACATGGTCTGTGCCAGTAGGAGCACTGTTACATAATTCAACATTGTCGAACCAACATGTTCTGTGCCAGTAGGAGCACTGTTACATAATTCAACATTGTCGAACCAACATGGTCTGTGCCAGTAGGAGCACTGTTACATAATTCAGTCATTAAAAAGTCCTTGCTTATCCACCTGAGCTCGCTGGCAAATCCATCGTTATGTTGACAACCACTTGAATACTGATTGTGGAAGTTGAGATTGACCAACCCATTTGTTTAGATGTGCTTCGTTCTGAGCATTTAGGCACTAATCAGCTTATTGTTGTTATTAATAACACCGAGTCTCAAGTTAAGTTGTTTTGTTCAAATAACTAATTACGTCATGATAAAAATTAATTATTCTGATATGATAATTTATGGTTAGAACTTTGAAAACATAATTATGAAAACCACATTTCAAAACAAGTTGCTAATATTTCAAAGTTTGGTCGATCTTGTTCACTCCACTTTGCCTTAGTTTGCTCAGATGTAGAAATGAGTGCATGTGTATGTGAATAGGTAGTCTACATTCAATAATTAGTGATTCCTTGTGTCTTCTTACAGAGTCATTGAAGCAAGCCGTTGGTCATGAGGCCATCAAACTTCTCGTGAACGTTGATGAAGATGATTACGAGACAGGTCGGGTGAAACTACTACAGAACCTGAGTGACTGACAGTGACATCAGATGGTGTCTCAGCTGTGACGCTCACATAGCTACATACAAACTGAGTCCATTTAAATGGATGCTAACTCTTGAGAGCATCGAACCAGTGGATAAGTGAGTGGTGCTCCTGATGGATTGGATAACGTCTGAATTTTCATGCTCATAAAGTCACCCACTCAGAATTAATTTGAGGCCAACGCATGATGAATCAAGATTGGATTGGTGAATATCAGCAGGATGTTCATGATGTAGGAACACACAAGATTGCCTGTCGTCTTCTGTGTAGAAAGTCGCACATTCCGTGTACAAATTTATACAATTGCAGGCCATCATTGTGATATCTGTATGAATAATTTTTTCAATCAGTTTTTACATACAAGTGAAGCCATACATTCTATGGGCCAATTTGAATTGAGGCAAATACATAGAATTGTTACTTTAGGAGTATTCCTGTCAGACATTGGACAGGTTATCTTCAGGTTTTTGTTAGTTGTTGTTTCTGCATGGATCCAGATGGTGTTTTCTGAAGTGGAAGTAATCATCTCATCATAATGACGTATTTGCTACCCACATGTGCATTTGTTCTCCCCTTTCTCCCTTACAGCGGGATGACGGTGACATCAATACTGTTCCTCAATTTGTGTGTTCCTTCTGTCGCTGATTATGTTTCACTGCCGTCTATATCACCCATTGCCTCTCCGCCTGTTTCTGTCATTCTCTCCTCCCGATCCCACCACATCTCTCCTCACACAGTCCTCCCATCTCTGTCAGTCTTCCTCTTCTCCTTTATACTCTCCACTCCTAGGTGTCTGCTCTCTTCATTAGCTGCGCCTTCCAATCATTGCACGTGTCCAACCCACAATGACTGACTCCTCACCAGCTTCCTCCTGGCAGTCTTTCACCCCACCCTCCTCCCTCACCCCTCACCCCCTCCAGCCTCCTCCCTCACCCCTCCATCTCATCTATTCTCTTCACTCCCACAGTTCTCCTCCCCAGTCATTTATCTTATAGATAATTATTTTTATTACGTAGATCCATTAATTCAAACATTACACGAGTCCAAAGATTGCTTTGGATAACATATAATGTTGCATTTCATGGATCAAGCAGTATTTACCAAGATTTCAAACGTGCAGATAAGAATGTGTGGCTAATGACACAACATCCAACTGACAAACTTCAGTGGTACTGGTTTTGTTGATTTTAAGTTCCTTGTACAAAGTTACACAGAGTAACTTGGGTATTCATAGTCTTAACTTGGGCACACATAATCTTTAAGTCCATTGTACAAAGTTACAGAGAGTAACTTGGGTATTCGTAGTCTTAACTTGGGCACACATAATCTTTAAGTCCATTGTACAAAATTACACAGAGTAACTTGGGTATTCATAATCTTTAAGTTCTTTGTACAAAGTTACACAAAATAACTTGGGTAGTCATAATCTTAACTTGGGTACACATAATCTTTAAGTTCGTTGTACAAAATTACACAGAGTAACTTGGGTATTCATAATCTGTCTGTTTGTATTTTTGTAGTTCAGTTGAAATCAAACGGCATGGTTTGTGACCTGGTCTGCATTGATACAGCGTCAAGTCTGTCTCGGTGAAGTGAAGTCTGTTACTGTACATTATGTTTATGATTTGTGTAAACTGCCATCACACTAAAGGTTCTCGTTGTGTTCTCTGTACCCAGTCTCCTTCCCCTAAGGAAGGTCTCATCAGTTTGCAAAAACAGTATTTGTTTTAACATTTGTTCAAACTCCCCTCCCGCACACATACAAAGTGTGGCACTTGCAACATTTACAGTCCAAAATTGCTATTAGCATCAATTCACATTGAAACGTTTCACTCACTTGGGGGTGCCATTGTTGCGATTCATGTCCCATGTGGTAGGGGGTGACGACTGTACCAGTATAATACCACCCCATCACGTAATGCTTAACATATTTTTGGAGTCGTGTAACTACCCCTTAGGCTACAAGGGGATAGCCACCATTTAATTTAGTGGCATACATTAGTGTATTAAAACAATTACCTGGTAATTGACTTATTAAAAGTTAAATAAATAAAGTCAAAAATACATTAAATAGTATGCTTTTCAAGTCACACAACTACTACAAGTGAAGGTAAATTACATTAATATGAATGAATTTAAAGTTCTATTCCGAGTTGAACAATAATTGTTTTACTGTTTTTAAGAACGTGTATAAACATGAACAATACATGCTTATCAATAGTCGAGCACCTTAGCAACATATGTTTGGAATATGGGGATAGACCACACCACACTTTTTCTATAACTTCTCTAGTTTTGTAGCTTTAACTTTTTGATTGGATTCAGCCATTTTTTTTTAGTTCATTATTGTTCACTCCACCAATCAACCATTTTACTACATTTCTCCATTGAATAGGCATCTGGTTTGAACGATTATTTAATAAACAGTTCCATGCAATTAGTATAGATGAACAATGTGAAGTTATTGTCCCACAACCAACAACATTCATAGTGTGCACCATGCTTGTCATAACTGGATATACATACTTTATCCACTGCACACACGTTGCACTTTTCAAAAGCGTGCTTAAATATCAGTCCCATTTTGAAACATTTCTTTTTACAGTTACATCAGCAAAGTTTGGTACATCAAAGTTCGATGCACAATTTACACACTACATATTTGGACACCAATCAACTGGTCGAGGGAACAGTTTTGAACGAACACATTCAGTGTGTATTGGTGACATAATGTCTTTCGATTGAAGACAGTTTATAAGTTTGTTGACATCAGTGCTGTATTGCCATTGGACGTAGCAGTTGAATTGTACCATAAATGCATTTGGAAAAAATACCACACATTTGCAACATTGATAAAAAAGAGCTTCGAAGGAAGTTGCACATACAAGATAATTATACTTAACCCTCGTACATTGTAGATCAATAATCCATTTTCAAAATAAGTGTGTTAAAACCCTCAAGTGCCCCCAAGAAATGCTAATGTTCATCACCAGTGTCTTCTTATCATTCACTAATGGTGAAATAATGATAACCATCTCACCGGTGTTACTGTCCAAGCATGCGTCGCCAATGCCAAATCCAACTGTGGATATAATTTTTTTGTCTTTTGCACCGTTTTATCTTAAAATTACACATTATATGAACACAACTTTATATGGAGCTGAGGAGTGATCAATACATAGTGTATCGGGCATGTTGATTCACTGGTAATTTGTATTTAAAAGATGGACGATCTCAAATGCAACTTTAAATCAGAATATTAATTGTATGAGTACATCATTCATCAGCTGCTCCTGCCACACCAGTGCATCAATGTTGAAACGATGTGAATAATTGTGTAATTTCTGTCATTAGAATCATGTACATGTAGTGTCTAAAACAAAAAACATTTATGTACATCCATTATTCCAAAGACATGAATACCAACACAGTTTTATTATAAAAATAACGCAATAGTTTAATTACTCCTTGAATGTAGAGATATACCGTGTACAATGGTCAATAGCTCAATTAGAATACTTGGTTTTGTTCGACTCGCATACACATATAACTTTTAACAAATCTCTATGGCAAGTGGTAGTAGAAGCATTTGTTCTACGTCCAGATTACAGTAGGTGGCCATGTGAACATTTTATCAAATTATAAGAAAACTGAACAATCACAAATATTGTAAACTTTCACAGCCATTCGATCATCTCACCAGCTGAACCAGTTTAGTAAAAATAACATGCGTGCACCTCTTTTTAATAAAAAAATATGCATGAATGATGTCCATCATAGTTTGACAAAATATCCACATTTATCGTGCACACATGCCTGCTGGCAAAATATGTATTTATGTAAACAAAGCACCATTTAATTACGAATAACTTATACCTGCAAATATGCCACCCTAAGTGCATTTATCAAAATTGAATAGGTCCTACATTCAACAGTTCACAACCAGCAGTTAAACTGTGCCCTGACCTCTTCGAACCTGTAATATTAATTATCTTTGCGATTTTCCCATATTCACCAGACGGGGTAAGGGGTGGTCTCACAAATCTACAAAGTCCAGAAAAACATTTAGCATTTCAAATTTTATCAAACTACCACTATAATGAATTGTGTCGGACTTGTGATGTTTAGATATCCAAATGGATTCCAAAGTCATAGCCAATACCCATTGGATTCAACTGATGCAACACGGTTGCCAAGACATGACCCACCTGGCCGCCCAGTTCTGTTATCTACAATATAATTATTATGTTCCATTTGATAGGTGGCACAACTATTTTCTCCACAATACGTTTTGACCACCAACCAAACACCCACCCATACATAATACGATATGTATTTTGGGACTTTGCAAACATGGTATCAACCCTTAGTCAAACACAAACAACAGTAGCATCATAACTGTTTGGAATGATATAACCACTCACAGTTACATTCAACAACCACTGGGCACAATGCCCATATATATATAGACCCTACACCCTTCTCTTCTTGTCCGCTAGTGCCTTCCTATTATGATGCACTCGAGTCGATTTATGCTTCTCTTTCCAGGCCCGGTTGTGAAGAGTTTCAGAACTTTGCCCTTGACCTTTGGCAATGCCTTTGACATCGTGCAATGGCTGGGGTCTCTGGGGTCTGCGTTGGCCCATTTTTGTCGCCCGTCTAGCCACCTCTCTTTCCCGAATCTTGGCCGGATCTTCCACAAAATCATTCTTTCTTTTTTCTTTCTCCTGTAAAACCAACCACATTCATTAACAGGTGACAACATTCTTGTTATCAATGTAACCAAGAAAATATTTTCTCCAGAGAACGTGAGAATTAGAATTATGTGTGTGTTGTTATTTTAATGTCGATCCATCTTAATTATATATTTCTGGTCATATCATCAGAAAAGTAGTCTTCCCATGGCTCATAGTAGTTACAGGTAATTGTGAATAGCAAAAGAAGGTGAAGAAGACTAACAGCTTGTATGTGGAGACAACTGCAGGGTATGGATGAGAAATGAAGTACAAAGAAATATAGTTGGAACAACACAAGACAGATAGGAGTGGAGATCCATGGTGGAGGTACTGGCTCCCTGCATCAAACCATTGTTTAACTCTTTACACCGCAACTGCCCAATTGGTCGTGTTATAACTTCTTTCGTCACCATTATCCCTCACGGGGTCGGCCAGGAGTGTAGGAGTCGTCGCCACTTTTTCCGGTCTTTCCATCTTTTTGCTGGTATCCCTCTTTTCTCTTCTCAGGGACCAGCAAGTCGGCTGCTGTTCTCAAATAGTGCTCTTCCTCTCTTCTGTGGACGTGCCCATACCAGCGAAGCCGGGCATCTCTCAACTTCTCTTCTACGCCCTCAACTCCCGCCAGCTGTCGCACCCCCTCATTTGTTTTCTCTTCCCTGAGCGAGATCTGATCATCCTCATCTCAGTTCACATGAGGAGGAGCTCTTCTTTTCTCTTCAGGGCCCATGTCTCCTCTCCGTACATAATAACTGGTCGAATCACCGTGCTGTTGATCTTGATTGTGTGATTACTTGCGGTCACAAATGACACCACTTTTTTCCCTCCACTTCTGCCAGGCTGCCTTGACTCTTGCCTTGACAGCCATTTCACAGCCTCCATCCTCCTGTATCACAGATCCTAGGTCCACTATCTTGACTCTGCTTTTTGTCACTCCTCACGAACTGACTAGAACTTCCATCTTTGCTGTGTTGACATTGAGCCCTTTCTTCTCTAGAGTTCCCTGCCACTTCTGCACCTTCTCTTCCAGTTTCTTCACGGACTCTGCAGTGAGGGATAGATCGTCTGCATACAACGTCTCTCGCTGATCACATCTAGTACGAGGATAAAGAGTAGTGGACTTAGAGCTAAGTCCTGGTGCAATCCCACTCCTATCTCAAAGCTAGCTGTATCGCCGTGCGGCGTTCTAACTACAGTGTTTGCACCTTCGTACATGCACTGTATGATCCGCACCAACTCCTCCGGCACTCCCTTCTGTCTTAGGCACCAGTTTTCTTGGTACTGTATCATAAGCCTTCTCTGGGTCTACGAATGCATGGTAGAGCTTCTTCTGTCCCTCCAGGGTCTTCTCCTGGATCAGTCTCAGCACGAAAATGGCGTCAGTTGTTCCTTTCCCTGGTCTAAATCCAAACTTCATGTGGTCTACTTCCACTATCTCCATCAGCCTCTTGTCTATGATCTTCTCTAAGATCTTCAAGATGTGATCCAATAGCTTTATTCTGCGATACTTCTTACACTCTAGCACATCGCCCTTCTGTTTGAAGACGGGGATCAGCAGGCTTTTTTTTCCAATTCTCAGGGATCTTTTCTTCTTCCCAGGTCATCAATGGGAGTCTCCAGACATATTCTTCTCCTGCTTCTCCCAGTGCTTTGATCATCTCTGCTGTGAGTTCTGATGGTCCTCCCGCCTTCCCTTTCTTCATCTTCTTCAGTGCGGTCTTCACCTCGCTCTTGCAGACGGTAGTTACTGGTCCTTCTACAAGTAATGCCTCTGTGAGTTTCTCATGCGAGTTTTCTGTATTAAGTAGGCCATCGAAGTACTCTTTCCACCGATCCTTCACCTCTTCTGCTTCTGACAATATCTTCCTGTTCTTGTCCTTGATGATAACCATCTCTCCAATGTCTTGCTCCAGCCTCTGTCTTGCTCTCACTTGTAGACCATCCTCTCTCCTTCTTCGGACTCAAGCTTTCTGTACCACTCTTCTGCTGCTTGGTCTCTCTTATATCTCTTCTCTTCTCTCTGATAACTAGGGGTATTTAATGTATGGCTTTATATCGGGGTTTTTGAGTTAGCACTAGGGGTATTTAATGTATGGCTTTATATCGGGGTTTTTGAGTTAGCACTAGGGGTATTTAATGTATGGCTTTATATCGGGGTTTTTGAGTTAGCACAAGGGGTATTTAATGTATGGCTTTATATCGGGAGTTTTTGAGTTAGCACTAGGGGTATTTAATGTATGGCTTTATATCGGGAGTTTTTGAGTTAGCAGGGGTATTTAATGTATGGCTTTATATCGGGGTTTTTGAGTTAGTGCTAGGGGTATTTAATGTATGGCTTTATATCGGGAGTTTTTGAGTTAGCACTAGGGGTATTTAATGTATGGCTTTATATCGGGGTTTTTGAGTTAGCACTAGGGGTATTTAATGTATGGCTTTATATCGGGGTTTTTGAGTTAGCACTAGGGGTATTTAATGTATGGCTTTATATCAGGGTTTTTGAGGTAGCACAAGGGGTATTTAATGTATGGCTTTATATCGGGGTTTTTGAGTTAGCACTAGGGGTATTTAATGTATGGCTTTATATCGGGGTTTTTGAGTTAGCACTAGGGGTATTTAATGTATGGATTTATATCGGGACTTTTTGAATTAGCACTAGGGGTATTTAATGTATGGCTTTATATCGGGAGTTTTTGAGTTAGCACTAGGGGTATTTAATGTATGGCTTTATATCTGGAGTTTTTGAGTTCGCACTAGGGGTATTTAATGTATGGCTTTATATCGGGGTTTTTGAGTTAGTGATAGGGGTATTTAATGTATGGCTTTATATCGGGAGTTTTTGAGTTAGCATTAGGGGTATTTAATGTATGGGTTTATATCGGGGTTTTTGAGTTAGCACTAGGGGTATTTAATGTATGGCTTTATATCGGGAGTTTTTGAGTTAGCACTAGGGGTATTTAATGTATGGCTTTATATCGGGGTTTTTGAGTTAGCACTAGGGGTATTTAATGTATGGCTTTATATCGGGAGTTTTTGAGTTAGCACTAGGGGTATTTAATGTATGGCTTTATATCGGGGTTTTTGAGTTAGCACTAGGGGTATTTAATGTATGGCTTTATATCGGGGTTTTTGAGGTAGCACAAGGGGTATTTAATGTATGGCTTTATATCGGGGTTTTTGAGTTAGCACTAGGGGTATTTAATGTATGGCTTTATATCGGGAGTTTTTGAGTTGGCACTAGGGGTATTTAATGTATGGCTTTATATCGGGAGTTTTTGAGTTAGCACTAGGGGTATTTAATTTATGGCTTTATATCGGGGTTTTTGAGTTAGCACTAGGGGTATTTAATGTATAGCTTTATATCGGGAGTTTTTGAGTTAGCACTAGGGGTATTTAATGTGTGGCTTTATATCGGGAGTTTTTGAGTTAGCACTAGGGGTATTTAATGTATGGCTTTATATCGGTATTTTTTGAGTTAACAGTAGGGGTATTTAATGTATGGCTTTATATCTGGAGTTTTTGAGTTAACAGTAGGGGTATTTAATGTAAGGATTTATATCGGGACTTTTTGAATTAGTACTAGGGGTATTTAATGTATGGCTTTATATCGGGAGTTTTTGAGTTAGCACTAGGGGTATTTAATTTATGGCTTTATATCGGGGGTTTTTGAGTTAGCACTAGGGGTATTTAATGTATGGCTTTATATCGGGAGTTTTTGAGTTAGCACTAGGGGTATTTAATGTATGGCTTTATATTGGGAGTTTTTGAGTTAGCACTAGGGGTATTTAATGTATGGCTTTATATCGGGAGTTTTTGAGTTAGCACTAGGGGTATTTAATGTATGGCTTTATATCGGTAGTTTTTGAGTTAACAGTAGGGGTATTTAATGTATGGCTTTATATCGGGAGTTTTTGAGTTAGCACTAGGGGTATTTAATGTATGGCTTTATATCTGGAGTTTTTGAGTTAACAGTAGGGGTATTTAATGTATGGATTTATATCGGGACTTTTTGAATTAGTACTAGGGGTATTTAATGTATGGCTTTATATCGGCAGTTTTTGAGTTAGCACTAGGGGTATTTAATGTATGGCTTTATATCGGGAGTTATTAAGTTAGCACTAGGGGTATTTAATGTATGGTCTTATATCGGGAGTTTTTGGGTTAGCACTAGGGGTATTTAATGTATGGCTTTATATCGGGAGTTTTTGAGTTAGCACTAGGGGTATTTAATGTATGGCTTTATATCGGTAGTTTTTTAGTTAACAGTAGGGGTATTTAATGTATGGCTTTATATCGGGAGTTTTTGATTTAGCACTAGGGGTATTTAATGTATGGCTTTATATCTGGAGTTTTTGAGTTAACAGTAGGGGTATTTAATGTATGGCTTTATATCGGGAGTTTTTGAGTTAGCACTAGGGGTATTTAATGTATGGCTTTATATCTGGAGTTTTTGAGTTAACAGTAGGGGTATTTAATGTATGGATTTATATCGGGACTTTTTGAATTAGTACTAGGGGTATTTAATGTATGGCTTTATATCGGGAGTTTTTGAGTTAGCACTAGGGGTATTTAATGTATGGCTTTATATCGGGGTTTTTGAGTTAGCACTAGGGGTATTTAATGTATGGCTTTATATTGGGGTTTTTGAGGTAGCACAAGGGGTATTTAATGTATGGCTTTATATCGGGAGTTTTTGAGTTAGCACTAGGGGTATTTAATTTATGGCTTTATATCGGGAGTTTTTGAGTTAGCACTAGGGGTATTTAATTTATGGCTTTATATCGGGGTTTTTGAGTTAGCACTAGGGGTATTTAATGTATGGCTTTATATCGGGAGTGTTTGAGTTAGCTCTAGGGGTATTTAATGTATGGCTTTATATTGGGAGTTTTTGAGTTAGCACTAGGGGTATTTAATGTATGGCTTTATATCGGGAGTTTTTGAGTTAGCACTAGGGGTATTTAATGTATGGCTTTATATCGGTAGTTTTTGAGTTAACAGTAGGGGTATTTAATGTATGGCTTTATATCGGGAGTTTTTGAGTTAGCACTAGGGGTATTTAATGTATGGCTTTATATCTGGAGTTTTTGAGTTAACAGTAGGGGTATTTAATGTATGGATTTATATCGGGACTTTTTGAATTAGTACTAGGGGTATTTAATGTATGGCTTTATATCGGCAGTTTTTGAGTTAGCACTAGGGGTATTTAATGTATGGCTTTATATCGGGAGTTATTAAGTTAGCACTAGGGGTATTTAATGTATGGTCTTATATCGGGAGTTTTTGGGTTAGCACTAGGGGTATTTAATGTATGGCTTTATATCGGTAGTTTTTGAGTTAACAGTAGGGGTATTTAATGTATGGGTTTATATCGGGGTTTTTGAGTTAGCACTAGGGGTATTTAATGTATGGCTTTATATCGGGGTTTTTGAGTTAGCACTAGGGGTATTTAATGTATGGCTTTATATCGGGGTTTTTGAGGTAGCACAAGGGGTATTTAATGTATGGCTTTATATCGGCAGTTTTTGAGTTAGCACTAGGGGTATTTAATGTATGGCTTTATATCGGTAGTTTTTGAGTTAACAGTAGGGGTATTTAATGTATGGCTTTATATCGGGAGTTTTTGAGTTAGCACTAGGGGTATTTAATGTATGGCTTTATATCTGGAGTTTTTGAGTTAGCACTAGGGGTATTTAATGTATGGCTTTATATCGGGAGTTTTTGAGGTAGCACTAGGAGTATTTAATGTATGGCTTTATATCGGTAGTTTTTTAGTTAACAGTAGGGGTATTTAATGTATGGCTTTATATCGGGAGTTTTTGAGTTAGCAGTGTTTGAAAATGTATCAATGAATGTGCAGGAATGCTGTGGTAATCATTTTTTCATTAAAACATGGGGTATCAAGATTGTCACTGACAATGTAAGTGAAGCTTGCTGCTGAGAAAGACTGGCTAGAGAGCATAGAGGACCACACACTAACCTCTTGTGTCATTTCTTCGTCACTGCTGCCAGCTTCCGTCAACTTGAATCTAGCAACACAACAAACACACAACCTGAGTACAACAGCACATAACATATTAACTATTATGATCTGATCTAACTGTAAATCAGCATATATGGACATAATTTTTCCTCCTGGGTAGTTTGCATCTCAAACAGTCAGGGATTAAATTATGACCACTGAAAAGAAAAGTAATCCTTTTTTGTAAATTCTATGTTCGTTGAGGGTTTATACCTGCTTTAGGGTTCGCACTGGACATCAGACAGAGGTAAATCGATTGTTATATATGTTTTCGGCAATTGTCCGAGCTATATAAACCATCCAACTATCAGTTAGAGACATTCTACATAACTTGTGTCGCAAAAAACTGCTTAAATTTACAAATATCTGGAACAAATACTCATGTGTGCTGGCAGCACCATCCGTGGATGGGCAGTTCTGCTTGTTGCAATAAATATGACTCTGCAAACTGGTTAGATTATTTCACAACAGACACGGCAGGTAGATATGATTATTTTTTAATTTGTGCAAACAGTTCAAGTTTTACTGCCCAAAGCATGAAATGGGTCTTACTGAGTCAAATATATATTGAACTTTTTTCAGCCAGACCCCCATTTCCATGGTAACAAACAAAATGGCTGCCATTTTAATCAAATATTGGCAAATTTGGAAACACTGCTATTTTGTATTGAACCCATATATAGTTATAATTCTTGCAAATCTACGTTCTCTGTAGATTCTATTGTGCAATGACCAGAGCATTTTTTGAAATGTTTATTGCACCTAAATCCTTGGAAACCAAGCTCAGAGGCGCATCAAAACAACAGGGTTGGTCAATCTCAAAATCCATAAGTAGTTTTCCAGTTGTCAACAGATGGGTCAATGCGCTAGGGAGCTACGGTGGATAAGCAAGGTTGTAAAGATACGTTTTTAAATGACGACGGAATTTTGTAATATTTTCAACTGATCTAACACTAAGAGGAAGCATATTCCAAAGAGTTGGTGCAGCAACAGAAAAAGCCCTAGTTCCAATGTTAGTGTTGACTCTAGGAACAAAAAGTAGGTCATCATCTAGATGATCGAAGCTGGGTAGGTTTTCTTACAGGAGTAAGCAATGAATGCAAATAAGATGGTTGCTTATTGGACAGTGCCTGGTATGTAATGATACAGATCTTAAATATTATACGATATCGTACAGGAAGCCAATGCAAAGACTTCAAGAGTGGTACAGAGCGAAACAACACGAGGAGATCTTGTAACTACTCTTGCTAGACAATTTTGGACACGCTGAAGTTTTGTGATATCCTTGCTAGCGATATTATAAAGGAGGGAATTGCAGTAGTCAAGTCTGCTGCTAACAACTGGTAGATCACAGGCCGTTGATTGAAGGAAGCAACTGAACATAGAAAGAGGCTAGTAGACCTCACTGCCTGGGAGGAGATACTGCCACAGTGACACCAACTGGTAGATCACAGGCCGTTGGTTGAAGGAAGCAACTTAACATAGAAAGAGACTAGTAGATCTCACTGCCTGGGATGAGATACTGCCACAGTGACACCAGCTGGTAGATCACAGGCCTTCGGTTGAAGGAAGCAACTGAACATAGAAAGAGGCTAGTAGACCACACTGCCTGGGAGGAGATACTGCCACAGTGACAGCAACTGGTAGATCACAGGCCGTTGGTTGAAGGAAGCAACTGAACATAGAAAGAGGCTAGAAGATCTCACTGCCTGGGAGGAGATACTACCACAGTGACACCAACTGGTAGATCACAGGCCATTGGTTGAAGGAAGCTACTGAACATAGAAAGAGACTAGTAGGTCTCACTGCCTGGGAGGAGATACTGCCACAGTGACACCAACTGGTAGATCGCAGGCCATTGGTTGAAGGAAGCAACTGAGCATAGAAACTTATTAGAAAGAGACTAGTAGACCTCACTGCCTAGGAGGAGATACTGCCACAGTGACACCAACTGGTAGATCGCAGGCCATTGGTTGAAGGAAGCAACTGAACATATAAAGAGAGTAGTAGACCTCATTGCCTGGGAGGAGATACTGCCACAGTGACACCAACTGGTAGATCACAGGCCGTTGGTTGGAGGAAGCAACTGAAAATAGAAAGAGACTAGTAGACCTCACTGCCTGGGAGGAGATACTGCCACAGTGAAACCAACTGGTAGATCACAGGCCATTGGTTGAAGGAAGCAACTGAGCATAGAAAGAGACTAGTAGACCTCACTGCCTGGGAGGAGATACTGCCACAGTGACATAACTGGTAGATCACAGGCCGTTGGTTGGAGGAAGCAACTGAACATAGAAAGAGGCTAGTAGATCTCACTGCCTAGGATGAGATACTGCCACAGTGACACCAACTGGTAGATCACAGGCCGTTGGTTGAAGGAAGCAACTGAACATAGAAAGAGGCTAGTAGACCTCACTGCCTGGGAGGAGATACTGCCACAGTGACACCCAACTGGTAGATCACAGGCCGTTGGTTGAAGGAAGCAACTGAACATAGAAAGAGGCTAGAAGATCTCACTGCCTGGGAGGAGATACTAACAGTGACACCAACTGGTAGATCACAGGCCGTTGGTTGAAGGAAGCAACTGAACATAGAAAGAGACTAGTAGATCACTGCCTGGGAGGAGATACTGCCACAGTGACACCAACTGGTAGATCACAGGCAGTTGGTTGAAGGAAGCAACTGAACATAGAAAGAGGCTAGTAGACGTCGCTGCCTGGGAGCAGATACTGTCAGACTACCCCCAAAATATTAATGTGTATGTTATTAGTTGCCTGATCAGTTTGTTCTATCCCACATAGATGCAGCCTACCTGTGGCTGGCTTTCACCAATTCTTCAGCAGAATCGACATCATCGGCTCCAACTTCATGGGAATCATATGTATCGTCATATTCATCTTCATAGTCCTCTATTTTGTCATACATACTCTCCACAAATTCGCTGCCGTAACGATTATACAGCGGCCGTAGCTGATCAATGGTTTCTTTGTCTTCAAACATGATGGCTCTCTCCCTGAAATTATAAAATTATAAGTTAATACTTTAGACCCCAACCGCCCAAAATCCTGCCAATCTGTTATACTTTAGCAACTCATATATATGGTTCCATCTGCTGGATAATTTTGTGTCATTTTAAACATTAGTTTATTTGCTATCCACTAGGGGTATGTGTTGCTTAGATTTTCATTGGAACTTTTAAATTTTGCACTATTTTAAAACATCTCGCTGAATTTGTTCTAGTGTTGTGGGGAATTGGAATGCATTTCAATAGGTTGTGGTGCCTAAAGTTTTAAATTAATTAATTTAGAATGATGGAAACATGTTACATATAAACATTTGGAGATGAAAATTAAATTTGTATAAGGTAACCGTGGCAACTAATCTAAAGGTAGGTAGGGAGACAGTCTGTGTTGGTCTCTCTGGTCCCACTTGGTTTAGAGACCCTTAGAGACCCCTTAGGCCAGTGCTTGTGGTGATCAAATTTATTTTGCCTGGTATAACTGGATTAAAAATAAGAAATACTTAAACACAGAGGTAGTTGGGAGAAAACAGAGATGGGCAGGACACACACAGAGAATGAGAGAGCAGAAATTGACAAAAAGATCATGGAAAACAAAAGATGGTGGTAGAAGGGGAAGACCAATATTAAGAGGGAAAGGCATAAAGCAAGATCTCGAAAGGGCAGATACGTGTGGAAAACCATCAGAGAAGACCAATAAAGATATGTAGCAAAGAAGGCACGATGGAACGAGTGATGTGGACCCACCCCACAACGGAGCTAGGTGTAGAACTAGAGTCAAGCAGAGAACATCTTTATTCTACAGACAAATGCAGTAAAATCAGTCCCGAAGTCGTTTCAGTTCACTCACTTCTTGCCCTTGTGGATTTTACTCGTGTCAACGTTGTCTCTGTGGAAGACGTCGAACTCGTCGTCATCGTAGACGTTCTTGCGGTAGGTGAGGGCACTGGCCTGTTCCTCCACCTCAGTCTCCAGGGGTTTCTCCCTGCATAAACACCACGGCTAAACAACATGTCAACATGTGTGACCCTCTACCAAGCATGGGGTCCATTCCATTCGGAATTGTAATTGATTTTTGAAAGATACTAAAGGTAACTTCATATACAGCGCAGTATCCAGTCCTCAGGACTGTTCAAAGCGCTTTACACCATTATTCCCTGGCAGACTTGTTCAATCGAACACCATCTCGACTTCTCTGGGAAGCATTCAGCCATGCTGCAATTAATGTGTGAAGACTATTCGTACACAAATATCCACCACTGTCTATAGCCAGGTACTCATTCATACAGCTGAATGAACTGAAGCTGAATGAACTGAAGCAATGTAGAGTAAACAAAGTTGCCCAGAGTTCGACACCGCCGCACATGATTTGAAGCTGGGTTCTCTCAGTCGTGAGTCCGAAGCTCTTATCGCTGCACTACTGCATTCCACGATACTGTGGAATTTAAATATTTTTTTGAATTGAACTTAAAAAATGCAGCAACAGAACGAACTCAACTTATTCGATTTATTATCATATCAGATTAAATATGACTGTACAAACATGTTTTAAAGTAGAAGTAAAATTGTTAAAACAAATTGGAATTGAATTTGTCCTGATGTTTTGTTAAATTGGAACTGATAATTTGGAATTTAATTAGAAATTTTTTGTTGGAATTAACTAATTTTACTGCATCAACATTCATATTGAGACACAGGCCAAAAATGAATCCGAGGGGTCGACTGGTTGATTTAGCAATTTAACTGCTGCTAAGAAATTATTATGTAAAAAATCTATGCAGTAAATATACATTTACTGATAACTATCTGTAAGTACATAAAATATACTTTTGAAGTAGAGTACCTTCGGGTAAACATGTCAGTACTCAAGCTTTTACAGCTTGATTTCTCAGAACTGTTTTTTCTGTATGTACCAAATTAAAAACTGTAAAACTCTGCACAAGTTTAAAACTTGCACCATGTTGGTTGTGTCAGTAGAATGCAATCATTCTCTTTCGCAAGATATAAATAATTTAAAAATGATGGATAGAGAATCATTTTATTGTGGAGGGTTACAAGTGTTAATCTGGCAATAATGAATGCTTAATTTAACAATAATTCATTTGTGCAACTTTTTATAGTAGAATCATCAGACAAACTGCTTACCTGTTTCATGCGGGCCACAATTGACGTGAATCATTTCTTAGTTCTCTGTGACTATTAACTTACAATAAAACTGGACTAAAGAATTTTTCCTGTTCAAAGACATTGGATATGATCCCGTAGTTTTAAATGGGATAGTATATAGTTTGTCAAATGTGTTCTCATGCGTCTTACATACCTCAGTAGAGCGGTATCCAGCTGCTGTAGCGATGGTGGAAGTTTATCCTCCAGGACAGCATTGATCACTTGCTCAAAGTTGTAGTCAAAGACATCCAAGCAACGCTGTTGAAATAACAAATGCATCAAGAACTGAGCTTTGATGCACACAGTTCATAGGTCAAGAAATCTCTTTATACACATTGTACACTCAATTCCCAGTTTTAACAAGATTGATATCCTGAACATAAACGCCAGACGGCATGTGGACAAGACAAGGAAGCTTTTGGTTTATCGAGAATCCAACATTTAGAAACAAACCCTGCAGCTAGTGCGTGAAGACTATTCATACACAAATATCACCACGGTCTTTAGCCAGGTACTCAGTCACACAGCTGAGTGAACTGGAACAATGCAGAGTGAACGAACTTGCCCAAGGTTCAACACAGCAGCACAGGATTTGAACCTGGGTTCTTTCGATTGAGTCTGATGCTCTTAAAACAGTACCACTGCGCCACCGCCACTGGGCTCCACACAAATGTATAGTACAACTACCCAAATACCAGTATGAAGCCGTCTCAATGGTGACCCTACATACCAGTATGAAGCCGTCTCAGTGGTGACCCTACATACCAGTATGAAGCCGTCTCAGTGGTGACCCTACATACCAGTATGAAGCCGTCTCAGTGGTGACCCTACATACCAGTATGAAGCCGTCTCAGTGGTGACCCTACATACCAGTATGAAGCCGTCTCAGTGGTGACCCTACATACCAGTATGAAGCCGTCTCAGTGGTGACCCTACATACCAGTATGAAGCCGTCTCAGTGGTGACCCTACATACCAGTATGAAGCCGTCTCAGTGGTGACCCTACATACCAGTATGAAGCCGTCTCAGTGGTGACCCTACATACCAGTATGAAGCCGTCTCAGTGGTGACCCTACATACCAGTATGAAGCCGTCTCAGTGGTGACCCTACATACCAGTATGAAGCCGTCTCAGTGGTGACCCTACATACCAGTATGAAGCCGTCTCAGTGGTGACCCTACATACCAGTATGAAGCCGTCTCAGTGGTGACCCTACATACCAGTATGAAGCCGTCTCAGTGGTGACCCTACATACCAGTATGAAGCCGTCTCAGTGGTGACCCTACATACCAGTATGAAGCCGTCTCAGTGGTGACCCTACATACCAGTATGAAGCCGTCTCAGTGGTGACCCTACATACCAGTATGAAGCCGTCTCAGTGGTGACCCTACATACCAGTATGAAGCCGTCTCAGTGGTGACCCTACATACCAGTATGAAGCCGTCTCAGTGGTGACCCTACATACCAGTATGAAGCCGTCTCAATGGTGACCCTACATACCAGTATGAAGCCGTCTCAATGGTGACCCTACATACCAGTATGAAGCCGTCTCAATGGTGACCCTACATACCAGTATGAAGCCGTCTCAATGGTGACCCTACATACCAGTATGAAGCCGTCTCAATGGTGACCCTACATACCAGTATGAAGCCGTCTCAATGGTGACCCTACATACCAGTATGAAGCCGTCTCAATGGTGACCCTACATACCAGTATGAAGCCGTCTCAATGGTGACCCTACATACCAGTATGAAGCCGTCTCAATGGTGACCCTACATACCAGTATGAAGCCGTCTCAATGGTGACCCTACATACCAGTATGAAGCCGTCTCAATGGTGACCCTACATACCAGTATGAAGCCGTCTCAATGGTGACCCTACATACCAGTATGAAGCCGTCTCAATGGTGACCCTACATACCAGTATGAAGCCGTCTCAATGGTGACCCTACATACCAGTATGAAGCCGTCTCAATGGTGACCCTACATACCAGTATGAAGCCGTCTCAATGGTGACCCTACATACCAGTATGAAGCCGTCTCAATGGTGACCCTACATACCAGTATGAAGCCGTCTCAATGGTGACATTACATACCAGTATGAAGCCGTCTCAATGGTGACCCTACATACCAGTATGAAGCCGTCTCAATGGTGACCCTACATACCAGTATGAAGCCGTCTCAATGGTGACCCTACATACCAGTATGAAGCCGTCTCAATGGTGACCCTACATACCAGTATGAAGCCGTCTCAATGGTGACCCTACATACCAGTATGAAGCCGTCTCAATGGTGACCCTACATACCAGTATGAAGCCGTCTCAATGGTGACCCTACATACCAGTATGAAGCCGTCTCAATGGTGACCCTACATACCAGTATGAAGCCGTCTCAATGGTGACCCTACATACCAGTATGAAGCCGTCTCAATGGTGACCCTACATACCAGTATGAAGCCGTCTCAATGGTGACCCTACATACCAGTATGAAGCCGTCTCAATGGTGACCCTACATACCAGTATGAAGCCGTCTCAATGGTGACCCTACATACCAGTATGAAGCCGTCTCAATGGTGACCCTACATACCAGTATGAAGCCGTCTCAATGGTGACCCTACATACCAGTATGAAGCCGTCTCAATGGTGACCCTACATACCAGTATGAAGCCGTCTCAATGGTGACCCTACATACCAGTATGAAGCCGTCACCGAGATGTGGCAGCACGTCCTTGACAGACGTCACCAAGGAGTCAAGCTGAATGGGGGTCAGCCGTGGACCTGGTTTTGATGTGCCCATATCACCATCACATGACACCTGGGGGGCAAACCTATGTAGTTATTATCTTATACCATAAATAGCTTTAATAGTTTCACAATAGTTTATTGATATTTGTGTTCTTGCTTACACGCGATCATTGAGAAGCAAACTAAGCACAGCTGTAATCATCACAAATGCACATATTTTTGTTCCAATTTGTTCCTGCTGCATTTCTGTCATTATGATGATGATGTTAGTATAAGCAAGTTTACGAGTCAGCCTGTTACACACTTGCTATGCCACAATGCACAGTATTATTCAGACATATTTGTACAAATTGGTAGTCTTGTGAGTGTAGGTTACCTGTGCAGCCTGGGCAGACTCTGTCACGAGGCTTGTCTCTGACGCTGATGTGGTTGGGACGTGTCTGTGTTCTCTTCTACTGTCAGCAATGTGCACACCATTGATGGCTCTCTTTATAAACTCCACAGTCATCCCATCTCTTGTCGAACTTAAGGACAAATATTATCACTAAACGGACCCATGGAGTAACAAACCCGAGACATCGGCCATCACAGCTGCAGCATTTTTATTTAAAACCCATTCATTCGCGTCATCTGGGGATCTGTTAATCACTCTATAGTTTTCACATAGGTGGCAAGGCAAATATATAATTTGTAAGTAAATATCTCGAAATAGCTATATTTGTTTTTAAAATACGTCACCAATTGGTAGATGAAAAACTAGAGATCCGAGAAGTGAATGAACAGACAAACAGGCGACGGAACCTCAGCACCTTGGAGGAGGTACACTAGCAATGTCCCAAAATTAGCTTATGAACATACAGATGGCAGGACCACTGAAGTAAAATGACAGATTAAGGATTGATCATTCAATTATCTTTGGGTTAATTGTAGACAATGTATATTTTTGTTCAAGAATTGTTTACAGCCTGAAAGAAATATTTTCGAACAGGGAAATGAGCAACAGGAATGCTGGTCAGACGTAAGTTTTGGTGGCTGGCTGAATGTATGTCGGCATGTGTCTCTCTCTCTATATACACAAAATTATCTGTTTTGGTAACGGCTGACAGGAAGCATCTTCCATGTTGATTTTTTTTAAAGATAAATTGTAGGATTTGTGAGAAACTCTATACCACGCCAGTGATATGACATGTAGTAACATGTGTAACTGTGGCAAATCTTATCTTAGTATCTTGTGTATCAAAATGTTAACTTGGTTTTCTGTGAAAAAATAAATACCGACCTGTCCGAAATTTAAATGTTCAGCCAAGACAACTATTGTGAACAAGTTATCATAAGAAAATACATCGGCAAGAGTATCATTAGTGGATTACGTGTATTCAAACAATGTTTATTTACAGTGGAAATCGTGGCAAGATTTTACAACAAATACAATTTGCATATAATAGATATGATTACAATATGACATCATGTCTGGTAAATATATGCATACTACTGACATTAAGGGGCTGCCTGGTGTGTATAGGTTTTTTTAAATGATGGACTGTTGGCTATGGGATCAACTTCATTCAGTAATCATTTTCAGAAAAGATTGAATAGCCCATCAAACTGTAAACATATCAGAAGGATACACGACATATTCAGATTGATTGAGAATGTCCAACATGTCACTAAACGGAAACATCCTTTCGTGATGTGCCAGGAATCTGAAACAGTGCAAGACAGGATGGAAAGTGTCATTATTAAGAGTAAGAAATCAGTAAAAAATCAAATCAAAATTAAAGAACAGTTGAAACATGCAAAGGTGGCCAATCCAAAGTAATATTATGGTTACGATACAGTTTCTATGATACCAGCATTTCATCTTTAACGGAAACAGCCTCCTCATGAAATGTCATATTTTAATTAAAGGTCATATCTTAAAACATTTATATGGCCTATCTTGCCCAAATTAGCAACGTATTCAGTCTATACAAAGAGTAGGATTACAGAGTAACGTCTCCGGTAAAAATGATTTTTAATATTTGTTGATACATTTCTAAATGTAAGATATTATTAAAAAGGTATTCATAAATAAATGGTTTACTGCAGTATCCTAAGTTTTGTTAGAAATCTGCACGACATTAAAAGTACTGATTTAGTTTATTATTCTTGTATGAAAAATAAAATGTGTAAGTTATAAAAAAAATTCCATATGAACCAAATCCATATTAAATGGGGTAAGGCCCCCAAAATCTGTATTGTATAATGGGAATCCTTGTGATATTGCATGTTTGTGACTGTGTGTGACTTACTTTGGATGTGACAACACGGCAGACATGATGTTGAGAAACTGACCCACAAACACATCACATTCTCCACTGCAAGTACAAACAGAGATACACATGATGGTATGTATACACATGATGGTATGCATACACATGATGGTAAGTATACACATGATGGTATGCATACACATGATGGTAAGTATACACATGATGGTAAGTATACACATGGTGGTATGCATACACATGATGGTAAGTATACACATGATGGTATGCATACACATGATGGTATGCATACACATGATGGTATGCATACACATGATGGTAAGTATACACATGGTGGTATGTATACACATGATGGTATGTATACACATGGTGGTATGTATACACATGATGGTATGTATACACATGGTGGTACATACACACAAAATGGTACGTATACACATGATGGTACATGTACACATGATCGTATGTATACACATGATCGTATGTATACACATGATGGTACGTATACACATGATGGTACGTATACACATGATGGTACGTATACACATGATGGTACATATACACATGATGGTATGTATACACATGATCGCATGTATACACATGATGGTATGTATACACGTGATAGTATGTATACACATGATGGTATGTATACACGTGATAGTATGTATACACATGACAGTATGTATACTCGTGATAGTATGTATACACGTGATGGTATGTATACACATGATGGTATGTATACACATGATGGTATGTATACACGTGATAGTATGTATACACATGATAGTATGTATACTCGTGATAGTATGTATACTCGTGATAGTATGTATACATGTGATGGTATGTATACACGTGATGGTATGTATACACATGATGGTATGTATACACATGATGGTATGTATACACGTGATGGTATGTATACATGTGATGGTATGTATACACATGATAGTATATATATATTCCATAACATCTGACTGGAATGCTGCCAGCAGTTATGCAGTGAGTAGATAATATGTTTCATTCATTTACTGTGATGCTTAAGAATGAATCCATTTTACATCTACTATTCAAATAACACATTGGATGATTCTTATGTCTTGTTCAACCTTCAAGGAATATACTGAGTTCCCTTATAATAAAAGCATTATTTGCACTGCGAAAGTAAAGTCACATATTACACTGACTAAAGTGCAACTGTAAATACAATTTCTTAATTTGTTTACATACCATAACAGAAAATTGTCCTGTATTTGTACATAGTTGTTTTAAAACTTATCATCATACATACCCAAGCAAATTGACCCTTTACTCTAAACGTAATAAATCATGAGGAGGCAGTTAACTCAAGTCAAGTGCAGACATTTTACCAACCACCAATAAACAGTGAAATCACAGCAATACAACATTTGTAGAAGAAAATGGAAGATTTGAGCCCCGTTATTCTGGTGTCCATAAAGTTGATTCTGTTCAACAATCTGCACCTCTTTGGAAACTGAATTAATGTACCTGTACATTGTTCATATCTTGCGAGTCCTTTTTCGAGATTGATATTTCCAACACCCAATTTTACCACACAACATGAACAGATTTTCGTCTTATCCATTTGTAAATTGTGAAGTAACAAGCCAACCTGTGTATTATATAATATTTTTTACATCAATCTATATCACGACATACAACTGCAATCAACATGATGACATACAACTGCAATCAACATGATGACATACAACTGCAATCAACATGATGACATACAACTGCAATCAACATGATGACATACAACTTTATTACTACATCTCTGACACCTTTAATTGTTAAATCGTTTAATTTAGAATAATAACCAACTGGCTACAAAGTTGATGAGTGGTACAAACATTAATTCATATTTTAGGTTTCTGAGAATGCGAAAGTTCGGTATTAAAAATAAAGGCACTTAACCTGTTGTCTAGTATTGGCTGCAGGCAAGTCCTGAAGACAATCTGCTGAAAGAGTGTAATTAAACTAGTGAGTGTCTTGTGAAATAATGTCCTCTGTTGCATGCGAGCATCTCTTGTCTTCAATCGCGTACACTTCATTGACTTATGCAGCACTGGGTACACCCATTCATAAACGCCAGTGAGTCTGAAAGTTGTATAATTCATGTTTAATGTAAACGGAAAACAGTTGCTCTGTCACTACTACAAAAGTCCTCTTCTAATCCACAAACTGGTCATTTTATGGTCTCCCAGAAAGAGTAATTAAAAATGAAAATAGAGCACAATTTTTGATATCCTTTCATGCATGAAACACTACAAAAACCTATCACATAATATAATAAAATTATAAATTGTTAAAATTATTATTCCATCACAAAATATTTATGGGTATGTTTTACTGTTTTATATTATGCCACGATATATGTCCTACAAATCCTGACATTCCAATGTGTTTATAGACAAAAAAGCATATTTAAATGAAATTGGCAAATGACTGGATGTGCTAACACATGCACGTACAGACATAACACACTCACTATACATGCACCACACCAGTGACACCTCATCAAACACATCTACCAACATCTACCAATAGCTATGATGGGCAACTGTCACTTGAGAGCCTAGTTTACCTGATGGGGAAGTCTTCTTCCATAAGAATCCTGGCTGCCTCTGGGTGCATGTCTAGGAATGAGAGCAGGGTTTTGTTCATGTCCAGCAGAAACAGCATCACGTCACTGGACATGCCCGGCTTTTCTCTACTCGCTGGTATCTCATTGGCTACATCATGTTCTGCCTTCATATTGTCTAATACCTGAAATAAATGTATAAGTGTATAACAAGCACGAAGCAGTGTCTATAATTAATCATGAGAAATTTATATGGTTTGGATATCTAGAGTAGATACAAAGGTATTACCGAGGTAGGCATAGTAATATAACAGATGTGTTTATTGTTACAGTTTCACAAAATATTTGTACTGGACAACGGACATACCTGTAAATTATGTAACATTATGTTTTCGTTGTTCAATGTATTTAAAAAGGTCCGCAACTGATTTAGTCGGTAGTTTATGCAGCTTGGAACAATTGCAGAAACCTGCATAATGTTGCAAGCAATCATCAGACATACAGACCCTTCACCAATGGCGAATTAAAAAATAAAAGCATTATATTTCTTCCAATGGGTCGTAGATGAAAGTTTAACACCAGAGAATCTGAGATGCAAACATCTAGGACGAAAAGCTTAACATACTCAGACATATTAGCTTAATTATAGTTATACATATCAGAAATACACCCACCTGTAACATAGTTGCCACAGTGGCTCTGAGATCATCTTCATACTTAGACTGCTGCTGAAATATATTCTTTATCATCTTCGACAGCAGTGGTCCATTTCCAGCCCCGTAGATCACACATAGATCCATCAACTTAGGTATATCAAAAATGAAGTTTTCATAAACAATCTCACCAAAAACATGTGGCGTGATATAGCAGTCCTGTAAAAATAAAAGTTATCATTGGTATTTGTCATAACCATAATTAGAATCAGTTTCACAAGCATTATTTGTACACATATTTTATTTTTTTAACCAAAATTGTGAGGCAAATCATCAAAGTGTCTTTGTTATAAAATGTTTTAACAAGTCAGCCAAAATAGCACCTACTGATTTAGACTAATAATACTTTGCACAAATGTTTGTTCAGATAAAAGTATAGTGACTGTAAAATACTTTAAGGCCAGACACCCCAGGTGAAATGGTGTTTTTCGCAAAAAATACTTTAAATGGTTTTCTGCCAGATTATTATACCTTTGTATGCATACTATCAATAAAGTTCACTTCTATGACAATTACATACCTCTAAGTGACTTTTAGTCATGGATCAAGCATGTCGATATCATGTAATCAAATCCATTATGCAATCTTTGACTGCGATTCCCAAAAAAATTTCATCAAATGTCTGCATTTAGAAACGGGATATCTCTGGGAATAATTATGCTATATAAATAATGTTTTCAGTGTTGCATTCAGCATATTCTACAGTGTGATCAGACACTTTTTTTAATCATGAATAGTTTAAAAGGTATAGCCATAGTTGTTGCCAAAAAACTATTTTTTTCCGTATTTTACAAATTAAAAAATTAAAACACAACATTAAAAAAAATGCTCTGATCATTGCACAATAGAATCTATAGAGAATATGGATTTGCAAGAATTATAACTATATAAGAATAAGAAGTGGCAGTGTTTAAAAATTTGCCAATATTTGCTCAAAATGGTGGCTATTTTGTTTGTTACCATGGAAACGGGGGGTCCGGCTGAAAAAGTTCAATATATATTTTACTCAGTAAGACCCATTTCATGCATTGGGCAGAAAAAATTGAACTGTTTGCACAAATTAAAAAATAATCAGAATTATGATCTAAATACCTAACTATTCTAATACTTCGCCAATTGGCAGATCAGACACCAATGGTTTGAGGAATTAAATGAAGATAGAAAGAGGTGAATGTTACCTGGGAGGAAATACTCTTACAAATAACAATGCTCCATATTTAACATATTAATATATATATATATATATATAGATGAGAGATGTTGAAAGCTGAGTGTACCTTTGACTCCTTGTGTGTGGCCATGCGTAGACAGACCATGAAGACAAGTCTGTGCACACTCTGTAGAGCAGCCTTGGCCTTCTCTGGGAGCTCTAGATGCACCTCTTGGTGGGGTCTGAAACATCGGCTCAACATCAGTGACTGTGATCTGATGACAGACACAATGCACTTTTAATGCACACAAATGTAAATTCATGAGGATGTGGCAGGGGTCTTAACATCCCAGCCAGCGGAAAAATAATAAATGTATATCACATTAATATAACGTTTCATCTTTTGCACTGTTTTATATTAAAATTGTATGTTATGTGAAAAAGTTTATAGTGTTGAGGATAATGATATATAATGTATGGGGCATGTCGATTCATTGTAAATGTGTATTTAAAAGATGGACCTCAGAATGCAACTTTAATATGCCATCTTTCCTACCTGTTTGAAATGGGAGCCCCCAGCCATATTTGAATCTATATCACAAGTCACAACTATTTGCAGAGATCATCCAACAGTCCCATGCACCAACTTTAGGACCAATTTCACACTTCCTATGGGCCCTAGTACTTCATATTGACCCCTTATGTCATATACATTTCAAGTGCGAACAAATCAAATGTGGAACCAGTGGTATGGAAAAATTATTATCTCCAGGCTAAAAATACTCGAGTATCAAGGTTATCACAAAGAATTACATTGTTTTCTTAGAATACCGGTAACCCACGTGTGCAGGCAGTATAGCTTTAGTATTGTATCCAAACTAGTCTTTTTATAGTATCGCTCTGAGAGAAAATATTTGATCAACTTACCTGAATGCACATTTGAGGTAAGAGTCAATGCAGCCATGCAGTGAAGCATCAAATACAACCTGCAACAGAAGATGTAATTGTTTAAAAACTAAGCGAAATTAACCTTTTTTGTTCCCAATCTGAATTAAATATAATCTAAAAATAGTGTCCTGATATTGAATTAATTTTTAACCCCCTCTGTCACCCTGTTCAAGGCCCCTTTTGGTTGCGCTTTTATGTACATTTTCTGCACAGTTTGTTGCGAAACCAAGCAGTCATTGTGACATCACTGCAGGTAGCACCGCTAGGATTTAACATGGCACGCATCTATGCAGGTTGGTATTTCTAGCTGCACCTAAAATTGCAGTGGTGGTACTTAATATTTGTTCATATACTAATCTTACGTACAAAGTACAAATGTGTCGCTGGATGCACACAGAATTTGTTTACTTATTGCCATTTGAATATTTGAAATGCTCTAACTTGCAATGGGATATAATATTTGTTGATATCACAGTAAAGATAATAATCGCATCTACAAATATGCCGCTGAATGTACCCAGGATTTGTTTTTAGTTTTTGAGTTAATGCCGCTTGAACATAGCGAATGCTTTATCCTGCAATGTACATGTGGTAGCGGATATAATACAAGGTTGAGCATTCGCGATGTTCAAATGGCAATAACTCAAAAAGTTAACACAATTCCTGTGAACATCCAGCGACAAACTTGTAGATAAGATTATTATTATTAAATTGAAGTAGAGTGCAGTAGCGTAGCGGTATGACCTTTGGACTCTCGACTGAGAGAACCTGGGTTCGAATCCTGTGTGGCGGTGTCGAACCTTGGGCAAGTTCGTTTACTCTACATTGCAT
Source organism: Escarpia spicata (assembly GCA_963995525.1). Classification (NCBI taxonomy): domain Eukaryota; kingdom Metazoa; phylum Annelida; class Polychaeta; order Sabellida; family Siboglinidae; genus Escarpia; species Escarpia spicata. The sequence goes on along the minus strand of OZ023215.1, from coordinate 10,740,351 downwards.
CAGTTCACTTAGCTGTCTGAATTAGTACCTGGCTATAAATAGGGGTGGTTATTTGTGTACGAAGTCTTCTTAATTGCAGTGTGGCTGAATTCTTCCCAGAAAAGTCGAGATGGTGTTTGATTGAACAGGTCTGCCAGGGAGTAAAGTATAAAGTGCTTTGAACAATCATGAGGACTGAATACTGTGCTATATAAGAACTTACCATTTTTATCTATAAAATTCTGTGATTGCAATTTCATGTAGAGTCTGAAACAACAGGCCGCACCACTTGAGTGGTGCCAATTTGTGGTGTCAATTTGTAAAAAAAGGACAAAGTAAATAACTCTAAATAACTACCTTTGTGTTTTCTTAAATGCATCGTTAATTGGTGGATCGGAGTCCAATGGTTCAAGGAAGTGAATGAACACAGAAAGAAGCAAGTGCACATCGGCATCTAGGAGGAGATACACTTACAATGGTCCAAAGTTAACATATTAATATATATATAGATCTTCTGTCCATTCAATGTTACAATGTGTATGTCACATGTGCATTTTAATGCAAAACCTTCAAAAGATTACAGACTAAAGTTAATTAATTGAGGTTGTCTACATCTGTTAACGCACCTGACACCAGAATTTATCGTGAGGTAACCTGAGTACATAGGTCAAGTCTTCCTCAATGAAGGCAACTCGCTCTAGCCACTGCTCACACTCTGCACTGTCAGAGAGCAGGGACCTTGTTGGAGGCTCATACTTGACAAACTTGATATTATCTTTCCATCTGGCATCCTAGAAACAAAATGTCAATTAATACAAACATATTCATCAAACTGGCAGTAATTAGTATAACAAAGACAGCTGAAATCTCCCAAAACAAGGACTGAAAAAATCATTTTGTTAAATTGATTTATTTTGTTTTTAAAAACTGGATTTATTTGAAATCTGATATACACAGATGTATATATATATATATATATATATACATATATATATATATGTACATATTGTGTTTCTATACTGTAACTCCTGTCAACAGTTAAGGTCCTGGGTTTGCACTTTAAAGGGATGATTGTTTTGCAACATCCAATAAGTTACATTGTGTTAATTACAGCTGTCAAAGTGCATGCATGGATAGACATGCCCAAGTGTCTACGTCTGTAGAGCATCACTGTGGGAAAGACAGCACCAGTGAATAGCCAATAATCATCCGAGTTTCTAAATTTACAACAGACAGCAGGAAACATCGTTATTATTTAATTAACAGTCAATGACAATGTTAAATTATTGTATTCAAATAAAAAAGTTTTTGAAAATATGACAGTTCCGTTGTATATTTTGTTGACATTCTGGTCCCAAAAGTGTTTCTTTATGACAAAAACATAAGGCAAAGTTTTTAAAGTGACAACTGTATGTGGGAATGTTTGATTTATGAGATGTCCTGCAGCAGTAGTAATGTAATTAGGATACATCAATTGCTGGTGACTGACAGATGCAGATATACTAGTAATATGCCCACCTGCCAGGGCAGTCACACACCAGCAGGCCGCTGGCAGTCGAAGTTGTAACATTGTACACATGCACAGCATAGACTATTGCAGAGACCCATCACCCTGTCATTTGCACGGGCTGAGTCAGCTGGGAGTGGGTAAGAATTGTGTCAACCCATCATTTGGATGAGTAATAAATAAAGTTTTTTTTGATGGTCAAGAGGGCCTGATGCAGAGACCTATCACCAAGACATCTCGACACGGATTGATTCAGTTGGAAGTGGGTAAGAATTTTAACTGACGAGTACAAACCCATGTGTAATGACCCACCCTATGCTATATACACGTCACACATGTGGAGCCTCTCTCTGACATTGGCACAGCCGTTACAGGGCAGTTCCTGGAATACTCTACGCATCTACGGCATGTGTATAGTTTGATGCAATATTTAAATGGATACTGTTTTAAAGCAACAGCGTAGATACATTGTTAATTACTGCTGTCAGTTTCCAGTGTTTGAATTGCCAATGAATAAACAAGTCGCCAAGCATTCTAGGGGTGGTAGCATATATTCTCAACATTCAACAAAATGTACATTATTACGTACTGGTGGTTTGGCAGTCATCACGTTTTTGGGACATAAATCACAGCTATAGTGCCAGATATTAGTTGTTTAATGTTGTATTAGATTAATTTAAATACTGTATTTAATTAATTTTAAGAAAGCTTTCCAAAGACACTGACACGAACCAATTGTGGTTGGAATGTACAGTACCTGACAATGACTGTATTTTACACTTTGTTAACATGGTGTTAACTTCACCCACTAAAACTGTTTTGTAACATGTAATTCGGCCAAAATTATGATGGCATCATTTTAGTCGAGTTTACGGACGATTTCCTTAATTAGCATTCGCGTGCTGGCCCATTATTCTCTGTATGCAAATCATGAGCATTCAGGGTATTGGCGCCCAATATGTGACACTATCAATTGAAACTGCATTATAGCATTTTTTGCCATGCCACCGTCAAAGAAATGTCGAAATGACATTATGCATTTTTTTAAATCAAAACCAACGAAAATTACAGTGACTGCCATCGTTCACCGGAAAGACGATGGCGTGGACCGAGTGGAGACTGCACCAGTGGCTGTGTCATCGGTGATACCGCTGCCCATGTCGTCGTATTCGGCATTGTCACCTCTGCCCGTGTCGTTGCGTTTTTTTATGCCACCACTGCAGTTGAGTCCATTACTCATATGGCATTGCCCTTATTTGGTGTCCGGTCATCAAGGTGATCCACCATCTTGGCTATACACAATGGAATATTGTGTATTGTTTACCATGGAACCGAAATGATGCAGCAGTATTTTGATGGATAGTACATATCTAACGCCTGGCAGTAATGTACAAGTTCTTAAGGTGACCGGCCAAAGATGTGCAACTGAAAAACTAGTGGACTGTTTCCCTCGTTTGATTGCAATAGAAGCTGACGCGTCTTCTTGTAGTTGTTGTGTATAACCCGCCAAATGCCGTTGCTAGAACATGCGGCCGGATGTCGCGTAATTGCTAATGGACTCAATGTCGTGCCTAAGGGTTAAGGTTTTTGTGGCATATATGTCAACTGCAAACTATTTGGACTGATAAAATTTCCGGGCACATGATGCATGGCATTGTCAGGACGGGCAAAAATATTATCCCGCATTAGTCCCTGATGCACAGCATTGGATGACGTCACCATACTGACTTCGTAAAACTTGTAGTGGACTAAACATTTGTTGAAATTTTGTTACAAGTGAATGAATGATGACAGTTTCTTTAGGGCATCTGGAGCAGCATTATTTATAGATTTAGCAATTCTTTAATGTGTATAATTTTCTGTTATCAATATTTTTGTTTCCGTAATACAGCAGCAGTTTCCATAATGCCGTAATCCGAGGTGAATTTCCATAATGATTACAGAAAATCCGTAATGGTAGGCAACCCTGTAAAAGTTAACACTGATTAACACTAACCATTCTATGGTAATTTCGGCCAAAGAAACGCAGTATGAAATGATATGTGTATTCTGTTGTACAATACTTCTATGTTGCTTTTATTGATTTATTATGATATTTCCATAACTTGTTAAGAGTCAACATAGAGCCGTAGATGTCCAATCCAAGCTAGCTGGATTCTCCCTAACACCTATGTCTACGGTACTTTCCTATTAATCCTTATGTCTACGGGCCTAGCCTATGGGTCAACATGATGGTAGGACTTTGGGCAGTTGATGGGCTCAGCACACTGTCAGTTTTCCCATTGGCGACCATGTTAATGTTTTGTGTGATTATAAGAAAACGTGACCTATAAAGTTTCTTAAACTTCCCACCTGCTGTTATTATCATCTCATTGACATGCTGGTCGATTTTAGTCAACATCTAATATCTCTAGCTCTTGCAAAATGCCTGTATGTATGACACCCGTCAATATTTACAAATGCATGCAGGCAGTAATCCAGCTAAAGTGTCAACTAGCCAAATTGCTGCCAGATACCCTTCCGCTTAGTAAAATCAGCTAAAAAGACACCATTTTACTGTCAACAGCTGCTACAATCACATCTAGAAATCTGACTACTCAAATGCACTTATGTCAGAGCAAGTGAACATTGTAAAAAATCATTTCTCAAAAATATAATGCACTTTTTTTCGTCTGTAATCAAGCAGGAAGTCCAACAGTGTGCTGACCCCAAATAGGCATGGTGATTTTGGAGAAAATGTTGAAAACAACACACTTTATAGGCACCAATGTTACACGCACTCTGCAATTTAAATTTTTGTAATCCCTCCAGGTGTTTGTGTTTTATGCACATTTCAATGGTGCCACCAAACTTGGCAAGGCACCAGAAAAATCAGCACTTCGCTGTTGGACAATTTGTAATCCAGCACGACATTCTCAGGTGGCACTATGAACTCCGGATACAGTTTTCCAGAAAGTCCAATAAGTGTTTTATAAGAAAATTCAATACAGGCAGTTGTTACGTTACATTCAAATGTATATTGATTTTTTACCTTGTGCCCTATTTACAAAGGTAAACATCAACAAAAAGTCACCTTAGGGTGTGAATTCCTCAAAGGCCAGACGTCTCAAGCAGTTCAATTACATAATATTACACAGCTTAATTAGCAGACATTCAGAAAACAATGCCACTTGCTTAATTGGCCAGAAGGTCCAATCAGTAGACAGATCTGATAACAGGCTCTGGCTATGGCCTACTCCAGCTAATCACTGTCCTCAGACTTCATTAGGGTCAATGACAACATATTCACTTGTGTTTAATTAGCTGAAGTAAACAAAAAACGATTGATGAATCACCCTGCTGCAATGTTATTGGTTCATTTTCATTCAGATTTTCAAATTGAGGCTTAACTACTGGCATACGCACCCCACCCCCCCTATAAGACATGTGTTCCGTCACTGTGATTTTGACTTGCAGACTGATGAGAAGTCTGTAATATCCAAAAACGGTTTGTCCCATTCAACTGTAGTTTTGCCATACACGTATTTTCAGTAATTGTTTCAAGATATTTGAAGTAAAACGCGTCCTCCGACATTGTGCAATGACTACAGCGTGCTTTCGTTGCCAGGCTCTCTACTTGGGCTCAGCACACTGTCAGTTTTCCCATTGGCGACCATGTTAATGTTTTGTGTGATTATAAGAAAACGTGACCTATAAAGTTTCTTAAACTTCCCACCTGCTGTTATTATCATCTCATTGACATGCTGGTCGATTTTAGTCAAAATCTAATATCTCTAGCTCTTGCAAAATGCCTGTATGTATGACACCCGTCAATATTTACAAATGCATGCAGGCAGTAATCCGGCTAAAGTGTCAACTAGCCAAATTGCTGCCAGATACCCTTCCGCTTAGTAAAATCAGCTAAAAAGACACCATTTTACTGTCAACAGCTGCTACAATCACATCTAGAAATCTGACTACTCAAATGCACTTGTGTCAGAGCAAGTAAACATTGTAAAAAATCATTTCTCAAAAATATAATGCAATTTTTTTCATCTGTAATCAAGCAGGAAGTCCAACAGTGTGCTGACCCCAAATAGGCATGGTGATTTTGGAGAAAATGTTGAAAACAACACACTTTATAGGCACCAATGTTACACGCACTCTGCAATTTAAATTTTTGTAATCCCTCCAGGTGTTTGTGTTTTATGCACATTTCAATGGTGCCACCAAACTTGGCAAGGCACCAGAAAAATCAGCACTTCGCTGTTGGACAATTTGTAATCCAGCACGACATTCTCAGGTGGCACTATGAACTCCGGATACAGTTTTCCAGAAAGTCCAATAAGTGTTTTATAAGAAAATTCAATACAGGCAGTTGTTACGTTACATTCAAATGTATATTGATTTTTTACCTTGTGCCCTATTTACAAAGGTAAACATCAACAAAAAGTCACCTTAGGGTGTGAATTCCTCAAAGGCCAGACGTCTCAAGCAGTTCAATTACATAATATTACACAGCTTAATTAGCAGACATTCAGAAAACAATGCCACTTGCTTAATTGGCCAGAAGGTCCAATCAGTAGACAGATCTGATAACAGGCTCTGGCTATGGCCTACTCCAGCTAATCACTGTCCTCAGACTTCATTAGGGTCAATGACAACATATTCACTTGTGTTTAATTAGCTGAAGTAAACAAAAAACGATTGATGAATCACCCTGCTGCAATGTTATTGGTTCATTTTCATTCAGATTTTCAAATTGAGGCTTAACTACTGGCATACGCACCCCACCCCCCCTATAAGACATGTGTTCCGTCACTGTGATTTTGACTTGCAGACTGATGAGAAGTCTGTAATATCCAAAAACGGTTTGTCCCATTCAACTGTAGTTTTGCCATACACGTATTTTCAGTAATTGTTTCAAGATATTTGAAGTAAAACGCGTCCTCCGACATTGTGCAATGACTACAGCGTGCTTTCGTTGCCAGGCTCTCTACTTGGGCTCAGCACACTGTCAGTTTTCCCATTGGCGACCATGTTAATGTTTTGTGTGATTATAAGAAAACGTGACCTATAAAGTTTCTTAAACTTCCCACCTGCTGTTATTATCATCTCATTGACATGCTGGTCGATTTTAGTCAAAATCTAATATCTCTAGCTCTTGCAAAATGCCTGTATGTATGATACCCGTCAATATTTACAAATGCATGCAGGCAGTAATCCGGCTAGTGTCAACTAGCCAAATTGCTGCCAGATACCCTTCCGCTTAGTAAAATCAGCTAAAAAGACACCATTTTACTGTCAACAGCTGCTACAATCACATCTAGAAATCTGACTACTCAAATGCACTTGTGTCAGAGCAAGTGAACATTGTAAAAAATCATTTCTCAAAAATATAATGCAATTTTTTTCGTCTGTAATCAAGCAGGAAGTCCAACAGTGTGCTGACCCCAAATAGGCATGGTGATTTTGGAGAAAACGTTGAAAACAACACACTTTATAGGCACCAATGTTACACGCACTCTGCAATTTAAATTTTTGTAATCCCTCCAGGTGTTTGTGTTTTATGCACATTTCAATGGTGCCACCAAACTTGGCAAGGCACCAGAAAAATCAGCACTTCGCTGTTGGACAATTTGTAATCCAGCACGACATTCTCAGGTGGCACTATGAACTCCGGATACAGTTTTCCAGAAAGTCCAATAAGTGTTTTATAAGAAAATTCAATACAGGCAGTTGTTACATTACATTCAAATGTATATTGATTTTTTTACCTTGTGCCCTATTTACAAAGGTAAACATCAACAAAAAGTCACCTTAGGGTGTGAATTCCTCAAAGGCCAGACGTCTCAAGCAGTTCAATTACATAATATTACACAGCTTAATTAGCAGACATTCAGAAAACAATGCCACTTGCTTAATTGGCCAGAAGGTCCAATCAGTAGACAGATCTGATAACAGGCTCTGGCTATGGCCTACTCCAGCTAATCACTGTCCTCAGACTTCATTAGGGTCAATGACAACATATTCACTTGTGTTTAATTAGCTGAAGTAAAAAAAAAACGATTGATGAATCACCCTGCTGCAATGTTATTGGTTCATTTTCATTCAGATTTTCAAATTGAGGCTTAACTACTGGCATACGCACCCCACCCCCCCTATAAGACATGTGTTCCGTCACTGTGATTTTGACTTGCAGACTGATGAGAAGTCTGTAATATCCAAAAACGGTTTGTCCCATTCAACTGTAGTTTTGCCATACACGTATTTTCAGTAATTGTTTCAAGATATTTGAAGTAAAACGCGTCCTCCAACATTGTGCAATGACTATAGCGTGCTTTCGTTGCCAGGCTCTCTACTTGGGCTCAGCACACTGTCAGTTTTCCCATTGGTGACCATGTTAATGTTTTGTGTGATTATAAGAAAACGTGACCTATAAAGTTTCTTAAACTTCCCACCTGCTGTTATTATCATCTCATTGACATGCTGGTCGATTTTAGTCAAAATCTAATATCTCTAGCTCTTGCAAAATGCCTGTATGTATGACACCCGTCAATATTTACAAATTCATGCAGGCAGTAATCCGGCTAAAGTGTCAACTAGCCAAATTGCTGCCAGATACCCTTCCGCTTAGTAAAATCAGCTAAAAAGACACCATTTTACTGTCAACAGCTGCTACAATCACATCTAGAAATCTGACTACTCAAATGCACTTGTGTCAGAGCAAGTGAACATTGTAAAAAATCATTTCTCAAAAATATAATGCAATTTTTTTCGTTTGTAATCAAGCAGGAAGTCCAACAGTGTGCTGACCCCAAATAGGCATGGTGATTTTGGAGAAAATGTTGAAAACAACACACTTTATAGGCACCAATGTTACACGCACTCTGCAATTTAAATTTTTGTAATCCCTCTAGGTGTTTGTGTTTTATGCACATTTCAATGGTGCCACCAAACTTGGCAAGGCACCAGAAAAATCAGCACTTCGCTGTTGGACAATTTGTAATCCAGCACGACATTCTCAGGTGGCACTATGAACTCCGGATACAGTTTTCCAGAAAGTCCAATAAGTGTTTTATAAGAAAATTCAATACAGGCAGTTGTTACGTTACATTCAAATGTATATTGATTTTTTTACCTTGTGCCCTATTTACAAAGGTAAACATCAACAAAAAGTCACCTTAGGGTGTGAATTCCTCAAAGGCCAGACGTCTCAAGCAGTTCAATTATATAATATTACACAGCTTAATTAGCAGACATTCAGAAAACAATGCCACTTGCTTAATTGGCCAGAAGGTCCAGTCAGTAGACAGATCTGATAACAGGCTCTGGCTATGGCCTACTCCAGCTAATCACTGTCCTCAGACTTCATTAGGGTCAATGACAACATATTCACTTGTGTTTAATTAGCTGAAGTAAACAAAAAACGATTGATGAATCACCCTGCTGCAATGTTATTGGTTCATTTTCATTCTGATTTTCAAATTGAGGCTTAACTACTGGCATACGCACCCCACCCCCCTTATAAGACATGTGTTCCGTCACTGTGATTTTGACTTGCAGACTGATGAGAAGTCTGTAATATCCAAAAACGGTTTGTCCCATTCAACTGTAGTTTTGCCATACACGTATTTTCAGTAATTGTTTCAAGATATTTGAAGTAAAACGCGTCCTCCGACATTGTGCAATGACTACAGCGTGCTTTCGTTGCCAGGCTCTCTACTTGGGCTCAGCACACTGTCAGTTTTCCCATTGGCGACCATGTTAATGTTTTGTATGATTATAAGAAAACGTGACCTATAAAGTTTCTTAAACTTCCCACCTGCTGTTATTATCATCTCATTGACATGCTGGTCGATTTTAGTCAAAATCTAATATCTCTAGCTCTTGCAAAATGCCTGTATGTATGACACCCGTCAATATTTACAAATGCATGCAGGCAGTAATCCGGCTAAAGTCAACTAGCCAAATTGCTGCCAGATACCCTTCCGCTTAGTAAAATCAGCTAAAAAGACACCATTTTACTGTCAACAGCTGCTACAATCACATCTAGAAATCTGACTACTCAAATGCACTTGTGTCAGAGCAAGTGAACATTGTAAAAAATCATTTCTAAAAAATATAATGCACTTTTTTTCGTCTGTAATCAAGCAGGAAGTCCAACAGTGTGCTGATCCCTGATGTCTACTAGACTAGGGCTAAAATTTAGGCCTCTAGTCTGGTCTGGTGGATACAACTTGAACTACAACACCGTGCCACTGCCAGATGTGAAACTGAAAATGAAATTGAGCGATATTCAAGGAACACGACGCTTATGATACATACAAGTGCTGGAATCTTGTCTCCTGTGTTACTTTCAGTAGGCAGAACGATAAACTTTTCATCTAAGGGCACAGCCATGCTGGCATACGTTGCAACAAAAATAAAACGAACTACATATGTGATTTACTCCTGCAGTTGCACAACAGCAACCAACCGTGCCTCCACTTATCAACTGACAAAATTAGCGTGGGTTATATCGGGTGTTTTACTTACCCGTAGCAACGATCCTGGAATGACCGCAACTGCTTCCTGATAATTATTGTGCAGGTAGCAGAAGTACTTTCTCAATTAAACTTCCCTCCTCAGACCTTAATATTATTTTTATTCGTTTCGCTTAGTGCTAAATGTTCACTCGTGATGTTTCTTGCTGTTTACAACCAGTTATACTACCCAGTGGGCACACGGCATCTTTTAGACGTCTTTTGGTAGGGAGGTCGGTGAAAATGCAATAATTCATCAGATTGGCAAATGTGATACACCACTGGAAAGGTCTATTTAAGAGATAAACAGCCATACCAGTGTTATATCTTTGTGATGAAAATTGGCGAAGTTATAGACAATTATGTAAAGGCCATTGAATAAATTTGTGTGACAGTTTTTTTGATCTGAAGGAAATGTGAAAAACTAATATTGTACAACACAAAAAACTTAGCTAAAACTCCTTTAAATATCATTTACGAAAGGAATTATACAGAAAATTAAGTTAATTAACTAAGCTACTAACCTTATGGAAAAGCCTACAAAAGTATCTCCAGGTCCCCCACTTTCAAATCGTCATCCATAATATATATACGTCTACACAATATATCTGGCTCGTTGTCATACATCACATTGAACCAGCTTGGGAAGCCTGCTACCCATGGGTTGGAGGATATGCTTGAATGGTTTCCATTATGTGGCTATCAAACAAATCTGACATGTTTTAGAAGGTGTAGGTATACCAGCAAAATCATGTGGACGTTAGTGAGTACTGCATGCATGTCATGTATGCAAAGTTAGTAAAGTGTGTGTGAGAGTATAAACATAGCGAAATATTACATGCATTGATGTAAACATTCTGCTTTGACCTTGCACCATATACTTATGTAAACATAATGTAAATGTAGGTTTGTGTGTGTGTGTGTCCGCATGTGTGCGTGCGCGTAAAATTAGTAAAGTGAGAAGGATAGCCAACTACTGCAAGCAACAATAAGCATTCCGCTACATAGCATGCATGTACAACATTATATATATATATATATACAGTGTATACATACATATATATATATACATAATATATATATATAATATATATTGCTATGCAACTTTGAATTATCTGATGTAATGTTGTATCTGCAAAGATCCGTTTGCAGAGAACAGCGATGGCTGGAAGTAGGATATGAAGAATCACTTCCGCATTTGCATCTACACCAGAAAGCGTTGTCAGCATTTCAAACACACTGTCCTTCTTGATGCGAGTAGAGTCTCTAAAGATAGGCATACTCGTCCCACTCATGAACTCATTGATGTTTCTGCATGAATGACACGAGTTGCTGGTAGTGAATATTCATGTCCAAGATGTGAACACTCTTGTCTTCGATCATGCATCAGAGGGGCAGGTGATCAGCTTGCTGATGAGTCCAAGTGTTTTACATCCAGCGAGAAACTGTGGCATTTCTAAGACGTTTAGAACACATTTCAACAACTTGTCTGACGCACCTTGTTTGTTTTAGAAAGCACCACATTCCATTGCTTAAGAAGAATGTCCTTGCAGCATTCGAAAATAAAATGTTGAAAAAGCATGCATATCAATAACCGCTGAAGCAAAATGTTGCACTGTACCAACACCAGGAAATGTTAAATCATGTTATATATTCATCTACAAATTAAATACTTCTAGGAAGATACAATAAAAAACAACCCAAAAAACAACCACCAAGCCAATGTTTATACATGCAGTTAGTTACAGCAAGATCAATGCAGTGTAATTAGAAGTATATTAGATGTCTAATTTATGGAGGGGGGTTGTCATTTATTTGTTGTCATTTGTTATTTATTTTGCATGATTATAACATGAAAACAAACTTAAAATATTCATATTACGTCCACCATTTAATACCCGATAGCATGTTTGTGCATATGTAAACACAAATAACAAATGCACACAACTTCAGAATACAAGATTGCAACAATGTGTACGCCGGGTATGTGAGCGATAATAGGAGAAATACGTTGCCGGACATGGGGTACCGCTACGTTCGAGCTTGGGGCAAAAATGGGCAAAGGTGTATCTCCGCCAAATTTGCATTAATATTACGTTTATACATTACTAAATAGCACAGGTGTAGTTTGCCAGAGTTTCCGCAAGCTGTTCATACCTTAAATCCTCTCTAAATATGACCAATGTTCAACATATATTTTTCTAAATTTTATTTCAATTCATACAAGAAACACGTCAAAAGAAAGAGCATCATTTTACGATTTCAACCATACCGCCAAACATAGCATGGCGGGTAATAACGCGAGTACATGATTTTATGAAAAACACCTCCCTTCCGCGAGATTAAATATGGCTGTGTCCGCAACGAAACGACATTTCGGTGGGTGTCGTTGTTTCATCACGAGTATCTGTATGAAGCATTACGAATTCACAAAAGTAGGTATTTTTATCACAAAGAAGACATATTTATGTTTCTTTTGATATAAAATATATGATCAGTCTTTATAAATCAAGGGACTTACAATTTTTTAACATAGGCGATTTAACATTGCGTCCCAATGCAAACGCGTTTGCGTGATTTCTTCCGACCTCCCTACTTTTGGTCATGTGGACGTCTATCAGACGTCTACATATTTTCGTAACACGAGACGCAAAATAGTTTTTCACTGACAAGCTAAATTTGACGTGTTTTAGACGTCAAAATATACCACAATTGCCCAGTGTCAATGAGCCATGCCAATGTGTCACTGACAGTGTAATATGTTGATCATGCCAATGAGCCATCCCAATGTGTCAGCGTAATATGTTGATCATGTCAGCAAGTCATGCCAATGTGTCAGCGTAATATGTTGATCATGTCAGTGAGCCATAGCAATGCGTCAGTGTAATATATGTTGATCATGTCAGTAAGTCATGCCAATGTGTCAGCGTAATATGTTGATCATGCCAGTGAGCCATGCCAATGTGTCAGTGTAATATGTTGATCATGTCAGTAAGCCATGCCAATGTGTCAGTGTAATATATGTTGATCATGTCAGTAAGCCATGCCAATGTGTCAGTGTAATATGTTGATCATGTCAGTAAGCCATGCCAATGTATCAGTGTAATATATGTTGATCATGTCAGTAAGTCATGCTAATGTCAGTGTAATATGTTGATCATATCAGTGTGCCAATGACATGATCCAGGATACTATATAAATAGTAGATCAAGATGTACAGCAGGTGGCTACATCATGCACATGCCGTCTTATTTATATGGGATGTACAGCCTTTTTCATTGGTTATCGTGGAATGCAGTGGCTAGAGTATGTCTCCACCGCGAGAACCTAGGTTGAATTCCATACTGTGGTTTGGGAACCTTGGGCAAGTTCATTCACTCTACATTGCTCCAGTTCAATCACCTGTATTTATGAATAAGTAGCTGGTTGTAGACTTGTGTACGAATAATTTTTGTACATTAGTTGCGTCATGGCTGAATGCTTCCCAGAGAAGTCGAGATGGTGTTCAATTAAACTGTTCTGCCAGGGAGTAAAACACTAAGCAGTTATAAGAACTGAACGCTGTGCGATGTAACTTAGTCTACTTCTTTTTTACTTATTGTATTTTAATGTCAAGTTTTACACAGTCAAAATGCCTCTATTCTCTTAATTTGTTGAGATCATCCGATACTTTTATGAATTACCCGCAGGGCGAGATGTTGGGTTTCAATAATTCAAAAAAGCTGTATATGGAGTTGTCACAGCAAAATTTTGTTTTTTTACTATATGGGGGTTTAGGTCAAGATAATAATGCCATCTACAAATATGCTGTTGGATGTATGCAGAAATTGTTAATAGTTTTAGAAAGTAGACAAAAATTAGCAAAGTTGCTGAAGGGGTGGGCCGGATGAATCTAGTAAGGGCTGTTTTTTTAGGGTAGTCTTGGTAAGTGTGGAGATTTGGTGTCACTCGGCTAAGTGTAAATAAAACTGTGTTGCAATGTCCATAATACAGATGTTCAGTTTACAAATGAAAGTTATACATTCCGTTTAAAAACATAACTCACAAAAAAGTGGTGAAGCTCCAGCCTGCTAACTCCACCTAACGTCTGACGATTGGCTCAAACAATCAACAATTTTGTAATGCCACAAACACCATTGTTCAAATAGTTTTATTTATCTAAACAACATTTTGCATGGAAACGCAACATTACTGTATACATTTAGACTAGAAACAAATCAGATGCACAAACATGCACACCTTGTTCACACACACAAACAATGACAGCAACTTCTGTATCCTTCTTTCTGTACGCTGCAAATACATATACATAAGACACATGTAATAGACATACATTTGTATCATCCATCCTTAGTACATTCATGCAGACATCCACACGATAATATTCTTAATTAGGAGACTGTCTTGCAGTGTGGTAATGAAAGTAGATCTAGTGATGTTCTCGATAGTCTTCTGAAGGCAATCCTTGCCACTGGCAGCCCAGACTTAATACACATGCACCATGCCGTAGAGAAATCTGAGGATGACGTTAAAGCAATATGGACCACAAGGAAGCAATGGCAAAGTCTACAAATCTGACTAAGCTTCTAACTTAAACTCCTAAATAACAATTGTTTACTTTACATATAATAATAAGTTTATTCCATTTGCAACAGTACATTAAAAATGAATATTACTGTTGAGCTCAGTTTCATTTGATATATTATGTTTTTAATGGGGAATTTATATCAACATTATGTACGGAGAAATAATAGAGCTTTCTTTCAAATATAGCCATAAGAATAATAAACAGGACGATGTGTTTATCCTCTAACCATGCAACATTACCTCATTAGCCATGCCTTTTTATCCACCAAAAGGTCCACTATACTGATATACCACATATAATAGTTATTAAGTAACAATGTGTACCTTTGTACTGTGAACCTATAAACATGACAATCATACCATACATATGGTCAAGAGATGCTTCAGCCGCTGTAGAAATGTATTACTTACCACGTGTCAACAATTAGACGTTTAGAACATTTACCAAAGTTCAGTGTAAAATTTAGAGGAAATATGTCTGATTCACAGCAGTAAAGGATACGTCCAGAATAAAATATATGTCTGAAAGTAGAGTCAAGGAACATTTGTGAGCAAAAACATAATCATCATCATTAAGACCGAAAGAGCAACATGCATGATGACATAATCAAACATTGTAAAACAGTACAGCAATAACATACAAAATAACTAAAATAAAGACAACTTTCTTTCCTGTTTAAGATATTTCAAATTACTTTTACTATTTAAAAAAAATATTCGTGAATTAATTTAATGAAGTCTTCAATTATAAATAATGATAACTATAGTTAATCAATCTGCAATAATCAGCAGGGAACTAAAATGTCAAATGATAATTTTTTTAAGTAGGTCAAAGTTTAAAACGTCAACTAAAGTATGCAAATTAGTTCTTTTAAACATATCCAATACGTTAATTTACCTTGTAGAGTCTTTCGTTGATGTGACACACCAACTTCACCAGTACATGTGACATATGACGTCATCATACATGTGACGTCATCGTACATGTTACATATGACGTCATCATACATGTGAGATAGTTCGGAATTCCCCTCGTCTCGATTAATTGGTGTCCTGGCTTTTCTGATCCATAAAGAACTACAGAAGGAGAAATCAATCACCATACTCCCTGCGGACAAAGGGAAGGCCACAGTCGTCATGGAATGAAAGAATACCAGGAGAAAACGAAGGAAATGCTAAACGACCAATCGACGTATAAGAAACTAAAGAAGGATCCAACCAGGAAGTATAAGGCAGAACTGATTACAATGATAAATTCTTTGGAGAAGGAAGGTAAGATCACCAAAGACCAGTACTGGTACTTGTCCCTAATGCTTGAAAAAGTACCACGCATGTACGGCTCACCAAAAATCCACAAGGAGGGCATATCACTCCGATCAATAGTGGATTACACTCAGATCATAGCAGAGTATCCAGAGACTTGGCCAACATACTACAACCGCTAGTTGGAAAAACAGAACACCACACAGATAAGATTACTGAACATTCTTCAGGATAGTTCGTTTTCAAATTCGAAACTTTCATTTTTCATATCCAAGAATCATGTTAAATTACCTGGTAGAGGCTTTCGTTGACGTAGACACGTCAACAAAAGCCTCTACCAGGTAATTTAACATGATTCTTGGATATGAAAAATGAAAGTTTCGAATTTACCACACAGATAACTCACAAGAATTGATGAAAGAGATAACAAAGCTAAAAGTGGAAAATGGCAATACCTTTGTATCATACGATGTTGTGTCACTGTTCACGAAGACACCTATCAAAGAATGTTGTGAAGTAATCCAAAAGATACTGCAGAATTACAACACTCAAGAAGAGAACCAACCTACAGAATGACAAGACACTCAAGAAGAGAACCAACCTACAAAATGACAAGACAATCAAGAAGAGAACCAATCTACAGAATGACAAGACACTCAAGAAGAAAAACAACCTACAGAATGACAAGACACTCAAGAAGAGAACCAACCTACAGAATGACAAGACACTCAAGAAGAGAACCAACCTACAGAATGACAAGACACTCAAGAAGAGAACCAACCTACAGAATGACAAGACACTCAAGAAGAGAACCAACCTACAGAATGACAAGACACTCAAGAGGAGAACCAGCCTACAGAATGACAAGACAATCAAGAAGAGAACCAACCTACAGAATGACAAGACAATCAAGAAGAAAACCAACCTAACCGTAGACAACACCATGGAGCTGTTGAAATTTGTCTTGGGGACTACATACTTTAGATTTGGATGACAAATTTACCAGAAGTTTGGTGTAGCCATTGGTAGTCCTGTATCCCCCATTGTTGTGAACTTGTACATGGAAAAATTGGAGCAGAAAATCATTGCCACAGCATCAGACGATTGTCAACCAAGAAACTGGAAGATATATTGGATGATGTCATCAGCCTAGGACACACAGGAAAAGCAAAACAATAACAACACATGAACACTGTTGACCCTAAGGGCAGCATAATTGTCTCACACAACAGCATGTGCTTCCGTGATGCTAAGTTCACCAGAAAGGAAGATGGTAGTGTGAAGTCTACAGTGTATCGGAAGAAGACACACACTGACCAATACCTGAATTTTGTGTCCCACCATCCCAAACACCAAAACTTAGGAGTTGTCAGAACCCCGATGAACCGGTGCGAGACGATAACTTCGGAAGAGCAGGACAAGAAGGAAGAGGAGAAACAGAGGAGAGGAGAAAAAGACATGACAAAATAAAACAGACAAGACCTACAGAAACCAAGCAGTCATCCCATATGTGAGAGAGGGTACATCAAGTAGTGAAGAAATACAGGGTAACAACAGCCACACCACATCACCCTCAGGCACCTGTTGGTACACCCTAAGGATAAAGTGGAGCCAGAAGAACAAGGCGAACTGGTGTACCAAATACCATGCAGGAACTGTGGTGCTGAATATATCGGGGAGACGGGAAGATTGTTCAAAACGACACTTGAGGAACATAGAAAGGATGTTGACAACACAAGGAAAGAGAAATACATGAGGAACGAGAAAAAAGATCAATGTCAACCAACAACAAATCCGCCCTCACAGACCACGCAACAACACAAAATCATATCATAGACTGGGAGGGAGCGAAAATAGTGGACAAGGAAGTCAACAGAAGAACGCGGCAAATAAAAGAAGCCACATGGATCAGAAAGGCCAGGACACCAACCAATCAAGACGAGGGGAATTACAAACTATTTCACATCGACGAAAGACTCTACAAGGTAAATTCACATATTGGATATGTTTAAAAGAACTAATTCGCATAGAAATGAACTAACCTGAAGAATTTTCAGTAATTCAGTTAAAAGTATATTGATTAAAACCATTACTTTTAAAATGTAGCCCCCAATCAACTAAAGTTGGGTCTTTACTGGATCAAACATAAACATGTTGCATTTTTTTTAAATACAAATATACATACACTTATTTATATTTAAATTACAATACAAACAAAGTATGCAACAATCATGGAAGCAGAACTTGTGCAGTTCATAAAGGATACAAATAGTCCACCAAAGAGTCCAGCAGTGAAGAACATGTTTCTGGACCTCACAAACTTGTGCCAGTCGTGACCAGCTTTCAGTAGCAGCATCACCTGCAGGCAGAAATATGACTCAATAAAGTTTTACATTATTACCTGTAGTCAGACCTGCAGTTGATTATTCCACATCACTGATTCCAACCAACTTCACCCACATTATGGCGATTCCAATTTCAACTACTAACTTTTTTTATTTAAATAAAATGTAAATATTGTTCATGTTCTACATACTTTCTTAATAAAGTTAAAGTGGTAGTTCTGTCCACTGCTAACTTATCTCTCCAATGAGAAGTAGTTTCAAATATGTGGTAACCATAAGTAATTTACAACAATGTGTTTTTAATTCAGAGTGACACACGTCATTGGCGCCTTGCCATATTTACTTTAAAAACGGAAAAAAATGATCTAGTGGTGCCACATAGCAGAGTAACTTCCACCATGTGGCGCCATCATTTTGTCATTTTCACACTAGTTTGAAAAACAGAATTTGTGCAACCTTAAGAATATTAAGCGTACCGTACATTAAAAAGAATTAATACGGTAATTCTGATGTATATATCTTAGATGCCAAACAATGGAAATAGCAAACATACCGATAATATGAATGCAGTAATAAAATAAAAAGCAAAGCCATAGAGCCCTGTCAATCCCAAGATGCCTGCTGTTGAACCAGACAAGGCTGACATTGATGTGCGACAGTAATCCAGGATGGCAGCATTGTTGCGTATCGATGCCTCACTGTAAGCAACAGGATCTGAAAGAACCAACCCACATTTGTTTACATGAGTTACATGATGGGATGTATCATCATTCATGTACGAGTTCAGTCAGAAATCATTTTCATCGTGAAAGGTGTAACTGGACCCATTCCTGCATCAGTGCGTTAATTCCATCATTTGAAATACATTCCTAGACATATTTACATTATAGAAATATTGCATCTTAGCACACGCTTGAGGCCTAAACAACGTCCTGTTTTCGTGAATATGCATTGCTGGAGCAGTGCAGGTGGGCACAAACTGGGGTGCTATTTGGGCATCAAAAGGACCATAAGACACAACATTGTTAAATAATAGGGCACTTGTCTAGTATAATGCGATTATGTTGAATGATGGCACTAACACACAGAGGTATCAAATTTAGGCAAAAAAGTAGTTATACCAATGAAGTCGAGGTGGGTTCAGATATTAGACAAGTGCCAATAATAGTCATTACATACCTGCTGAAATTATGCTGAATAATTGTTGAATAACTCTGAGTGAGGTATTAAATTTACTTAGGCAAACATAGTTATAACGGCAAAATCGTGGTGGGTCCGGATTCTACGCAAGTGCCGACGTATCTCCTGAGACTGTCACCGATGTGATTGACGAGTTGAGTGAAATGTCATATGAGCACACCGTGAGGCGTGAGTGTGACGAGTCTGAGTGAGGGCGCACACTTAAAGGTGGACCAAGAACGGGTGGACCAGGCACAACACATTCACAAAGTCAAAGATTTGCACGCTATCTGTTCCATCTTTACATCCGCTGTTGCCGTCTTGCGAGTGCATCTGTAAACTTTAAGTTTAGCGTGTCTCTTATTATTATTTTAGCAGTTGTAAATAAAATTATAATACCATTGTGTGATTGGCATTGCCATGGCATTGGTGTAACTTGTATTTTTAGAAAATACACCATTACTTCAGTGTTTACAAAGTCAAAGGAACGCACACAATTTTTCAAAAGCGTCTACAACAGGCAACAGCAACAACGCATGTAAAAACGGATCGTGCGAAACCTTGTGAATGTGGTCCGCCTTTTAGTTTTAGTCATGTAGTGTACGCCCTGTCCCTGAGGCTGAGTACGACACTCACTCGGCTTCTCACTGTCACTAACGGTGCTATAGCGATAAAAAAGCCATTAATACACCAACTATCTCAGTTAATGTATCACCAACGATCACATTCACAGCAAATGAGCATGACTAATAACAACATGCTACATTTTATTTATAATACATTACCTTTTCTAACTTTCCTTCCTTTCAAAGCGATCGTGGCTCCGGTGGTCGCCATGTTGTAACGCCGCAGCAAATTTATGCGATTCCACATTCGCTAGGTGGCGCGCCAGGCTCTCTCCCAAATTGTGTTCTCACTAGATGACGCCTCTTGCGATTTCACATCACGATTACTTTTGGATAGTTTTGCAACTGTTCACATTTATCATAAAAGGCACATTTTCAACTATTCTTGAGGCATGTTTATAAACAACATTTTAACTTATAGGGATTGTAACTAAAAAAAATCCCAAACTCAGAAAACGTAGTTGTGAAAAATGGCTATGGCAATTGTAGGCAGACAACATTCTTAATAATAGAAAACATAATGTTGAAGAAGGTATATTGCCCACAAAATTGTGTTTAACAAGCCCAAAACAATTTGAAAGATGCCAACAAAAATTTTCAAACAAACCAAAACATTTAAATTATAAACAGCCAATATTGGCAGTTGTCGCTGTAAGTTATTTCATTCCCTTGCTCCTGAGCAAATTGATTCAGCAAACTTCCTGCAAATACTTACTAGGGTAACAATGATGGAACAGACCTCCCTTTACATCTTTGACTTAGAATGCCGAGATTGGCAATCATATGTTTAGCAACATTGCTTGTGGATTGTCTTGGCGTGCATACGGCAACATAATTGGAAACGAGGAAGTGGACAGATTGGAAAAGGACTGAATCTAGACGAGACGGTGGTCACCTACAAACAAGCAAAAACCATTGTGTGTCACAAGGAGAGGAAAATGGCTGAAACCGCATCCCAAGTACAACAGTGAGGACAACTTCTACCACCTGTCCAGAGAAGTCCAGGTGATAATGGTGCGCCTGAGGACTGGACACTGCAGACTCGGGCACCACATGCACCCTAAACTACACACCGAAGAAACCGCCATGTGTCCTTGCTTCACAGCTCCATTGAAGTGGAACACCTCCTGCAAGATTGTCCAACATCCAGTAACAAGAGGATGGCAAACTGGCCTACAGAAAAACCAGTAAAGGAAACGATATTTGGCCTTCTGGAAAACCTACACAGCGACAATCGTACAAGAAATTGGAGTCACAGTCCGAGCAAGTGAGGAAGAATTCTTGGCCTGCTGCTTAACAACTGAAATTTCTTCTTTTTATTAACTGTAAATTGTTGTCTTACTTATGCTCAAACAGAAAGTCATGTGAAAGTATACTAAATGTAGATATGGCCTTGAGTAGACTTTTATTAACACAATCACAACATCCGATACCATACAGAAAACATCACCATCAGCTGTAGATTTTACACAAGTGTTGGTCTCGTCTATACAAATATACATAATAGATTAAATATTACTATATAAATATTGTTACAATCATCTAAGCGTGTATGTACATGAAAGGTTAAATAAGCCATTGAATACAAAAGCTCAGTAAACATTGATGACAGGTGAGTTATTTTACATTATTGTGTACTTCCAAATATGGCATTTAAGTTAATTTGGATTCCTTCATATATTTGCATGACAATGTACATATACCGGTATGCATTTATTGTGATTTTACAAAAATTTTCTTATATTTATTGTACGGCGTATACACAAACACAATTATTCATCACACATAATCAATAATAGGGTTCTACTGTTCATTTATAAAATGAACTAGAAAATGCATTTCAAGTCTGCAAACTTCAACAATCTATAACATATATTTACATTTACAGGTTAATCACATTTAATTTAATGGGCATTTATGTTGCTAAAGAACTCGGAACCTTCACAATGGTTTATAACAAACATACTACATACCTGAGCAGAAACTGCATACATAAAATTTAGTATATCAAACAAGTTTCTACCACATCTTTGTTAATGCGATTGTCAATGCAATGTATGTAATGCCCATTAAGAAATTACACCATTTCATGCTGCTACAATCCATTACAATTCTTTACAATGTAATTTTACTAAAGAACTGTACGTGAAACATATTTGTGTAGAACCACACAGGCCTCTATTTGTCACTCAAATGCAGTGGTAAAATTAAACGAAATGACATCCCATGCAATAGCTGTCAGTCAAAATGATCATGTTATTTCAACTTTATATTGAAAAGCACAGCCAGCTAGAAAAGACAAATCTTCACTAACCGTTGAATTATCTGTCAACCAAACCAAGGTGAATACAGGATCTTAGTGAATACCACATAGTTTCTCCATAATTTCCTTCCGAGGAATGTGATACAAAATAATTTGACATTTCTTCTTTTTGTTAAAAATTACACGCATTTGCCTATAGAAGTTTGGCTAAGCAATTGTGAAAAATAGCATACTTCATAATTATACTAAACAATATATATATATTTTTACTCTGTTGAGAATACTCTTAAGCAACCATTTCAGTGTTTCATAACTATTACATATAGTACATGAACTTTTCACTAACATGTCTTGATTGACAAACCTAATGTGATTGTCAAGTTGTTTACAAAAAAAGATTAAATATGAATAGGATGACTATCATTTGTTACAGTTGACTCAATGGATACAAATATAACAAATGCAAAATATGGAATTGCTTCAAATACTTTTGTGAGGATTTCTAT
Organism: Escarpia spicata; assembly: GCA_963995525.1. NCBI lineage: Eukaryota > Metazoa > Annelida > Polychaeta > Sabellida > Siboglinidae > Escarpia > Escarpia spicata. The sequence continues at coordinate 10,717,592 of OZ023215.1, read as the reverse complement.
TAATATACACATCAAGTTTTCTACATAATTTTAGAATATATATTTACATATTTGAGCAGATAACAGTGTGGCATATAACATGCCTTTGTGTCAGGCAAACATTGACAGCACAAATACGAGAAAAACTGCCATGCACCGGTACAAAATGTCACAAAGTGAATATCCAGACAAAATGCCATTAAAATAAAAAACAGACTTTTCACCTTGAGTATTAGTTTAAAGATACAGTATGCAGTAGAATTGGAATGTAAAACAAATGGACATTCACTCGTCGGCATACATTATAATCCTGTAACATTTTGTCCTATGGCTTTTTGTCTGGGTACATTGTGTCTTGTAGTATTTTGTCCGGATTGCAATACAGCACCGATGACAATATGACAAAGTGAGTACATTGCTGATGGAGTCTGTGGACACTAACAACAGATGGTGCAGAAGACGAAGAGGTTTCATCACCAGCTGAGTTACCCTTCTGTTGGAGTCGTCTTATCAGGACAAGACACAAGTTTTCTCCTTTGGAGTCTGCTGCTGCAAAGTAAGCAACAACATTTATCTGTATTGTGACGCAATGAAACTTCTGAACCCATTAGACCTTAACCGCCTGCAACCAACCGATTTGTGAACTTCCCCAACCACCAGAAACTGCCCACATACAAGTTGCACCTCAATGACTCATATATGTGATGCCATCTGCTGCATGCTGTTACTTTAAAGCTTAGTGTATTTGCTTTACAATTTTACAAGGGGAATTTTTTATGAGTTCATATTCTAAGTTTTTGAGTTACCAAAGTTTACAAGTGAAAGTATGGCAAAAGTGAAAGTACCTGTCTAGTTTGAGCCCGTGCTGCATCCCTTTCACTCGCTTGAAGGGCACGTGCCAGGGCTAAATCCTCCTCTTCCTGCTGTCTCTCTTCACTGCTATTAGATAGATAGATATGTGTATTTATTTTTCCAATATTGTACAGCATGTAGTACAGACAAGTAAAACAAATAAAGACTATTAAGTCTTTCCTATATCCTATTAAGACTAACAATCAGTCGCTATCATAGGGGTTTGAGAATTGTCTACCTTTTATGAGTTATTTTTTGTATTCTACTGACAAAGTTCATTGTTCAATCCTATTTAGGTGCATATGTATATATTTACGTGTGCTTTTATTAATGTTTGCTTATTAATGCGAATAGTAAATTGTTGGATGTGTGGGTGTAATAATAACATGTGTTTAAGATAGTAAACAGGGGTAAATTTACACAAAAGTCAATGACTTCGTATTTACCCCCTTCAAACATTGTATATTCTCACTTGTATTATAGTTAAACTTGTTTGGTTGTCTTGTCTTATATATATTGTGTTATCAATGTTCTGAATAAACGTTCATTCATTATGTATAGCTGGGTGGGTGTTTATTCATGACTATGCTTGCATGTGTAGCAGTTAGAGATTAATGAGAGACAATTCTAAGTGAGACTTCACTGCTGTCAATGGAAGACATTCTATGTGAGACTCATTTCACTACTGTCAATGAGAGACATTCTAAGTGAGATTCACTTCACTGCTGTCAATGAGAGACATTCTAAGTGTGACTCACTTCACTGCTGTCAATGAGAGACATTCTAGGTGTGACTCACTTCACTACTGTCAATGGGAGACATTCTAAGTGAGACTCACTTCACTACTGTCAATGAGAGACTTCTAAGTGAGACTCACTTTACTGCTGTCATTGTGAGACATTCTAAGTGCGACTCACTTCACTGCTGTCAATGAGAGACATTCTAAGTGCAACTCATTTCACTGCTGTCAATGAGAGACATTCTAGGTGTGACACACTTCACTGCTGTCAATGAGAGACATTCTAAGTGCGACTCACTTTTCACTGCTGTCAATGGGAGACATTCTAAGTGTGACTCACTTCACTGCTGTCAATGGGAGACATTCTAAGTGAGACTCACTTCACTGCCGTCAATGGGAGACATTCTAAGTGCGACTCACTTCACTGCTGTCAATGGGAGACATTCTAAGTGAGACTCGCTTCACTGCCGTCAATGGGAGACATTCTAAGTGAGACTCACTTCACTGCCGTCAATGGGAGACATTCTAAGTGCGACTCACTTCACTGCTGTCAATGGGAGACATTCTAAGTGCGACTCACTTCACTGCTGTCAATGAGAGACATTCTAAGTGCGACTCACTTCACTGCTGTCAATGGGAGACATTCTAAGTGCGACTCACTAATGGCATCAATTATCATCCTGGTGATAAATCTATTAATGTAATTTTTAAACTATATTTTACATCTTGTAAACACTGAATGATTTGTATATGAAACAAAGCTACATATGTCAAGAAACTAAATATTTTGACTGATTCTCAGTGTTTGTCAATGACAAGGGTTGGTAAGATTGACCACTGCATGTAACAGGTTTTTAATGAGCATAACGGGTAAATAAGAAATGAGAACAGGTAAATTGGAAAATTAGCATGGTGAAAGCACTATAATGCATGCTAATTACCATTAGGTGTTAATTTATATTTAAAAATAGACACAAACAATGTTCATGAAGAGTGACAGAGTCAGGAGAATTTTACCTTTGTGGCGCCTTATTTGGAGGAGTATCAGAAGTCTGCAAGGACATTGCAATAGCATGGGCCATTGCTTCATCTTCCGACTGTAAAGCAAGGAACTGGCATCACAATGTGAGACACATGAAAATTGCTCTCCACATGTTACTTAGCCCATGAATCAAGTTAATTGATTTTCATATCATAATCATGCAACCAATATTACATTTTATTCTATAAAGGCGTACTGCAATTTTAAATATAATACAACATGCCACACAAATTGGACAGACTTTATATTGTACATTCTCAAGGAATTTCTTTGCCATTACTGTTCTAAAACATACCATTCCTGCTTGTAACGAGTGTGCATTGCTTTGTCTATGCTGTCTCTCCCTGGAAATGTAACAAGGCAGTCTAATAAAGTTAACAACAAATCTCCATTGAAGATGTATCTCTTATATGTCTAAGAAACACTGTAAGGAACACATTGACTATGTTGAATGCCTTTAGAATGTTACAAGAGTGCAGTATTTTAACGACAAAGGCTTTGGTTGAAATTAATTTGTAGTAGTGGTTGTAGGTTGTGTGTATGCGCCTATGAAAGAGCTAGTCCCGGATATATGCCGAGATAGAAATTTTAGTAATAATAAAGAAACAATAATAATTAATATTGTTGAAACAGTGAATAGCTAAGGGATTTTTTTAATAACAAATAGTTTAAAAAAATCAGATTTGTTAAACTAACAATTATATTTGTAGTATTTCCATGGTATAAGTAAATACAAGCAATGTGGTGTGAATGACACTGCCCATATCTGTAAACACGCCAGCATGTAGAACTGAACCACTGCCCTCTCCATCGACAGTCCAGTGTTCTAACCGCTACATCACCACACCAACATATTCCCTTTATACTACCATAAAATGCAGTTTTGGAGAGAGACAGGCATTACTAGGTTTCAGGTGGGGCACAGACCTATTAAGATCCCTGCCAATGGCCGACATTACAGATGCCTGTGGGGCACCACGACGTCCAGCTGCTGATGTTCCTGGCTTGACTGGTGCAGATGACCGGGTAACTGCGGCCGCTCTGTGGAAGAACATCACATAAAGATTTATATATACACTTCTCTCACAACCCTGCTATAAACAGCACACCTTTTTTGCCATTAATTTTACCCATCATCATGAATCAGGTTGATAGACGATAAAAATCAGCACTGCATGAACAAAGAGTGCATATTTGTTAATATCATAGAAAGAATTTAATTTGATTGTTAGATCAGATAACTTGCAAATATATTAACAGCATTGTGTTACAATTATAGAAGTGTAGCCATTTTTACCTCTTTTTTGACAATAAAATCTGATGATTTCATAATTAAGTCATTATTTTAGAATTGGTTAAGTTTATATTATATAAATAATTTTACAACAACAACGATCAGATGTTGAACTTATGATGTTGATAGTTATGACAACGAACCCTGAGTGGGAAATGCCTCTGCCACTCTGCTCGAAGCCCTGACAAGAATGGTCTGCCTCCAGTCGGTGCCGCAAACAAAAGTTCTTGTAGCATCGTTCACACTTGAGTGGAATTAGCTGCAACAAAACACATAGATAATATTGTTGTTATTTTCCAAATCTGGTATTAATGTAGTAATAACATTGATAGTATACACACATACATTTATACACACATGTATATATACACAAAAACATACATACAACAGTTTGCTTATACAGTGGTACCTCACTATTAAGGTCACCCTTGGGACTGGGCAAAAAACTGACCTGTATGGCAAGGTGACTGAATTAGTGAGACTAATTTTGTATACTTTACTGTTAAATAAATAATTTGAGTATTACTGAGGTGACCGTAAAGCAAGGATTGACTGTAGTTAGATTTGAGAACATCTACATGTACATACATACATACTTATGTATATCTGCCTACAGCTGTATACATAAATTCCTTCAAGAAACCATCTCAGGTGTTAAACTTTCTGGAGTTTGTCTGCGGTCCCACAAAGGAAACGTGACACTTTTATTTTTTGAAATTCCATGTTGGCGCAGGGTTCATACTGATTAAAGGTTCATGCATGTAGCACACATTCATACTGATTAAAGGTTCATGCATGTAGCACACATTCATACTGATTAAAGGTTCATGCATGTAGCACACATTCATACTGATTAAAGGTTCATGCATGTAGCACACATTCATACTGATTAAAGGTTCATGCATGTAGCACACATTCATACTGATTAAAGGTTCATGCATGTAGCACACGTGCAATTATAATAATTAGAGTATGTATAATTTTAACAATGCAACTGTAATAAGAGTACATGTTTGTCAGGCTAAGCTACTCAATGGCATTAGGGCAGAGGGACTTTGTGAAGAGATCTATAATTGTATAGATCATATAGATAAGATGATATGCCTGACATAAACACAGATAAAACTACAATGCCATTAAAACTGTAATGAAAACAAAACAGTTGAGCAAACTGTTGCTATTTCAAATATTGCCACTTTGGACAGATATTAAATGAGTAAACTTTCCTACTAGCTAGCATGGGTATTAGCATTAATTAGAAGTTGCTCACCTCTTTATGTTTGCAGCCCTTCAAGGCACACCGGTTTGTGTAAATCTGTAAATCAAAAGACAATCCAGTAAGGCAGATGCACATGCTAGCTGCCATTGACAATTGATTATGAAAGCTCAACAGAGATGCAGAAGTCATATGGCTCACTGCACTGTGTTGCCATTGAGACAAATACACATTATTTGAATATGTAACATTGTTGATATTCAACATTCATGATTACGATTACTTTACGTGGCCTAGTAATGTAACAAAGTACGAGAATGACTACTCAGAAAGTGATAACAATTACTACGTATGATTATGTCACCTCTGGTGTCCATTACCACAGCATGTTTTGATTTTACATATTTCAAATGGCATCTTTGAAAACTGCACGCAGCTGTAACTGCATGAGATGGTGGTGTAGTAGCACACACAACTGGACAAAGCCACATCCGATTATGTGTGCTACTACACCACCAGCAAGTATAATCACTGCAGAATGCACATCACAACGGTAACATTTGATATTTACTTCACTTTCTTCTAATGACAGAATTTTGCCAATTTAAACTCTGTATCGAGACCTACGTTCTGAATTGGACAGTCAGTTTTTTAAGCAGGCTTACAACTGAATTTTGGATGCAACAACTGCATCATGGTGTGAACACATTTTTTGTCATAATTTAATCTGTGTTATGAAATCCGACCTGAATGGCTGTATTGAACTGTGCATATTGTTACACTACTGTATTGCACAGAGCTTATTGTACTCATGTGTAATAAAGTACCTTTCTCTTCTCCTTGGCTGGGTCTGACTGACAGTCATTGTCAATGTGTTCTCCAACACGTGCATCGGGCAACTCACCCTTCTTCACTGGGATAGGGGTGTTACAAAGAGGGCACACGGGAACCTGGTTGTCCTACAGATAATGACAACACATACATTATCCCCTCACCCTGGGAACACCAAATTACCAAAACAAATAAAACACAGTTCATATGAAATATATTTAAAAAAATACTAAAGGTACTTAAACTAAATCCTTTCTAGACCACTTCTGTCACTTACAGCCAATCATGGCTAATCACATTAGTTTAAATTGCATAAATAGATAAGCATTTATGTTACCCTGGGAGACAGAATAAAAAAGACATATACCCAATGACTTTATGAAAACAATTATAATATCTTTAGTAACAACAAATCTGCGTGTTACATATAATGTGACATGAATTAAATTACACAGAAGCAAGATGATTAAGAGGATTCAAACCTAAGTCCTCTTTATTTAAAGTTCATATGTTGAACACATGTGCTATGAGGTCCACAGATAAAACAATGCTGCAATTAATGTTGTTCACAACTTTAACCTACTCCAGTAAAGTATCAATACATCCTTAAACATCAGATCTACACATTCAACAATAAATGGTGACATAAAATATAGGATAACAATTTATCTTCAAAGCAAATGCCTGTTTTACCCAGTAACAATTTCATCTTCTCACTAACCTTTGCGTAGCTCTCAGTACAGTTATGCCTGGCATATTGGTAGTGTTCGTTACTGCAAACACAAAGGTTTAAATGGTGCACCAATTGAAACAAAGGTAAGAACAAAAAACAATAGATGAATGAAAACCCTAGTCAAGAACAGATTTTTTTACATTTTCAATTTCCAGTTTATAATTAGACATTGACAGGCCTCGACATTAACACTGGCCCGATGCCTTGTTTGAAGCTGTCAGGCCAGTTTGGGCCACGAGTACTTATATTTTACTGACCCGACGGGCCACTGGTTTCCGGTTCTTGAACACAGCGGAGACGAAGCGGTGGTCATGGCACGACCGCATTGGTTATCAGATGCAGTTCGCCAGAATTCTTAGACCCGACTCAGTTATAGGACATTGTAAACTTAACGTAGATACTAATTCTGATCAATAATGAGTCTAAATTTCAACATGCAAAGCCATCGAATAAATGTTCTAACCAACGCAGGTTTTTATGACAAGAGACGCCATTTTAAAAGTCCCGCCGCGTCCCTTGGACACACTTTGTACGTTGGTTGGAAGCTGCCTCGACTTTAGAATTATGCACGCTTTTTCTTCTCTAGATATACGAAAGGAATACAGGTTATATCCAAATTTAACTAGTGGCTAAAGTGACAGAAACCAAATGTAACGTTGCGTCAGCAAGGTGAAGACCACCTATTTTTTGGTGATGTCACCTAGTGAATGAACCGTGAAATAGTGTAATGCCTTGAATGACCTCTACACGAAAGCAGCGTCAACTCAACTACCGACTGACTAGCTGTCGTCACACTGGCCACACTTTATTTAAACTTGGTAAATACTGTATATATGCATCTGAGTACACACTTGAATAATATTACAATATTGTTAGCTTTGGATATCTCACTTTGAACAATCAATATGTGTATAGTAACTTTGTTGGTAAAATTTAAAAAAAAATGTTTTGCACCTCAGTATCAGCGTATTTTTTACGGTAACACAAAATCCGGGCCAGTAACTTTTCAAATCTACTGGCCCTTAATGTCAAGGCCTGATTTATATGTGCAGAACACAATGGTTTACATAATACAAGTGATATACTATATTACAAAAGTTAGTATTTGAATATATGTTTATAAACTTTGTAGCATTTAGCTAATTTAACAATAGATTGCATTCAGCACATTTATTCATTAAAAAGTTAACTATACACAGTGCTCTGCATTTATTATTTTAGCAGACAAAAACTACATTAACGATTTTCAAAAGGCATGCTAATGGTTTTAAGAAAATTATGCTTGGACTTCAAATTTAAGGAAATGTGTAATACTTTTCATTCATTGGTCAAATGCATAATCATTTTATGCTATATGCAACAGTAAATTTATTAGTATTCAAAATGTTTTACATTTTCAAAAATACACAATTTGACTTATTTAAAATATTCTACTAGTATTTGTTGTGTTAAATACTTATTGCAAGGTTGTTGGAAATAAAGACTAATAAAACTTCATCTTTGAAGGTTAAATATAATGCTTTCATTGTCACTAGATCTGATTTGCCTGTCAAATTCTATTTGGTTTACCATTTCTGACTATAAAGATACTACAGTACAACTATAATTAATACAACATTAAGTATAATATTGTTTGTGTAGATGTGTGCTAAGAATGAAAGTTCTATTTACAAAATTGGGGTGGTTTAATTATATATATATATATATATACAAACCTCTAAGGCTCTAACTAACTGTGTATAAATTAACCAATGAAAAACATTATTGTGCATTCTTTTTGGCCAAAACTACGGACTTACCAGAATACTTTGTGGCACGCATCACATTTCACAGGTAGGAAGTCTGCAAAGAATCAAAACACAACTACAATTTCAACTTGTACCAAACACTTTCCACGGTCTACCACCAATTATTATGCATACATCCATTTAGATAAACTCTGTAAAAGTGGGGTTGAGGTGGAAGAGGGTGTGGAAGAGGGTGTTCCCCTTCCACCTATTTGTTTTTAACAAAACACTTCAAAAGGTGCAATTTGGTGACACCTAGAATATGATTTTCTGCTAATGATTATATTTTTATTTTATAGCTCAGAAACGGCACTCCAGACTTCCTGGATCCCCATATGTACGATCCACCATGCAATTCCAGGTTAGCTCCACACTGGTACACAGAACTGCTCCATTTCTTCTGCATCTCATTGAAGCCCTTATACACCAAGTCTTGAGTATAGAAGTGGAGAAGATGAAGTCAAGATGCTCCCCAAAAAATAAAACCTGTTTGATCCTTGAAACTTGCTCAGGAGTGATGACACCTTGAGAGTTGAGACTGTTTGAGGTATCTTGTAAAGCCCGCACACCAAGGAGTCATGGTCAATATTTTGGTTTCATCCAAAAAAATTCATAGTTTTGCATTTTATCTCATCTGGGCACAGTGAGCATTCATTTATAAAATGTCGAAAAAGCACTAGAGCCCAAACACTTTCTTGGGGATGATTAAATGTACACAGATGGATTTAATCATTTACACAACTCATACATTTATTTATTTATGCTAGAAGTTCAATAATACTTAGTATATGTGTTTGCGGCACATACATGAATAGAAAATAGAACACGCTCATATAGAACTACTAATTAATAGTCTACAGGGGGAGATTAATTATGTAGCTCTATGGTTTTCTGCGGAATTCATTAAGATAAATGTTCATGGTACTCATGGTACAATAATGATCTAATCAGTATTGCTGTCATTCTCTCCTACAAGTCACAACATTTAGTCATTGACTACAGTAATGACATCATCACTGTTATTAATTATGTTGATACATATCTTCATGATCGTGACTTTAGGGTCAGAAATGAAAAATGTACCTAGATTACTGTAATAACCGTATGTCACATTAATCGATGGAAGGGTAACATATCGTGACTTGATCCCAACAAAACAGCTCAAGCCGTAACACAACTAACACTGAATGATGGACATATTTCGTCAAGTCATTGGCGATAAAAGAGGTATTAGCCATAATAACACCCGATGACCGTCTTTACATTTCATTTTCATCCAAACAAACAATACGAGTTTCTTCGGGTAGTTGCTAAACGTTACCTAGCTGTTTGCAGGTGGGATCAGAACAGTGTTGGCCAAGATCTGGAAACTCCATCTCACTCGCGCTTGTTCCTTCGCAGCTTGCCTTAAACCTCCCTTCTTTCGTTGTCAAATAAGTACCTAACCGTGACACCTAGCGGGAATGACTCATATCAAAATGCGTTTGTTTCTAGAACAGACGAGCGCTTACGTGAACTTTCTACAAGCGTGCGTCATCATGACTAGCGACATTATAACGTCTATTAATAATTGCAATTTTATAAATATATCCTGAGTTGTCATGAAGCTAATAATATGCGATAAGAAAATGCATACAAACAAGACATAGGTGCTGGGATAGAAGCGATGTTTCTGTAATTATCTTCATAGATGGCGCCACCGTCACTGGCGAGCGAGCATTGCATACTCAGGATATGCACGATTTGTAATAACGTTGACTTTTTATTTTAAAACATTTTATTTAAGGGGTCATTCTCATTACATATCTAAAAAATCCGGCTGATATCTACTACCCGACGAAGGATCCGTAATAATATAGAGCCTAACATCAGTTTGATAAGTGCCACCCGGCCACGCACGATCGAGGCGCCTTCTCCACGTAAATGTGTTAGTTCACTTATATATATATTAGTAGGGGGTGGGGGTGGGAGTGTGTGTGGTGTGTGTGGGTGTGTGTTTGTGTGTGTGTGTGTGTTTATATATATATATATATATATATAAACACACATATATATATATATATAAACACACACACAAACACACACTCACACACACCACTCACACCCCCACCCCCTACTAATATATATAAGTATATATATATATATATATATAGGGCCTATATATATGGGTAAGTATGTATCATGTTTCCAATAAAATTGCTTTAATTATACTGTAGCGAAAAATCCTGCCGCTGTAAAATACTGCGTAAAGAAATAGTTTGCCCTATTCTAATTATATTAATCTAATCGCGGGCTTCAAGCTGTATTATGAATATTTGCGATGGGATGGGTGTACAATTATTATAATGTTCATCGGAGACATTTGGAAGAAGGATATATGTGGAAATAGTTATAAATGCTAGCCAACTAATGTGATGTACGTTGTATTCATCACAAATAATCTACAAACTGCCAAAACACATATTTGGTGCTAGAATAATTTAGATTTGTTTAAAGTTAGTTACAATATTTAAAAAAAAAAAAAAAATGTGTTCTTGTAAATGTATAATATAATTGAATTAATAATTGTAATCTTATTGTCACGGGAATGTGCAAAATATGACGACATTATATATATATATACATTCATTGCTGTATACACATATATATATATATCATTAGATCACTAGTATAAAACACATCACCATCACAATAAAAGGAGTCGCCAAATTTCTTCATGACTTAAAAACAAACAAATCAACAGGACCCGACCAGGTGCCAGCCAGAATCCAGGGTCGGTGGGCAGTATTTTACAGCGGCATGATTTTTCGCCCCTTGCTAACATATAACAAGTCCTGACGTCTCCCCGCAAAATATTGTACTTCCGAACATGCACATTAAGGGTTGGTGCGGCAGTATTTTCCAGCGGCAGGATTTTTCGCTACAGCCCAACCATTTGGTTATCCAGGGAGTGGTTACCTCACATTTCGGATTACAAATGCACGACAAGTTTACGTAGTCTGTTATTTAAAGCCAATGTAGTCCGCTACGTTAGGACGTTTACGCCCGTTTTACGTAGTTTTGACCAGACGTTAGAGGAGGGGTCTCTTTTTTAACTCCCCAGTGGCTATACCTTCTTATGGAAAGGGAAAGCGCAAAATGAGGACAGAATCCATGGAGTTGGCCTTGCCGTCAAAACTAGTGAAATGAAATAGTTACCAGATTTACCTATAATTGGAATCAACGAGAGGCTTACGAAGCTCCGTCTACTACTCAGCCACGAGAGGTATGCAATTAACAGTCATCTGTGCATACGTCTCACCATGCTTAGCACAGAGGAGACCATTGACCAGTTCAACAACGACCTCAGTTCCGTTCTGTGCTCAGTCCCTGCCAACGACAAGGTGATCTTGTTGGGGGAGTTCAACGCCCGAGTTGGTTGTGACTACCAACGAAGGGAAGGAGTACTCGACAGAAATGGCATTGGGAAGATGATTAGCAACGGTTTACTGCTCTTGAGAAAATGTGTACAACACAACCTTCTCACCACGAACACAGTATCCAGACTGGCCAACAAGTACAAGACCACTTGGATGCATCACAGATCCAAACAATGGTATTTTGTAGGCTACGTCATCGTCCGTCAACGCAACATGCACGATGTCCTCATTTCAAGAGTCACACTTGGAGCAGAGTGGAGGATGGACCACAGGCTTGTCCGCACCACCCTCAACACCCAAGCACCATCTAAGGCGCCCAAAGGTAATCCGAACTGCCTTTAACACTGCCAGACTCCAAGAGTCATCACATTTGCCCAAGTTCCAGTTTACTCTCAATGAGAAGCTATTGTCAAATGAACCACTAACTGAAGGGCCAATTCAGAAGTGGAACCAGTTTAAAGTAATGATGACAGAGACAGCAAAGGAAGTACTTGGCCCAATGAGAATGACAGTGCAATTGAAAGCGTACTTTCTAAAAAGAACAAATCATTCATGGAGTGGCAGAAGGCTCAACCCCCAAGAAAGATATATTCCAATCCATTCAGGCCCAAGCACATTGTGAAATCCGCAAGGTGCAAGACAAATGGCGGGAAACGAGAGCAAATGAAGTGCAGCACTGCTGATTCCAAGAACTCCAAGCCGTTCTTCAGCTCCATCAAGTCAGTCTTCAGCCCTCAAATCTGATGTGCCTCTTACTGTCTGCAGATGGAGGCACACTTATCAAGAACAAAGGAGGTATGAACAGCAGATGGAAGGAGCATTTTAGGCAGCCCTTGAACTACCCATCCTCGGTGGACCATTCAACGCTTGACCAGATTCCCCAGAAGCCAATCCATGAAGAATTGAATGAACCCCTAACCATGGACGAAGTTAGAAAAGCCACCAAACAGATGAATTGTAACAAAACATCTGACATGGATGGAATACCCGTAGTACTATAATAATAATAATAACATAACATCTATTGCGCCTAAATCCTTGGAATCCAAGCTCAGAGGTGCATCAAAACAAAAGGATTGATCAATCTCAAAATCCATAAGTAGTTTTCCAGTTGTCAACAGATGGGTCAAGGCGCTAAGGAGCTACGGTGGATAAGCAAGGTTGTAAAGATACGTTTTTAAATGACGACGGAATTTTGTAATATTTTCAACTGGTCAAACACTAAGGGGGAGCATATTCCAAAGAGTTGGTGCAGCAACAGAAAAAGCCCTAGTTCCAATGTTAGTGTTGACACTAGGAACAAAAAGTAGGTCAGAACTAGATGATCGAAGCTGGATAGGTTTTCTTACAGGAGTAAGCAATGAATGTAAATAAGATGGTTGCTTATTGGACAGTGCTTGGTATGTAATGGTGCATATCTTAAATATTATACGATATCGTACGGGAAGCCAATGCAAAGACTTCAAAAGTGGTACAGAGCGAGAAAAACGAGGAGATCTTGTAACTACTCTTGCTAGACAATTTTGGACACGCTGAAGTTTTGTGATATCCTTGCTAGCGATATTATAAAGGAGGGAATTGCAATAGTCAAGTCTGCTGCTAACAAGCGCTGTTGTAATAGTCTTAGCAACAGAAAATGACTTACACCGGCGAATACGGCGAAGATCACGAATATGATCAAAAAAGCAGCGACATGTTTGAGATATGTGTTGTCGGAAGTTGAAGTTACTATCAAAGATGACTCCTAGATTCCGCACCGAGGTTGCTGGCGTGATATACTGATTCAAAATACGCGTAGGGAAAAAACCATCCAGTTTACTACGCTGCATTGGATAATGATGATCAATTCAGTTTTATTTGCATTTAATTTCAGTTTGCTGTCAGTCATCCAGTGGAAGATATCTTGAAGGCAATCACTAAGTTGGTTAAGGTAGCGATTTGTATCCGGGGTAGCCAATGAAATGTAGATCTGAGTATCATCAGCATAAAGATGATGATCCAAGTTATGTCTTTGTATAACATAGCTTAGTGGCGTGGTGTAAAGGGTAAAAACCAAAGGCCCAAGAGCAGAACCCTGGGGAACACCAAAGAAAGCCGGCAGTGCAGCTGAAAAGCATTCCCAATCTTTATAGTTTGATATATATCAGTTAGATATGAAGAAACCCAGCTTAGAGCTGTGCCAGATATGCCGTACCATTTTAATAGGCGTTCAATGAGAATGCTGTGATCAATCGTGTCAAACGCGGCAGAGAGATCTAGTAAGGTAAGTGCAGTCACTTTACCATTATTAATGTTCAAGTTAATGTCATTATGAACCTTTAAGAAGAGGGCAGTCTCTGTTGAATGAAACTGCCTATATGCCGATTGTGACACACTAGTTAAGACATTTGTGCTAATGTGATACCTTAGACGACTTGCTACAATCTTTCTTTAGTATTTTTTGGAAATGAAGCTAAGGTTAGAAATAGGAATATAACTGGTTAGGTCTTGTTTAGGCAGAGATGATTTCTTAAGAAGTGGTGTGACATGGGCGTATTTGAAATCATCAGGAAAACAGCCAGAGCAAAGTGATGCATTTATAATATTTGTTATAGGTCCAATTAGTGTATCAAGACATGCTTTTAGCAGTATTGTTGGAAATGGATCAAGTGCACAAGATTTATTTGGGGAGGACATAATTATTTTTCTAACGTCATCAACTGTTGTAGGTTCAAATGATACAAGTTGAGAATTTACTTGTGGAAAGTCCACACTGACATTACTTATATTATGAAGTGGGAAAGCAGAACGAATAATACTGATTTTATTCTTAAAGTGACTAGAGAACGAATCACTTAGAGACTTAATTGACACATGATCAGGTAGCGATGGAGTAGGGCGTCTGTGTAGAATGTTATTGATGCAGTTGCATAACTGGCGCAGATTATCAAACTTATTTATGACCATATTTGTAAACTAATCTGATTTAGCTTTAGCCATTTGTCTGTTATAGAGATGACATTGCTTAGGATAGCGCGATATATCTAATGGCGAGCGTGATTTTCGCCATACACGCTCTAAATAACGACGACGCTTTTTAATATTAGCAATGGCAGTATGGTGGTCTGATAACCCATCTGAAACAGTAGATGCTTGGATATTATTACAAGTTGAACGGGTTATCAAGAGGTCAAGCCATTGGTCATGTATATGTGTCGAAAAGGTAACATGTTGTTTCAAATCAAATAACGCCAGAATATCATCAAACGTAGGTGTAGTTGTAGAAGATATATCCAAATGTAGATTACAATCACCAAGAATGTAAAATTCTGAATGAATAACTGCAAGATTTTCCAACATATCCTGAAAGTCTTCAAAGAAATTGGCCGGATGTCAGCCAAGAATCACTTGAGGTATTCCTCAATGTCCTTACCAGTACTTGGGAAGTAGATGAAATGCCATCTGAACTCCGAGACGCCATAATTGTCGCCCTGTATAAGAACAAATGCACTACAACAGATTATGAGAACTACAGAGGCATCTTACTGCTATCCGTCGCCGGAAAAATCCTCGCCTGCATCATCATAAACATATTTATTTCAACGGTGTGCGAAGAGAACCTCCCTGGGTCACGGCTTCCGAGCTGACCGCCGTACTACCGACATGATCTTCACAGTAGGACAGGTGCAAGAGGAGTGCCTCGAGCAGAATAAGAGTCTCTATTCGGGCTTCGTAGATCTGACGAAGACGTTTAACACTGTGAACAGAGAAGCACTGTGGATCATTCTCGTGAAGCTCGGCTACACACATAAGTTCATCTTCCTCATTCACCTGTCCCACGGCGACATGTCAGGAGTGGTACTTTCGGACGGTGAGACGTCTGAGAAATTTAGCATCTTCTAGATGCTCGCTCCGGTGCTTTTAAACCTGACCTCCGACATCTTGCTGCAAAAACCAAGACACTGGAGAGACTTATCACTGAAGCTGTTTGCCGACGACTTTGTCCCATCAAGAGAACCACCTTCCGACAATGGATAGCCAGTTATATGAAGCATCCAAGCTGTTTGGCCTATAAGTCAGCCTCAGGAAGACAGGTTTTTTCCAGCCAGCCCCAGACTGTTCTTCTCCACAGCCATGCATCACCATTGACAACAAACAGCTGAAGAACGTTGCCACCTTTAAGTAGCTGGGCAGTACTATCTCAGGGCATGGACCTCTTGATAGAGAAATAACAGCGAGGACCCAGAAAGCCAGCCAAGCTCTTGGGAGGCTCCGTTTGAACGTTCTGGAACAGAAACATCCGACTCGCTATCAAAATAAAGTTTATGATGCTGTTGTTATCACCACTACTCTATGGCTGTGAAACATGGACGCTGTATCGCATGCAAACCAAGCAGCTGGAGTAGTTCCATACATGCTCTCTTAGATCCATAATGCGGATACGCTGGCAGGACGGGATCACTAATTCGTAAGTCCTTGACAGAGCCAACACCACGAGCGCCGAAGCCAAGATTCTACGATCCAGCTTCAAGGGACCGGCAATGTTATATGCATGAATGAAATTAGAATGCCAAGGCAACTACTGGGAGCTGGCACACGGAAACCGTACACAAGGACGCCCTAAGAAGCGATACAAGGACGCCCTAAGATGCGATACAAGGACAACCTCAAGGCGAACCTAAAATGGACAGTTTCAGGCTTAACAACTAGAGAAAGCGAATACTGACAGATCCAACTGGCGCGCACTGTCCGTGAGGGCAACACCAAGCTTTGAGGATGACCGTTGCTAACGCCTCGCAGCAGCACGTGAGATGCGTCACAGAGGGAGAGCAACATCATCCCATTCCCAGCACACGGATGTTTCATGCCCTATCTGCAACCGCTGTGTGCATCGGACTTTGGTCTCCGAAGCCACATGCGGACCCACATAAGATTGCACTATCTTCATCGGCCAACGAGAGAGTACTACTACGCGGTTTTGACGAACTCGTCATACAAACTATCAGAAAACTCATTGATTCAGTCAAGGAATTCTCGGGTAGCGTTTCTTCTCCTTTTGCCAGGCGTCACTACTACTATGTGTTGCGATAGAAATTAAAGTGTCGGCCAAAGAAGCGATAATTATGCACCAAAAGAACCGCATTGGCTGAGGTAGCAGATTCACAGCTTTCATTTTAAACGCATGTATTGAACTGCTACTCGAATATAATCAGATAGGTATACCTTGTTGATATAATGATAACAAACAATTTTATTATATCGGCAACAATTGATTAAATGATTACGCGGTGCAATGATTAAGAATACACAACTGTTTTCTAATGTATCCTAGAGCAGTTGATGGCAGTACAAAGGTGAGGTTTGGTGGGTTAAGCAGAGGAAAGTAATTTGCGGGTAAAGGCTGTGTGATATTAAGGTGTCAAAATAGTTACTATATGTATCATTTTCATTTAATTTGAGCAAATTTATATTAAAATCCCTGCGATAATGAGATTGTTATTACAATTGTTTTCCAATGATGATTTTATAGAAGTAAATTCAGTTATAAAAGCATTTAAGTTATTATTATATGTTCATATATACGTTACCGATGGTTACGCTCTTAGGTAGATTACCACGTTTTATTTGGACTATCATCCCTTCCCAGTGTTCATACATGTTTAGATTTAATTTGACCTTTTTACCTTGAGCTAAACAGTCATAACCATGTAAGGAAAATTGTGATAGGTCATCGTTTTCTGATTACCAAGTTTCTTGTAAGCAAATTATATTAAATTTAAAATGTTTACTACTTAGCTCTTTTACAAACGCTTCCAATTCATTAAATTTAGAATTCATTGATTGAATGTTTGTGCTTAAGACACAAAAACGCGTAGTGTTTGTCTGTGTAAGTTTGCTAAACTTGTCAAAGTCATAATAGGTTGACCGACGTATTAGTTGAGGTTCATAATTTTCCATATCATTGGTGTCTAAGATGTTGATTAAGTCATTATTTTTAATACCTCCTAAATAGGAGACGAACGTTTCGTCTGATGTCATGCTTTTATATAGTTTGGTATTTACTGTATGTATTGTTATTATATTTATATATGAGTGTTCAAATTGTTTTTATATATGCATATCCCGGTAATTAAATTTATTTGTGGCATTGTCTGTCGTAAATTGTATTAATGTAATGCATTGAACGTATATGTGAGATTGATTAGAAATGTAAATGTGAGAACAGTTTGATAAAGACATCTTGTAGTTTCTTATGTAGAAAAAATAACAAAATAAGAAAGATGATTTGCATAATGAATGCAAGAAGACCTTGTCATGGGAGAGATGTAGAGTATACAGTATTTAAACGGATTTACAAGCCACATTTTGCTAAATATCTGTAGTAACATATTAATGCATTTCACAGCAATAGAACGTTTACATGTATTAAGAGTACTTCAGTGACAAGCTAAAGTTTGTGTTTGTGCGAAGAGTACGACAGGGAACATATGCACATATACGGTCGGCAAGATAGTGTGGAGTGTTTTAATATACAGCGCCGTGCATCAAGGCCAACAGTTTAAATTGAATTCGCTGCGCCACAGGTAGCCAATGCAGCTGTCGTAGTGCCGCCGTCATGCTGTGCTGGTCACGCCGACGTAAGCAGAGGACGACACGCGCACCTGATCGCTGGACCTTCTCTAGTCGGTGCAAGAAGGTTCCAGTAATGTCGTACATGGCCGCGTTTCCGAAGTCAAGTCGCGACTTGCACGCTGAAAACGGGAGAGATTATTGTATTCGCGCTATACCACGTAGTTGGGCGTAGGCAGCCCGACAGGTACGGCTAATAGGGTCAGCACACTGTTAGTTTTCTCATTGGCGACCATATTAACGTTTTGTGTGATTATAAGAAAACGTGACCTAGAAAATGTATTAAACTTCTCACCTGCCGTTGACATGCTGGTCGAGTTTAGTCAAAATCTAATATTTCTAGCTCTTGCAAAATGCCTGTATGTATGACACCCGTCAATATTTACAAATGGATGCAGGCAGTAATTCGGCTAAAGTGTCAACTAGCCAAATTGCTACCAAATACCCTTCCGCTTAGTAAAATCAGCTAAAAAGACACAATTTTACTGTCAACAGCTTCTACAATCACATCTAGAAATCAGGCTACTCAACTGCACTTATGTCAGAGCAAGTGAATATTGTAAAAAAAAAAAATTCTAAACAATATACTGCACTTTTTTCTGTAACCAAGTAGGAAGTCCAAAAGTGTCATGACCCCTAATGTGTGCGGCAATCGACATCGTGGAGTCGAGCTGTACTTCAAGGTTACGTATGTTGGCGGTAGTGCTGACGTTGTAACCGCAGATGTCGATGGGAAGAGGCGGTGGATGTGGAACACGGTTGTTTGGTGCTGTAAACACTATCGCCTCTGTCTTCGCCTCGTTCAAAAGCAGATAGCGAGACGCTAGCCATGCTTTCACGTCAGTCACACAACGGGATATCCGGTCGGAGGCAGACGCAGAATCGTTTCGCGGAAAATCGATATAGAGTTGGGTGCCATCAGCGTAGACATAGTAGCGAACACCTTGTCGAATACGTCGGAAAGACCAACACAGTATATAGAAAATAACAGTGGGCCCAAAACACTGCCCTGTGGAACTCCATGTCGTAGTCGGCTGTCGCAAAAAAGATGACCGTCAATGCTGACGCACTGTGTTCGGCTAGGTAAGAGGCGACCCAGCAAACTGCGTTGCCTTGCACTCGCATTCTAGTTCAGCGACAAGAATGTCATGGTCGATCGTGTCCAACGCAGCGCTGATGTCAAGTAGAACAAGTACTACATGCTTACGAGCATCCAGTGGTCTTAAAGGTGCTCAATCACTTCGTTTGCCCATCGCCAATCCGGTTCTTTTATGTCCAGATGTGTAATGTGTGAATAGTTTAACTAGTGAGCACAGTCGGTTTAATTTAAAAAAATGCGTACTTGTTTTTTAATCGTAAAAAAAAAGAATTGTCGTTACAGCGGGTATCGCTGGCGAAAACCAATTGCGCTGTCTGCCTACTGCGCCACTTCGGTCACGTGCTTTACGCGAGATCGGCATCCCAGGCATTCGAAAACAATAACAACACACACGTGCTTTAGCGTATCAAGATGAAGATTATAATTCCAAAGTAGTTGTACGAAGGTACGTAGTACACTATCGCAGTTAGCAACAAGAACGCGTAGCCGTGTATTAATTCAACGAGAATTGCAACTTGCGAATGTCTACACTCGACTCGAGCCTGACAAGTCTAAGTCTAAGCCTAAGGCTAAGGCTAAGCTAAGGGTCTAAGACACTAGACAGTCACCATATCAGCCAGAGATTCAGTCAGAGAGTGACAACGAGCATAATATTTGATATGTATTGTATTTGGTTACGCAGGATGTTGTTAATAAGCTGTTATTCCGACAATACATATTGAGAGTAGATGACGTGAGGGTGCGAAATGACAAGTAACATTGCTTTGGCAGCAGGCCCCTGTTGATCGTCCAAGTAACTTAGTCAGGGAGCATCCGTAATTTTGTGCAACAGAACGTCAAACACGGAAGTATTATGTTGGTGATCGTAATTATTAAAACATTTTTTGTGACTCATATTTTTGATACTATTACTGCAGAATATTGTTGATTTGCATTGTATTTTATGCAAAATAATTTAGATGCATGCTGCATATTAACAGTTTATCATATGAATGTCCACTGAGTGATCCCAATTGTGTCGTGTTGAATCCGTGACAGATTCCCCAGTGCCGATGGGGTGTACACTGGCTTCCAGGTCAGTCAGTTAGCTTGACTGCCTGGAAACCAATGTAGAATGCAGGTTGCTCGACATAAGAATATGATGACGCCTGACTAGCTCTGTAGTTGGTGATGGAACAGTGGGTGCCAGGGTCTGCAGAAGTGACAACAACTTTCGATGCTGTCAGACAGGTTCAGTGTCGAGCATTCTTCGGTGAACTGCATCGGTTTAGATATCGATGACATCACTGTATGTTTTCGCTGTCTTTGATGGTACTGCATACCAGCTTCCTGACATTTTGCTGTACGTCTGCATCTACCTATACCGGAGACAAAATGACAATTAGGATGGCTCTGACATGCATGATATTTTTTTATGTGACGACACATTTATCAAAAGTCAATAATACAAGGTATTTGTATACAATTCAACTATAACTTTTAGCAGTGTCCATGAAAAAATACATTAATTATCCAGAATTGTTACAACTGGTAGGGTTTCATTGCCTTTGTGTTGCTGATAGTCAGTGGCAGCCAGCTGAGTTCTTGCAACATACACCAGGCACAAGTTTGTGAGGAAGTAATGGTATTGAAAGCCTTTTCAAATTTTTCAACAACAATCTGTTGATACACTGACAGCAGCATTTTACTTGTTTAAATTATCTATGTATCACGAGGACTGTTATATATTTTTCATGCCATGTATAATTTTTCTAAATTATTCTTTTTTATCACTGTTTTATATTTTCACAATTTACATTAATTTTCATTTTGCATGATAATTAAACAACACTTGGGTAAGTTTAGTTCTGATATGGTGTAGTATCCAGTCCTTGGGATTACTCAAAGCGCTTTAAACTTTACTCCCTGGCAGACCTGTTAAATTGAAAACACCATCTTGACTTATGTGGGAAGAATTCAGCCACACTGAAATTAATATGCAAAGATTATTCATACAAAAATATCCACCGTCTGTAGCCGGTACTCTTCATACAGCTGAGTAAACTGGAGCAATGTAGCATGTAGCGATTGTACATGTAATTCTCAGTCACATGGCGATGACCCTGTCTAGTCTAGTCACTATTTTTTGCGAGTTGTAAACATACCAAGCATTGCACATACTACAACAGTTTTGAATTTTATATCCTATTGATGTTTTTTAACAAAAAATCATAATATAGTTATTTTTATTTGATATGTACATATTAAATTTGTTCAACTAAACATCGTCCTAAGTAATTTGTTCTCATTGGTTTACATTTTATGGGCATTAAATATAAAAATGTGTTGTTAAATACACATAATTGTTTAGTCACTAATTTTGTGAGTTGTAAACATATAACTAGCATTTGATATCACATGTGTAGTGTTTTTTTTGTAACAAAGAATTGTGATAAAAGTAACTGTTTGTTTTGTTATATGTACCTGACATTTTTTCAACCTCTTCCTAAATTTTTTTTCTATTGTTGCTTTGCATTTTATGTGTATGTGATATTAAAAATTATTACATTATACACATCAAGTACAATGATTGTACCTGTAGTTGTATTGTGCTTTTCATAATTTTGTAGTCATGATCTCATCAAATAGTTTCAATAAAAATGTTTGTAATTTACATTGTCTTTACTTTAATTCACATGCATTTCTAACAATATGCAATTTAACGAGGACACCCATTACTGCAAAATCCTAATGCAGACAACCAAAACTATCACATACAGTGGTGGAGTCTGGTCTGGGGGACCCAAAAAAACTCCACTGGCGACTGAACCAAATGGTGTAGTCTAAATGTTGTCGCTATCAAGCCGCTATAACTTCAGCTGCTCGGCTGGAGTGATGATATCGGAAGACGAGGGGGGGGGGGTGCTGTTGAAACATTTTCAAAGATGGTGTACCAATAATAATAAGATTGGTCAGAATAAAACATAATTGTCAAAACAACCAAACACATATGTTTGCATATCTTCCAAATGTTATGCTATGATTTATGTATATATATATACAGCTGTATATATCACGTTTGCATACCAGCAGCAATTAATACTTACGTTTACTTACTGTCCTGAGCTGCATCCAGCCTCAGCAAGTGACTGAACACCCGACAGTGAGCTGCCTTTGCTATGACCGCTAATGCTCGATAGAGCCACCACAGATCTTGTCATATGTGATGGCTGCAGTGATGTTGAGGTAGTTCACGCCTTTGTGTTGAAGCTGTCAAACAAAGTCATGAATTGGAATATGGAATGAGTCAGATTATTTGTGAAGGTGAACATGGTTTGACAGCACTACTACACGTAAATATATATAATATTATATATGTATGTATATGTAAATATATGTGTGTGTACATGTGGTGTGTAACTTATAAACGTTTTAATTTCATTAATAGGTAAAAATATTTTGCACGATCATTTGCCCAATGGTCATTTGCCCAGCACTCAAGTGTGAAAAGGTCATTTGCCCAGTTGTAAAAAAAATACAATAAATGATATGAGAGTGGCAAAGTTATTATTGTATTTATTGTAAAATTTTAGTATATAACAAACAAAATAGACAATTTACAAGTGTCAGAGCCAACAATGTGAAACAATTTGGATTGTGCACCATCCAATTGCCAGTATAATTAACTACCTGTAAGTGCAGGTAGAGCATAGGTGGGTTGGAAAGAAGGTCACAGGAAATAAAGTCACAAAGTAATTTTATTCAACAAATTAAAAAGTTTTGCAATTTTTTATTGATAGTACTAGCGACATTATATCATATGTCTTATTAAGAGTCTCCCCAACCTTACGTATTATTAAAATAATTCCACACATTGTATGTTTAAACAGGTTAAATTAAGTTATTTTGACTTCTGAACACACACACACTAAAATATACATTCAAAGATACAAATCAGAAACTGAACATAAGCATCTTGTGCTGTGCAAGCCAGCAGGTGATTATAGAGATAAAATGTCATGTGACATAACATTAACATTAAAGCAGTTGCAGCCTTTAGCAGATCTGTGCGCCAGCATAAGCATAATTATTATGAAATGACAATCACTGAGGCTTGGCTATATTGTGTCACGTATACTTACTTGCATTGTATATACACATTTATGTTTGCAATACAAACATTCCAAATTAAATAAAAAGAAACAAGTTAAAAAAATGATCTGCAAATGAAATGTGCTATGTAGTTGACAGTTTGACAACCACCCTATCATACAAACATTGAATAATTGTACACACATTAGACTGGTCAAACCAGAACATAACAGTACATTAATACCATTACTTAAACTGACATTGGTTGTAATGGTTTAGAGCTGCACCCAGCCTCGGGAAGAGACTGAATACCTGACAGTGAACTGGTTTTACTGCGACCACCGATACTCGATAGAGCCAATGCAGCGGTTGTTGTCTGTGGTGGCTGGATTGGCGTGGACGTCATTTGCATATATTTGTGGTGAAACTCAAGTGAAGGCATAAAGTGGAATGGCCAAAATTTATTAAATTTTACATTTTTTAATAGTACTACTACCCCTAAAAATGGACAGCGTAGTATAACACATCAAAATAATATCCAGGCTATTTAAATAACTTTCAGAAATAATAAAATAAATTGTCCTCCTATGTTCATACACCCGGTGTAGTTGTTTTCTTGCTCCCTATCAAACTAAGGTTAGCATAGAGGCCTAGAAGATCTCTATCAATGTGTATACATATTCTACACTTTTCAGAGATGTAACTTATAAACTTTTCTTTATATATTATACATACTTCTACACATACTATATGCAGTTTGGGTCGTTTACCCCTTGGTAATATATGTAGACTATTACGGTCACAATATACATATAAATGATTAGTATTCTCTACAGAAATCATAAATTATTACTACTCTTTAAATTTACATAATACAAGATTATTAAATTTATATGTTATTACAATCAGCATTCATGTTGTACATCACACATGGACAAACAGTAAAGAAGTGTTATTTTGTATTCTACATTGCTGAAGGCAAGTAAAGATATATTTATATCATACAAAACATGGTAGTAAATCTCATAGACTCATACTGCTATTGAGTAGGCATGGGTAAAGCCTAAAGGTCAATAATATTGGTAGCTGTGTTTTACTGGGTATTATGTGATTCCTGAGGTGATTGTCACTGATCTGCTGTCAGTAAATGTAACTAGCTTTGATGATCAAAGTGCACACTACAAGCAGCCAGTGACTCAAGTTTCAACTGACATCCAAGAAAGCAAGTACTTATAGTTAGATCCAGGCAATTATTTTAGGCATTCGATTATTTTATTAGTCTCAAATGTCCAGCCAGTGGCAGTGTCAGTGTCAGTCAGTGATTAAGAGTAACGTGTGAATGTCCAGTGGGTGCTACAGCTGTATTATGTATTACATTATACATAGTTAAATATTGATATAATACGGCATGTCCTTAAATATGAAGGCATAATATCTACATTACTGTATATTAATTTGCGATGGAACGACACGGATTGACGGAACGTCGATGAAACGTCGCGGAACGTCGATGGAGCGGATTTTTAAGTTCATCTACCATTCGGTGTGTGCTTCGCAAGAGACTGACACTTCGCACTTAGTTAACTATTGATATAATATAACATGTCCATAAATATAAAGTCATAATATCTACAATAATGTATATTCATGTGCAATGGAACGTCGCGGAACGTCGATCGAAGATGGAATTAAGATGGCGGACGATGACGGCTTTGTTTTGGCTGTTCCATCTAGTGAACACACAGTCGTGTGTGTGTGTGTGTGTGCTTGCTGATAAATTCAATATTACTAACCTGGCCAGAAGAAACTTGGCGAATGCTGCATCACTTTGCATATTCCCGTTCACGTGACTATTACACGAGAGGTCTATCTCAGACCACATCCAAGTTCAGATATGTGTCTTGATATTCGGTTAGGACTAACCGAAAATAATGTTATTGTTTGTCTGTTAATTTCACTAAAACGAAGTAAAGCATACGTACAAATGAACCAGTGTATCAATAATGAATACCTGATACGATTATGTTTCGTGAAATTAGTCTGACACGTGAGGAGCACAACAATCGAAATGATTGAGCACCTTTAACACGTCTTCTTGGATACACAAAATCGCTGTCTCAACGCTGTGTGACGGGCGGTAGGCGCTCTGAAAAAGATCTCCGATGTCGTTGTGTTGTATGTGTAACTTGGATGCGTACGGAAGGTTCGAGATAGGTCGGTAGCTGGCGTAGTCGTCGGCGGGAAGACCGGAACGTTTAAGAAGAGGCGTAATGACTGCGTGCTTCAGCCGGGCGGGAACAGTGGAAGACTCGTAGCCGTTGGACAGGTTGATCAATTTCACGAGAAACGGCGCCAAGATGGATGTATTCGCCTTCAGAATAACAGAGGGCAGTGGATCAAGCTTGGACGACTTCGTCTTGCCACTTGTGACGAGTGTCGTTACTTCTTCGAGAATAGCCGATTGAAACGCTAGCAGCGGCGAAGAAACCATTCGTGGCTGTGCGTTGTCAACATCAGCTGACGGAACCATGATTCGGCTGCGGATCGAGTTGATCTTGTCAGCGAAGTGGTAAGCGAAACGCTCGGCAACAACGGCAGGGCTACGAATGTCGGTGGGAAGATAAACATAGTGTGCAATAACTAACACAGTGCTTTCATTTCAGATTTAGACATCATATTTGTCAATCCATTTTACTGACAATAAAAAAAGTGAAAAATATATATATTAAACACAGAAGTATTTATATATTAGCTGTATAATTATAACTAACAAAATACAAAACAGCATAAATAGCATTCAACTTACAGAATACAAAAATATATATCTTCAAAGAAAACACAAAATTTACAGTTTCAGTTTAACAGGATGTGCAGTAGTTCACATAGAGTTAATATTTATAGGAAGAAACAAAGACTGAATATTATGTTACTAAATATCACTTAAAGAGTCCACAGAGAAATTGAATGTCAAGAGTACAACAAACATTAGCAATTTAGATATAGCAGTTAAGCTAGATTGATTGTTCAGCATGTGGTAACATAATAACTAGCTAAAAATTTCACCAAAGACATTGGGAAATATTCCCAATGTATCTGATGTCACTGCAATAACACTTGCATGTAATATCTGACTCAAAGTAGAAAGTACAGTTTAACATTATATGCAGAAGTCGACGTAATACTGTCATGTGTTTACGTCAGGTATTGTAAATTAAGAGAAGGAGAAAGGAGAAGAAGAGAAAGAGAAAAAACCAGCTTGTAGAGAAAGATAAAGCTAGAAAAAAATTTTTTTTAAAACAATTTATGATAACATTAACTGACATATAATTATATTATCCCGGAGTCTGCAGAGTCAGTAGTGAGGACTTATCTCTCTTTGATTGTTCTCGTTGCGTAGATCACGTCTCGCTCAGGAGACTCACGTTGCACAGTCTCTTGTAACAAAAATAATAAAACAATAACAAAAACACGGTTCGTATACCAAGGCCGATTCTCGCAGACCACGTGTTCAACGTAAAGTCTTCATATCCTATCCTCGACGCTGCGTGAAGTCCTCGTTGACGAAGATTCGGTGTTGGTTTTTGGTGACGCAATTGGCTTCTAGTCCGTATGACTTCGTCAGGCAAGTTAACTCTGTTGAATCGCACGATGACTACGCGATGTCGATCGCCGGTTGGTGCCCTTTTGCCAAGCGTATGGTTAATTACACTGTCTTCTTGTGTCATTGGGGGGGGGGGTCACTGCCATTTTTATCATTTATTATTTCCACTACTTTGGCTGTAGCGTCCTCCTCCTCCTCCCCAGTTTCAGGGATTCCGTGGAATCTTGGGTTGCATCGTCGGGAATATTGTTCAATGTTATCGCACTCACTTTCGAGATGACCAACTTTTTCTTCGAGGGCGTCAATTCTGAGCTCTTTGGTTTTGAGCTTCGAGTTCAGGTCAGCGATTGTCTGCTAAGGGTGTCGATCTTACCGGCCAGCGCTTGAGGGTACAACGCTAACCTCAGTTTTCGTAGCACAGCGTCACCATTCAGCAATTCCACGAATTTCAGCAGCATCACATCAGTGTCCTGTACACCGCTGTCAGTAACAGTGGAAGTTTTACGCTTGGGTGGCATGTTCCTCTGAATTTTTATTCTTCCACGAAAAGTACGCGACTTAGACCACGGCAGCCATGGCACAAAGACGTATACAACATTAGTGCTCGATTGCAGAAGAACAACCCAGTAATAACAATGTAATATGTAGTAGTATTTTCATAAACCATTTAAGACTAATCAAATAATAAAAAACAAAAAAGTTATAACACATTTAATACGGTGTAGTATCTTCACAGACATAGTGTTTTAAGACACGACTTTAGAGAAGATACAAAGCTGGTAATATTAGGTTTAGTTTGAATATCAGGCGAAATATTATTCCATACTACTATCGGCCATTGCATAATAAACTATTTGATGATCGTAGGGTAGAACTACTGACTGGACGAATCTGTCTAAGTTGCCTTGTGAATATGATAGGTTAGAGTAAACATATTAGATAACGACACTGGCAGATTGTTATGACAATAATTATACATAAATTCCGCAATTTATATTTCATAAATATCCTTAAATTTTAGTACATTTAACCGTGTGAACAGGTGATGAGTATGCTCATGGAAACCAGTTCGAAGAATACTACGAACAATTTGTTTGCATAATGAATCATTTCTTTGTGTAACTTTTATGTGTAGATCCCCAAATGATTATTCCATATATCAAATATGGATATACTAATGCATAGTAAATCTTTTTAGGGATTCTACAGGAAGAAAGCGATTCACTTTATTTATTATAACATATAGAGCACTTGACAGTTTTGTCTGCAGACATTTGTGTGTTCATGCCAGTCAAGTTTATCATCAATAAGAAAGCCTAGGAAGTTTACACAATGGGTAGGCTGAATTATCTGATCGTGACCGTGACCTAGAAAACAACATATTTTTATTTGGATACATTTAATGAGAGCTTATTTATCATGAAACCAGTCGGCTAATACTTGGAGTTCGTTAGTTATGTCGTTGTAAAATTTAGTAATATGATTTCCATTCATATATACCCTGGTGTCATCAGCAAATAATATTACTTTACTTTGTTTCATACAAAAGGGGAGATCAGAAAAAATGGGAGTTGGTCCATGTGTTCCTTTGTGAGCAGCTCTCTTCTAAATATTTCATTTATGCATGAATATTACACTTTAATATACCTACATTGTAAATATGCACAATTATGATTTGGAGGTTTTTAGCCGTGCTGAAAAGCCTCGCTGGCCAAAACCGCTATGGCTGAGTGCTTGCGGCTGGCCGTGGTGCCCTATAGTTTAACATGGGGCGACGTATTGTGGCACGAGGTTCTCTGGCACGGAACACCGGAAGACAATGTGACGTAACAGACGGTAGACCCAGCCGCGCATGACCAAAAACCAAAATAACGCTATTTGCCATACTGCGGTCGCACAGCCAATCTTGCTACCCGTGATTCTCGGGAGCAGAGGACAACACCTGTATACCGCATGGATAAATGTGGGCATTAATAAAACAGCACAATGCATGCCATTTTTAACTTCAGGGAGACCATATGTGCAATTGGAATACCAATTTTGCTCTTGCCTTTGCCGCTGGTACAACAAACGGACGTGAGTAGTGACGCGTACATAGTTGTAGATAATATATGAATGAGATATTCTTTGAACGCTATTAGAAGGTGGTGAACACTGGCCGTGTGGAGCATTGCGCCACATCCCATGTAACTTTGTTAATATCGAGCAGACATTTAATTATTCGAGTTCTCTACAAACAGGTCATATGCTACTTACAACTTCACGGCATTTTAATTAATGACGGGCTATTACAAACTGCAAAATAACCATTGTATGTGTTGACCCATTGGCGTCTGGTCTACCAATTGACTATGGCATTAAAAACTACTCACAGTGTTAGTTATTTACAGTTATTTACTTACGTGTTTGCAATACCTGATGCTTTCTAGAAGTCTTTCTCTTACATTAGAGAATTGAGTGGTCATCAACTCTTCCCCCAAATGGTGTCCCACTTTACGAATTAAACGACTAAATACTGAACTGGTGATAATGATAATGTTTGTCCCGGGTATTCAGCTAGTGGATAAGGCTCGGCTTGTTGCAGGCTGCAGTATGTGCATACGCAATTCTGATCGTTGTGGGCTTCTGGATAACGGGCGCGCTGCCATTGCCCATCTCGGCACTGGTGCCAACTATGATTATGCCACTGCTCGGAGTCATCCCAGCAAAGAGCCTCTGCAAACTGTACATGGAGGTAATGTGCCACATTCGTTACCACAAGTTTGACGTGTCTTTGCTTTAAGCCATATGTGGCGAACTAGTTTCTTCTTAATTTGCATATCGGTGAATTGTGAGCACCGGTGTGCGTAACTGTATTTCACACCATACCACCATACCACACGCTTACATGCGCGTATGCAGTTGCACACCGTATCCAGTTGCACACACACACACACACACACACACACACACACACACACACACACACACACACACACACACACACACACACACACACACACATACAGGATGTGGAAAAGTGAAACAGTTTCACAATTTTACTCTGGTAAATTGAGCATCGTGCAGTAATTATCGGCTTGTCTCGGATACTGTGCTGATGCATGTTGCAGCAACACAACTTCTTGGTCTTTGGTTGTTTGATGATGTCGATTGCCATGGAAAGGTGGAACCTGCACCGAAGAATCGCATTCCGAATAATAATAGCAGTCGGCTTTACACCGAAGCGGTGGGTACTTAGCACGACATGTATAGGGCCTGCGATTGTAGTCATCTCTACCTCTGTCTCTCTCTGTCGCTACGCAGTGGCGCAGTGGCGCAGTAACTTGAGCTTTGGATTCTTAATCTAGAAAACCCGAGTTCGAATCTTCTGCTGCCATGTCGAACCTTGGGCAAATTCTTTCACTGTACGTTATTAGTTTATAGGGCCATTATAATACATGTTTGAGTAGGGGGCAGGGGCACCCTTGATGAAATTCTAAGATGGCGGCTGCCTGAGTTTGTGTTGTAACCATTTGTAATAGTAGTCACGTGACCGAAATGAGGTAGTGCCCCCTAGCGGTTGGACGGATGTTTTAGCGGTGTTTTAGGGTGGTTGGGTGGGTATCGGATATATCATCGTGTTTGTATGCGTGTGTATGTAAGGGTCATCTATCTTGGTGTGTTATTGTGTGCATGTGTAAGGGTCATCTATCTTTGTGCGTCATTGATTGTGTGTGCGTGTATGAAAAATGAAGAAAAAAAACGATAGTACACGAGTATATAATGATAATGACTTGCACACCTCTTAGCGGATGTGAAACACAACATCATAGTTTATTGACTAAAGAAGATACAAGTGTATAATGACATGACTTGCGGGTGATGTACTGCCTCGCAAGCGGTCGTGAGCTTACGGGTGTTTGACCACCGCGACATAGGCTCGAACGATGATAAAGATGATGATGATGATACCTTCTTGTCAGTGAAACACGGTGTTGTATTCCACGCGTGATATGACAACCACGCCATCGGCTCGATCGATGATGATGATGATGACCCTATTGTCAATGAAACACGGTGCCGATCAGTAGCGAAACTACTATATACAATCGACGTTGAAAGGGAACACGAATCAATGCCGAAACACGGTACTACAGTGTACCATATCTGAATTGTTTAACCCAATCGAACACCCGGCAATCGTTTGCCACCAAATCAGTGCCGAAACCGTTCACGAAAGACTTCATCGAAAAGCCGTGACACCGAACCATGAGATAGACGACTCAATATTGTTCATAAACGTTAGACAGAGGACTCCAAAGTTTCTTCGAATTATGAGTCCATGCTACACAATGTTTACTCATGAATCTGCTGAACTCGACGTGTCGCGGCGGCAGGCCGTACAAGCAGAAGTATTCACTTTGTCCGTTGCCGTCCAGGTACAGCAATGATTGCGCGGTTTCTTGCCGTCGTGCGTGTCGAAGGCGGCCAGGAAAGCGTCTATCGTCGTCGCGAGTAGTTTGTCTTTGGGTAGGACAGCATGAATGGTCGAGTCTGTGTACAAGTACATGGCGTGTAGGCGGGCGATCTGCAGGGTCTCCATCTCATCAGAAGTTGTAAATGACGTTGCAGTTCTTGTTGATCTCCATGACGGTCTCGAACTCGGCGTAGGCGACGACGTTCACAGTTGTCGTCAACGTATCGCGGAAATGAATTTCGATGCGCAGGTTGCTCTTTTGTACCAGATGGAAGCAGTCGCACGCGTCGGGGATGAGGTCCAAGCCAAAGAAGGTGTAGCCGTGTCGGAAGTTAGCTCGAGACAACCCGTCGTTGTGGTAGCACCTGACGAAGAGGTCGTCGTCAAAATTCGGCTCGAAAAGTTTGGAGGGTATCTGTCGTCCGTCCTCGTACATGGCGAGGAAGGGGATGTGGTTGTTTTTGGCGCGGAACGGATTTTTGTTTTAAGTCCCGTTGTAGTCGTCGTCATCGATGTAGCACAGCACGAGACGTTTTAGAAGGGTACTAAGGAACATATTCTCGTGCGTGTACGAGCGGGTTCCCGTGGGAATGGAGTAGACCTTGCAGTCGACGGGACGCATCGGATACTTGGCCGTCGTTTTTCGAGGGCGTTGATGTGTGCCATTTTCGCGGTCAGATTCAGAGTGGTCTTCTTTATGAACAGAGTGACGTTGATGATCTGTATCTTGTAAACGGCGTTAGCTCCGCCTGCCACGAGCGCGAACGCATCCTTGCTGCGCATCAGACGTTTCTCGACCTCTACGTCGTATATATATTATTATTCTTGTATAAATGAATGTATTTCTAGTAGTTTTTATAAATGTCTTAATTTATGTAAACGCTTTTTTAATGATCTCTCTTTTTTAGTAACTATATTTAAGTTAATGTTATATTTTTTACATATTTATTTCTTAATTAGCATTTCTTTTTATGTAATATACTATTATATACGTGTGCATGTATGTAAAGCGCCCGAGGGCAATTTTAATTGATTGGGCGCTATATAAGTACATTTATTTATTTTATTTTTATTTATATGAGGAATTTATCCTGGAGGAACAGCTCTACGTGGAGATGGCCCATCATGTCGACCACGCCACTCTGAATGATCTTTTGTTGTCGAGTCACGAACCCCGCGTTGGCTGCATCTCTATCTATTCCGACAGTTTCCTTGCGATGTCCCGTGTCCTTGGGCCATAGCTGACTCGTCAGTTGCGTCTCCTTGGCATCATCCCCATAACCCAGCAGCGTCTCGGTGTAGGCGTGGTACGGGTAGGAGTTGGTCGAGGGAGTCACGAGCGTTCCGTTCAGGTAGACGTCGACGTGACTGAACAGCGAATGGAGACAGTTATTCACCGGACCCATGGGATCGGCCGTATCGAGGTTACCTACGTCGGCACGGGTCACCTTCGCTTGAACGTGTAGCTCCGTGCAGGCGAGATCCAGGTAATCGTCTCCCGATCCTGGTATGACGAATTATATCGGTCCATCCGAGTTGAGAGAGGACATGGGTTGATGTTGCACCATGAGACTATCGATTATGCCGGTCTGAGGTGGAGGCACGGTAAAGATATCGAACTCGCTCTTGACACCCTCACAAGATTGTTCATGTACAAAAACCACCGTCGAATATGTCGGGCTTACGTTTCCGCGAGGTGCGTGCCTTGGTCTGTCTCCCGCCTGTACTGGCTCGTTTCTTGAGGGGTGAACGTTTTATATGCTTACGCGATTGCACACCGGATTTGTTCTTCATGTCCCTACCGCCAGACGTGGAGCGACGTTTGACGGACGTTTTGATGTCCCGAAAAGACGTCATCGGCTATGCGCGCGCAGGATGTCAACGCTCTCTTCGTTCCACGATGCTCGCCTTGGTCGTCTCGTTGTGCGTAGAGAAGTAATGTATACCGTACGTTTCCAACACACCCGAACGCCGCGGTTCATGAATTCGTGTCCTTTATCGTTCTGCAACATCAGCGGTCGATCGTCGATGGCAGTGTACAGACCGTCCAGCGCTCGCACCAACGACGTCGACGACTTGTGAAACGCACCGGGCGACTTTCGAGAAGACGTCGATCACCGTAAGTAGAAATGTCATACATTTGTTGTCTTTTGTCAAACTGGACATTTCGACGAGATCGGCCTGCCACTGTTGCTTCCGTTCTCCTACGACAACGCGTATTCGCTTGAAATGAAATGTCATCAATTTGTGTATGGTATATGCGTTCTGTTCCGATAACTGTTGTTCGATGACTTTCCTCGGTACACGCTCTATAGGTCGGAAGGTGGCGCGTCGCAAGGACTCGACGTAACTCCCGACCTTTGGGAGGGGGGGGGGTCGAAGTAGACTCTCTGGAGCTACTTGCGACGGTGGTGGCGAAGCATGGTGGCGGCGTCGGCAGTAGACTAATCAGATAGTCGATGGTAATCCCAGCAACGACGGCGTCCGCTGTAAGCGTTAGCGGCAAAGAGGGAATGCCAAGAGTCCCGCGGGTCGATCATGCTCGTTATATCATAAATTCGTGGTGGTTCTCCGTTAAAGACTTGCCCATTCTGCCTCCTTGCGTCCTTCCGATGATGGAGTATCGACTGTTCCATTCGTCGACGTGAGAGGGGTGTACAATGCAGCGTTGTCGTGCTCTAGCATCTGATCATGAAGATATGGCTGCTGCCTCTGCTGCTGTTGCTACTGCATTCTTCTTTATTTTAATTTCCTGGCCTCGTTACTTACCAACTCCATGGGTAGATTGATGTGGCCGATTTGTCCCCCAAACGCCTGCCATCCCGTTGGATCGCCGGCGGTCTTTCTCTTGCGGAACAGATCGTTGACGAGATCCACCACGTTACTTCAGGGCACTGGTATTCTTTATGGATGAGCTCACCGCGACATCTCGTTTGAGACGCTCAGTAATTCGCCTGGCTTTGGGCTGTAGAACCTTGGGAACGCTGTCTACGACTTCCGCTTCTATATCCCCCGCCCCCGTCTCCAGCGGGGCCGGCCTCCCCTTTCTTGCTACCGCCGCCGCCGCCGCAGCCGCCGCCTTTACCTCCGCTGTGGCTGTTGGTGCACCTTTCACAATAACCACGCGTACCGGTTCTTTGATGCGCCTATCGGCCAACGCGTTGCACCGTTGCAACACTTGATTATACACGACGATCTTGTCCCCGTCGGTGAGATCCCGTCTTTCGAGTGTGACCTTCATCTCGTCGTCGAGGGCCTGCACCTTCTGCTCTAGGGCATCGGTGGGCGGTGGCGCGCGAAGACTGTCCAACAATCGTGGGTTTACCAAGGCAATATTCGTGCGTGTTCCATCTTCGGCTACTTGAGTAGCATCTCTTTGAGCAAGTGAAGATAGACCGCACCGGCCAACGGTGCTAGCAAAGGCGACAGGAAACCTCCGGTCTGCTCCTCGCCAACCCGGTTATTTTGTAGCAAGATGCGACATATCCTGGCCGCCGGAAGGCCTCTCCGTCCCAACTCGCGCACTTTCGTTTTGTACTAACTCAAACATAGCCTCTGTCAAGAATGTTTTTCTTCAATATGTTATAGTCAGGCTCGGCCAATGCACAAAGAAGATCGGTGACGGCTTTGTCGATAAGGGCTCTCCTCAAATTGGCACTCTTGCATTTGTTCAGTGTATGCATATGATATTTCTCTTCACGATTTCGTACATCCTGCGAATGAAGAGACGATGTGCGTGCACTGACTTTTTATATCTTAGGTTGGTACACGTACTGAACACCGTCGTCCGGAAAGATGGCCATGCGAAAGCGCATGTCCTCGGGCGTGTCCTGTTTGAGATCGATCAAGAGATAGCCGTAAGGCACCGATGTGGCGTCTTTGAATGCGTCTTGTAAAAACTTCAGGCGCCCCGGATACATCTGTCGCGCCAAGTGGCCTATTTATGATGCGTCGCGAGGATTCTTGAAGACCACCATGTCTTGAAAGTTCAAATTGATCGTGCGACTCTTGTTTTTTCTTCAGAAACAGGTTCTGCTTGACATACAGAGTGGGCGTGTTCTTGTGATGATTTTTTTCGTGAACAGGGTCATGACCCGTTCGTCCTTTTCCGCCATCAGATCGTTTACGACAACGAGGTTTCTCGTGGATGAATCGAACGAGCTCTCACTCGGCAACTTATCCTCGAAATGCACCGCATCGTCTACAGTGGCGTAAACGCTTTGCCATTCTCCTTAACACCACGTCATCTTCTCTTGAGGCGGATATATCATCACTATGGCATAACGTAGCGTGTGCTTCACAAACGTACTCTAACCACACTCCGTCGGACCCACCACGATCCAGGTGAATGGATGTTTCCATCGCGTATCCATGATCGGTTATGACGATCTATAGCATGACGTCGTGTTTTAACGTAATAGGTCACGTTCGAAGTCGTCGGGTGTATGTCTCTCTCGCGACGTGCCGCGGACACAACCTCGCTGAATCGTCGGAAGAAGGGGACCGGAGTGTACTCGATGACCTGATAGACACGGGCCATTTCGAGTCCGTGATTGAGGTACTATCGCAAGAGAGGTGTGGCGAGCAAGATCTTTTCTCCGCAATAACTTCCGACGAGCATGCGTCGCAGGGTTGCCACGATATTGTGTTCTTCGGTGTACCGACACATGAACTGTCCGAGGTCATCGCGGGTCATGTGAATGTTCTCGAAAATGGGTTGCATCTCGGCAAAGTAGGCGCGTAATTCTTCCGGTACACGAACGTCGCTCTGAAACATTCCAAAAATGGTTCCGTTGCGCACGCATGTCAGGACCTGTTGTGACGTCATCTTCCATCCCACGTGTCGATGTCGAGGATAGGCAGCGTCCAGAAACGTTTTCACACTCGGGTCGCTTTTCGTGTCTTTCCATTCGCATACCCACGGCTCAACGACCTTGAAAGTAACGAAGGTAAGCGGTGTTTCTTCACGTTTCGGCGAGCCATGGGTTTCCCGTTGACTTCTCGTGGAGTGCATGGACATCCGTGGTAGAAGCACCCGTGAAACTGATAGGCCGTCTTTGTCTCGTCCACCAGTATGCAGATACTCTTCTCTCGTCTGTTGGTTTGATGACGTTTGGCGTGTCCAGTGCATTCGGATTCTCACGTCAGCCATTCCACAGCCGTCTGTCCGGTCAGCTGTGCCGATACGGGTCAGAACTCGTTCTCTTCCCGTCGTACCACCCGTCGGCATTTCGTGCGTAATGGACCAGAGGTACAGACCATTCGCATCGTACCCCATGATGGACGCCCTTCCGACGATGGTATCTCTGACGAGTTGATGAAGTTCCTTGTTCGTTTCGTTGAAGAGCATAACAAGGTCTTCTCCGGTACATAGTTGACCAGGTAGGTCAACGTCAAACCTGTTATGTTGGGAAAGAAGGCCTCTTTCGGAGGAAGAGCAGTGTCATCTACACTCTCCAACCTATCCATTTATTCTTACGATAAATGACCTTTCGTGACCTCGCATCCGTACGCTTTCATATACTTGTCGTAGCTGAGATGAGAGATGTAACAAGTCATGTCTAGGAAATTCAGCTGATCGGTCGATAGTCACATGAAGGTGTTGTTGCGCTTGATGACGAAGAAGGACCTGGCACCCTCGTTGACATTTTCTTTGTCTTCCTCCTCCTCTTGCTCTGTTCCTTTCATGTATAGGAAGTAGGGTTCACGGAACTGTTTTACGACGGTGAGATCGTACTTGTCCGAGTTGAATCCAAAGCCAGGTATTTGGTGACGGTTATCGTTTAATTGACACGTGGGAGCTTTGTAGGGATTGGACGGTTTCTGCTTTGAATATTTGCCCTCGTTGTCCTTGTTGTTGCACGTGTCTGTTCACCTGTTCATCCCAACTCGACTGGGTTTCCGCGAGTTGGTGAAACACGTCCTCGTAATCGTCTTTGATGGCTTCGTAGGCGGCATAGCTCATTGATTGAAGGATGGACATAATGTCGGACACCAATTTGTTGCTATCTCCATCCGTGATGAGACATCACGTTCGTTCGAATCCTGGTACGATAGTTACCAGAGACACACTCAATGGCACTTGCCGTGCAACCCAGTGAACATTGTTGATGTCCAACGGATGTTGTTACGTATCGAACCAGCACTCAAAGTCAAAGGTGGTACGTTAGGGGTAGTAGCACAACCATTCGGGGACACGAATGGTTTCGTCGTCCAACCGCTCGAACACTGTAGGAGAAGGATGACAGAAGCTGCCAGGATAGATTTTTCGTACACCTCCCTTACACGTACACTCGTGTCTCTAGTTTGGATGC
The DNA here is from genome assembly GCA_963995525.1 of Escarpia spicata. NCBI lineage: Eukaryota > Metazoa > Annelida > Polychaeta > Sabellida > Siboglinidae > Escarpia > Escarpia spicata. The sequence goes on along the minus strand of OZ023215.1, from coordinate 10,679,550 downwards.
ATATCTCCATAACGAGTCGCCACACTCTCTACATCGATACGAATAACAGTACATGTTCACGTCTTGTATGTTTGAAAAGTGTGTCTCGTGGAGATTCACATACAACGTGTCGAAATAATGGCACAACGATCGACGAACAAGTTCGGAAGTTGTGTTTCCACCTTCTTCCTCTGGTTCGACGAGTGTGTAGACGCACACGTTGGTATCAAAGGTGGTCTCTACACGATAGAAATCATCTCTCGTCATCCCGACAAAGTCTTTCATGGCAACCCCGATTCGTCCTCGTAGAGCACCTTCACCGAGGGTTTGAGGTGACGTCGGTCACATCTACGATGCAGGCCCGGTCGGTGTACTTCTTGGAATTGTTAACTTCCTTTTCCAGTGAGATGACAGCTATGTTCTTCTTGATGTAGACCGGAATTGAGACGCCCACGCATCCTATCGGATGGTCTACAATACGGTTGATGAAGAACGTGGCTGTCGTGACAACGTTTCAAACCCATTGTAGTGTATTTATGACCCATTGCAAGAATTGCGTAGAATACGCTGAAGAAATGCATCAATGTCGTGTGTATTGGTGATGAGACTGGGTTCATCCAGGTAACGCCCACAGCAGTTGCAGGAAGAATGGTAATATCCTTATCTTCCCGTGGTTTTGTTCCTCTGAACGAATCCGTAACTGAGATTAATCTTGAAAGCGTGCGTCTGTTCTCGGTACATGGTTTTCAGAGAAGGTTCTAGTACAGGCTTGTCCAACGTTCATAATCTGTAGTTGTGCCTGGATTGAACAGAACCTCTGGAAACGTGGGTTCGGATGGCCGACCAGTGTTCTCGAACGACGTCTCGCAGCTCCTTAGAGACTGGGTGTCAGCGAAGGAGAGTCGTGGAGGAGGACGAATGGATTGTCGTTGTTGGTAATGCGTGGTCGGTCTTCACATCTCGCTCGCTTGGGTAACGGCATATCGATGGGCTCTTTACATCTACCACATACCGTTTTGATGTTACGTAGCAAGTTGTCTCGTCTCATGAATTATGTTGCGCATCTCTGACAGCGGTGCTTATTGCTTTTTGTTCAGGAATCTCCGTCTTAAACACGACGCTCTCCTCTGTTGAATTTGTGTTACTTTGTTGGTAGGTGCCTATGACTCGTTGTATGCATAGCGATTTCTCTTTAATCCGTTATCATCACTACTCTGTTGCATACACACAGAATAAACCATGAGCAACTTAGATTTTTAGTGACTGTCATTTTCATTCAAGAGAGATATACCGCGAATACAAAGGGTTTCTTTCAGTCGGGGAATCATATCACGAGCAGAACCCAGTGACAACCATGTATAGCTGACATCGAACACTGTTCACCACAAGTTATCAAAAATAAAGTGACGTGATACCCTATACATGTCATGTTCTTCCGCATCCAACAAACGACACAGTTCATTCGACACGTAGCGCACACAGGCATCTCGATCGATCATTTCTTCCGACCGGTTTTGAATCTCATCTACCTTCCTCACCTATAACTCGCTGCAGTCATCGTCTCCACTGCTGGACGACATGCATGTGCTACAATCAACAATTGCACTTGCCTCGGTGTGGACATCAGATATACCAGAATACGTGAGTAAGCTTTTGGATGGTGGGGGGGTGATGATCGTGTGACGTCATTTTCGGGTGAAATCGTTATCACCAAAGAGTCAGCCATGTCACTTAACCAGGTGGTAACTTTCGCATGTTCATTGAACGATGTCTACAACCAGGCAAGAGAATCACGATCCCATCACTTCTAGTGACGATACCGAGTAATTATCGTAGGCTCCTTTTGTTGTTATCGTGATGGTGACAGATAACGCCTCGTACGGTTTGTCGTTGGATTTCAGAGACGTAGTCATTAGCATTGAAACCACCTAGCGCTCGCAGGACTACGCGTTCAAACTTTCACGATCGCACAGAAGGATGCCCATAGCATATCTGTAGAGAGGCACCCCGTTATGTCGTCCATTCATCTGACAACTACTGAGTCTTTGACAACTATATTGACCTTTGGCCTCGACAGTGAGCACACGTCAAGACGATCAACGGACGACATAATGCATAATTGCCAGAACTTACTTCTAGAAGGCATGCAAGATTCATCTTGTCCTGGGTGTCGTTGGCGCTCGTCATCTTGATCGTACAGCAGTGCTCGGCAGGTGTGAAGATGCGTTCAGTGCGTTGGTCACAAGCGATATTCTACAAGCAAATTTGGCTAGGTTTATATACACAAACCCGCCTGAGACGTTGTCCCTTGTTGATCACGAGACAGTACAGACAATGGAGTCACAAGGTGAACTCTGATCAGCAGGTGCTCGTTAGCGAGTTTGCTATACAATAAGTTCCATGAGGCGAGACTACATTTATCTCATGCATTCGGCCATCTGTTTTTAATGAACACCTAGTTGGTTGGTGTCTAATTGAAGAGCACTTGCTATAGTTCCTAATAAAATACCTCAATTGCATGAGAAAAATGCCGAGTGCGTTCCTTCCCGTTTTACCATCTCTCGTTCGATTTCCCAAAATTCCTTCAGCACTAACAACAGTTTCGATGAGACGTGAGTTTCTCTCATTCCAAATCAAACGTTTGCACTTTGTACATTATTTGACGTCGTTGTCCTATCCACGATGTTGTTAACGCTGCTTTCAGTTTTACAGACTTATTGAGATATTTCGTTTGTAAACAACTGCGTCTACCCTGGATCTTTCTCGTTGTGATGACATCATCAAAAAAGATAACCTTCTTGTACTGAGACGCCGCTTCTGCACAACAGAGCAACTCATCCCGTATGAAGATGTTACACAGGAAGAAGTTCGATAAACAATGCCCGGCTCCTGTGTAATGTACATCCATTTTCACCATATGTCCAAAAATTGAAACTAGTCTAACGCGACACAGGAAGGCCAACAACACCTGTTGTTATCTTTTCGACGTCTGGGAGAAGCACGTGATAGGGTTGTGTAGTCACTATTTCTCGTTTCCGAGAATGTTTTCCAATAAGACGCATACACTTTGGACTCACGAGGATGCTTCCCAATAAGACAATGTATTTTGTAACTCCCGTCTATCGATGCGTATGGATATCATACTCTATATAAATCATTCGTTTGACAAACATGGCTGCTAGTACAATTCCTTGAGATGAACTACGAGACGAATGGCGGAAGAGGAATGCAAGACTCACGAGTGATGACGAAATGTGAGTAATTCAGTATTGTTATACTACACTCGTTGAATATTTACAAAGCATTCTTTAATGCGGTTATTTCAATATAGATCAATCTTCTTTATAACTTGCACATAGCGTGATGTCGTAACTTTAAAACAGTAGGTACTTAATCAACTCTTTCTTTCCGAGAGGACAAACGACGACGAACTTGTATGTTTAAAAAAACAATAGTGATGACTAATTAATTAATTAATTATTTATTTTATTTTAACCTTTTCTTCAGAGAGGAATGCAGCATGACATGCAATGAGACAGACTGGGACAGCAATGACATAGAGTGGACGTGAGTAATATATTTCTATAGATTATTTATGTTGTTTGAAAACACGTGTCTTAATTAGCAACACTAATTATACTCACACAGAAAATACATGTCTTAATTAGCAACAATAATATTATTCAGCAGCATTCCTTCCCACATGATAATTCTACCAACACGTCATAAAACATATATAAACATATATATGACTGTCGACTGTATTTTGAACTTGACTGGGCATATCCTTTTATTACGTTGCCTAGTGACACGGTATCATGTTACACCGTGCCATGACAACCTGTGACCCGTAATGAAACGTCGTCCTGACTAACAACAAATATATGTGTGAATAACGCTGTGTTATAAGATATAAAAATAACCCTAACCATATGAGCATGGTTTAAAGGGTCACACACCAACAAAACGTCATTTTAAATTATATAATAATAAGTGTGTTAATCAATAGTCAATTTTCATTTTGTTATATCTGTTTCAGAGAAGAACAAACATGTGAGGAACAAGAATATACCTCTGTCACGACGATGACGACACAGCACCAGAAAACGGCGATCCGGAAGTATGACACTCTATATATCTGACTATGATTCAGACGAAAGTGGATACAATGACGATAATTAAAAAACTTTTAAATATGGTATATGTTCGTTCTTTCTTATTTCCTATAAGACGCGAAGAATTCCCGTGCACCACTCTTACACACGCACATGCACGCACGTACCCACTAGGAGACTGCATTAAGTGAACCCTTGTTCCGTCATATTTGCACACTACCCATTAGTATCGCCAGGGGGCATTACCTTCTCTCGGTCACGTGACTATTACACAGATGGCTACACCACAAACTCGGGCAGCCATCAACTTAGAATTTCATCACAGGTGCCCCTGTCCCCCTCCTGAAATACGTATTAGAATGGCCCTATAAACTACTTCCGTTGGTCCAGTGCTTTTGTACTTGTATACACTAAGGATCTAAGCTATGACTGTCTACACTAAGTTCACCACATACTATGTTATACTGCTATGTTTTTATTATTGCAACATTTTTTTCTTTCCACAGTGCTTACATGGATTCTATGTTTATGTTTCTTCAAGCATAGTTAAATGATGCCTATACATTGTTATATAATATTAAATTATTAACAGAATTATGCTAACATGCATACTTCCTTAAATTGTATTATATGTTCTTGTGTTTACCATACTAAATGTGTACCTTATTTGCAAACTAATCGTGTGAAGCTGGTTAATAACTGGCATTGCACTAAATGCATTTCTTCTATTCTGCCATTTAATCACTTTGAAAATGACTATGATTTTCTCAATGCCATCGCTAATGACTGGTTTGATCTTACTAGTATACCGTTTTGTGAGTTACAAAATAAGTTACTTAATCCTTTTGATTTAAATAATAATAGTCATAATTTGCCTATGTATAATAATGATCCAGATCTACAATATTTTAATAATGTGTATGCAACTGTACTAAATAACTGTAACTATTTTGTTGAGGACACTTTTATTAAGAAATGTTCTCAATTGTCACCAATGAATAACATGTTTTCCTTACTGCACACTAATATTGGAAGTATTGGCAAGCATCTACATGAATTAGACCAATATCTCCAGGTGCTAGATCATAAGTTTTCTGTTATTGGTGTTAGTGAAACATGGTGTCAAGACTAAAATGTCAACTGTTGTGGATTACCAGGATACAAAGCAGAACATATTTATAGGCATACTAAAACAGGTGGTGGTGTCGTATTGTATGTTAAAGATAATATTGCATACCATACTAGATTAGATATTACTAAATTAAATGAATTCATAGAATGTCAGTTCATAGAGATTCATAAAGATAGTACTGCATATGGTAAAGATAGTGTTGTTGGTGTCATATACAGACCACCGAACAATGATATAAATACCTTTATTGATGAAGTGTCGAATATACTAGACATTCTCAACAATGAAGACAAATTATGTTATATCATGGGAGACTTTAATATTAATCTTTTTAATTATGAAGAACATGTACCAACATGCAATTTTTTAAACCTGATATTTTTGCATTCTTATATTTCATTAATAAATAAACCAACACGAGTAACTAATCAATCAGCAACATTAATTGATAAAATTTTCACAAATAACAATAAAAACATGTTGCAAGGCATTATGTACACAAACATATCTAACCACTTCCCAGTATTTCTCATTGATAATAATTGTAAATTAACCAATTATTCTAAATATATAACAAACAGAAACTTTTCTAGGGCAAACATGGATACATTTTATAATAACATGCAGAACATTGATTGGGAAATTATAACATCCATAAATAATTCTTAAACAGCCTACTCAATATTTTATAAACTGCTACTTCGAGAATATAATGATTGCGTTCCATTAGAAACAGTCAAACTTAATTACAAAAATAAGAAACCATGGCTAACTACTGGTTTAAAAAAACTCAATACAAGAGAAGAATAGACTATATATTAAATATATAAGACAAAATACAATATATAATGAAACTAAATATAAAGTTTACAAACGTAAATTGAATGGCTTACTATAGAAATTTGAACGTGAACATTATGCAACTATCTTTGAAGAAAATAAACATAACCTTAAAAAGTCTTGGTCCCTATTAAAAGAAATAATAAATAAGAAACATGAAACCATAACACAGACAAAATTCATTATTAACAAAGTTGAAACATCAGATAAAAAACATATAAGTGAAAGTTTTAATAATTTATACAACTGTATATAAATGTTGGTTCTAACCTAGCAAAAAACATACCACAGAACCAAACAGATCCTATGTCATACATAAAAAAACAGTAATATGAAAACAATATATCTTGAACCGGTAACTGAAAATGAGGTATCAGTAATACTAAGCTCTCCTGGATGGAATGACATTTCCTCTAAAGTAATAAAACAAACATACATTAGTTTTATTAAACCATTGACATACTTATATAACTTATCTATAAATACTGGAATATTCCCAGATGAATTAAAAATAGCAAAGGTAATACCTATTTACAAAGCCAAAGAAAAAACGTATTGATTAATTACCGGCCAATTTTAATATTACCTACTTTTTCTAAAATATTGGAAAGACTAATGTATAACAGATTGTCAAATTTATTAATAAGCATAATATTTTGCATAAATATCAGTATTGTTTTCGAAAAAATCACTCTCCTAACGTGGCACTTATAACCATTGTAAACAAAATATCAGAAGCCTTACAAAATAAAACATTTGTGCTAGGGGTGTTCTTAGATTTATCTAAGGCATTCGATACAGTTGACCCTGACATACTCTGTCAGAAACTCCAATGTTATGGTATCCGTGGCCTAGCCAATAATTGGATTAAGAGTTATTTATTTAAAAGAAGTCAATATGTGTACTACAATAACAAGTATTATTAAGATTCAAAAGAAAGTAGTGAGAATGCTTGTCTCATCTAATAGATAAACCTATCTTTAAATTACTAAATATCTTAACTTTCAGACAATTGTATTTATATTCAATAAAAATATTTATGTACAAATACAAGATGGGTCTTTTACCAACAATCTTTGAAAATATGTTTACACTTAATCAAGATGTCCATAGTTATAACACAACACAATCTGCACAAATTAATATACCCAAGGCTACTTTAGAAATAAGACTTCGTGCTACCACCTGGACACCTGGCTATAAACAGTGATGGCTATTTGTGTACGAATATTTCTAGTGTTCGCGCATTGACTGCACAACGTGGCTGTATGGTTCAAAAATATGTCGAGATGGTGTTCGATTGAACAGGTCTGGCAGAGAGTAAAGTGTAAAGCGCCTTGCATATACGAGGCTGACGTTTTGTATGAAATCTAGCCGGCCAATTGGGATGATTCCTAGATTTAGATTTGTACGAAATTTAGGGGGGTGATGATTTTAAAATAGCACACATCTCCGTCAGTTTTGCATATATTGGGTTGACATTTTGTGCGCGATCTAGTTGGCCGTTTGGGCCGGTTCCTAGATTGTGTTTTTTTATATATGTATATGTGTGTGTGCCTTTTCCCCCTGCAAAGCCGGGTAACTCTATGTTGCAGGCTGCTTACTTTCTTCATGCTTGTAACGACAACATTGTCGATATTCGTCACTAACACTGCCACGGCGGCCCTTGTCATCCCGATCGTTCACGGTGTGCTTACTATACTCGACGAGGACATGTTGCGGAGATACAACATCCAGTTTGACGACAACTGCAAAATTATAGGTAAATGTTGGCCAACTAGGACTCACATAACTATTAAGCAAGTGGGGCTGGCTTTCGAAGGTGTCCTCAAACTTACTGGAAAGTTCAGCATTTGTTCACGGTTAACTGTACCTATGTCCATTCCACGTTTACAAAGGTATGCTTAACATAAGGACTCTCATCAGAATTAATCAATCGTATGGCATCCAGAAGGACAACGCATGGTAATCAAACTTCCTGGTTGGTCTAGAACAGCATTCCGCAAACGATGGCCAGCGGGCCCGCGACTGTTTCTAGCTGCCTCGCGAGATCCGCACTAAGCATTGAACATTTTAAAGAAAAACAAAAAATCGTGTTCTGTCATACAGCAGTGTTCGTTGGCTGAAGGATGGAGTCGTTTTGTGGAGATGAGATATGCGTGAGTCCTCAGACAATTTCTTGTTTTAGTTAGCGCAGGGTTTCGCAAACATTTTAGATGTGGGTCACATGTTATCCAGTTATCTCTCTGTGGGCCAAAACTTTAATTATATAAGACATAACATAGTTATTACCATTCCGTAAGTGCTAGTAAAGAGATAGAGAACGTTGAAAGCTACGTCTGTCTGGGAGAGCGATACGGTATCAGAGACAAAAACCATGATAAGGAGATTCAAAGAAGAATCACCGCCGGCTGTACAGCATTCGTCAAACACCGCGACATCTTTAAGGGTAACATACGGCGCGGAAACATGGGCACTCACCATCCAGGCAAAGAACAAGCCAGCAGCCGCACCAACAAAGTTGGAAAGAAGTATATTAAACATCACATATCGGGAGAGAAAAACAAACATCTGACAAGAGAAAAAAACAAAGGTCATAGGCGTGAAAGAACAAATAAAAAGACAGAAGTGGACCTGGGCAGGGCACATCAGCAGACTACGATATAACCGATGGACATCGCGTATCACAACCTGGAGACCTTATGAAGGGAATCGATCTAGAGGAAGACCGGCGAGACGGTGGAAACACGAACGTTCGAGTACTGGAAGGGCACCTTCAGGCAGAGGACAGCGCAAGACAGGCATATTTGGAAACGACATGCTGAGGCGTTCGCCCAACAACGGGACACTACGGCTGCACAGTGATGATGACGATGAGTAAAGAAGAAGAAGAAGAATGTTTTTATATCAGGTACAAAAACCCATAGTACATATACATTTAAGTAATACATGCTAATAGGAATAAAAGGTATATCATTAAAAATAATAAGTAAAATATATAAATAAGTAAACCAAGCTAATAATTTAAGAGATAAAAAGAATAATACAAATGGAAGAAAACAATTAAAAATAAATATGTAAAAATAATATATAACATATTACTATTTTACAATATATTGGGATTTTGACCAGCAGGACCACATGGGCCCATTAACAATTTCTTTACAGTTACACATATATTTTACCAAATATTATTGTCAATATTAAGAACCCGCTTTCTAAAACCATAAACATTTTGCGCAATAGGGCGTCAAATGAATCAATAACATTATTTACAAACATATTATTTGCACTGTCCCATCGGTGGTAACCTAGGATCCGTCTATGCATATTGTTGTATGCGACTTTAAGTTTTAAATAAGTGCCTTTGTTGAAATGTACCTAGAGTTCGGAACAGTAAATTGAACAACAATATGTATGGAACAAATTAAGTTTAACAACGACGGAACAGTTGTGGAATTTTCGGATGATTCTGTTGGACCTGGCATAAAAGCTGCGCTAATGTTTTAGCATATCTTCACCATCCTTCAAGTCACTGCAGATGTTCACCCCTAAATATTTTGTTATTTCAACATATCCCAGTTTGTTTCCATGCAAGTAAATATCTGGACATTTGAGGTGAAAACTTTATAGGATGGTATATAATGTCATTGTCGAAGCCAAAGATAGACACAAATATTCAGTAATGCCTGGAGGCCACTGGGGCTAGGTGCAATAACACATAAATCGTCTGCATAGAACATATGGTTTGTACTGATGTTGTGTAGGTGACATCCCACGAGTTTTTAAGCATAATGGTTAAATCGTCGACATATACATTAGATAAATATGGAGATAAAATACCACCTTGTCTAACACCATTTGAAACATTAAAAAAGTCAGAGGTCGTGGAACCCCATTTAATACAAAACATTTGGGTTCTGTACCAGTATAAAAAATTCGTACGCGTAGGATTGGCACACCACGGCTGAACAATTTTCTAAAGAATGTCCAATGGTTAACTCTATCAAACGTTTTTTATGCATCTAAAAAGCGTGCATAAACAGGACTATTGTAGCTTCTATAGTACTGAATAATTTTTTTAACGCATATATACAATGATCATAAGAATGGTCCTTCTTGAATCCAAACTGATTGTCTGTTGTATCAAGGTAGGATTCCATAAGTTCAAGTAATACAATTTCAAATATTATAGAAGCAACTGTGACTAATGCTATAGGTCTGTAGTTGCAAATATCAATAGTGTCACCGGACTTGTTTTTCACCAAGGGTATAATAATAGTTTTCATGAAGTCATCAGGCAGATATCCATGTGAGATAACACAGGTGTAAAAAAGTTACAATAATAATGGATCGGCGGATATGGAACGCGGGTTACTAGAACTATTTACAGTGGAAGCATTAGGTAAAACTTTCCTGTACATTTTGGACAAATTTTTCCAAAAAGAAGCTGTATTTTTAGTATGCATGGAATTAGCCATGGCATCTGCTGTTTGAACACATATTTATTATGTAACCTAGTTCTTCGCATGAGTTCACATATTGGACCATGCTTGGGTTTTCCCATATTACGCCACAGAATATATGAATTTCTGGCTTCAGTGTGTGCCTCCTTTACATAATCGTTCCAGCCAGGTACACTATAATTTTGACACATTATTTTTTGCATGTACTGATAGTTTCAAGACTGGATTCCTGAAGGGCAGTGCATATATCATCAACTAGTTTATCGATGTCACATGTATGCTGTCTATTTGAGCAATCAGTGTTAGTGCATGTACATTATTCTGGGATTACTAGTTTGTCCAGGTGTACAGCACTACTCTTTCCATATTCTGGGATTACTACTTTGTCAAGACGTACAGCACTACTCTTTCCATATTCTCGGATTACTACTTTGTCCAGACGTACAGCACTACTCTTTCCATATTCTCGGATTACTACTTTGTCCAGACGTACAGCGCTACTCTTTCCATATTCTCGGATTACTACTTTGTCCAGATGTACAGCGCTACTCTTTCCATATTCTCGGATTACTACTTTGTCCAGATGTACAGCACTACTCTTTCCATATTCTCGGATTACTACTTTGTCCAGATGTACAGCACAACTCTTTCCATATTCTCGGATTACTGCTTTGTCCAGATGGACAGCACTACTCTTTCAATATTCTCGGATTACTGCTTTGTTCAGATGTACAGCACTACTCTTTCCATATTCTCGGATTACTACTTTGTCCAGATATACAGCACTACTCTTTCCATATTCTGGGATTATTACTTTGTCCAGATGCACAGCACTACTCTTTCAATATTTTCGGATTACTACTTTGTCCAGATGTACAGCGCTACTCTTTCCATATTCCAGGATATTATAATCTGATGCTTTAGACCATTTAAAAACAAGAAAAATTTATCGGCACACTTTGCCGCAGAAACACTGTCTTGACTTTCTGCAGTTACAAAAGTGGAGATAGTAAGTACAACAGGGAGATAATCCGAACTAGGGCATTTATATAAATTATGTAGGTCAGTGATCTTTCAGTTAACACTATGCGAACAAATAAAGTGATCTAACCATGAGGTACAATTGAGTGCATCACTCACATAAGTATGCGTATTGCAAGTTCGGCAAAATTTTTCATAATGTGATATTACCATACCAATAGTGTCACACATATGAATTAGCTCCGCTTCAAAAGGAGTGTTTAAAGCAACATTAAAATCACCATTTATAACAATATTGTTGGTGTCTTTTTCCTCTATTATTGAGGCAATTTTACCCAGATAATTACATAACTCCTCGTAGTTGTCAGGTGATTGGTAAGGTAGATATACATTTAGGATACATCTTTACCATCCTTAGTATCAGTGTCAATTCCCAGTAACCTGACATCTTGAACATCAAATATTTTGCATGCATGAAATATAGTTTTCCTCCACAGCACATATGCACCACCATAAGGGCGTCCAACCTGTAGGTGGAGTTGGTCATTCATAGCACTAACACCATAAGCTTCAAATTCTTTATGAATTGTCCGGTGTAAAGGAATATCTTCCCTGGAAAGCCAGAGCTCTTGTAAACATATTATATGATATTGTTCACAAAGAAGTAATATATCGTAAACAGATGTTTTAAAACCATGACAATTGAAAGTTACAATTTTCAATGTGTTATTGATCATTTGGTTGAATGTTAATTAGAAACAAAGCAATCAGGATGTACACACTGGGTCTTCATACAACCACTTACTCGAAGTACCCACGTACCAGGACACCGGAGGGCCACACCTTTGGATCTAGTAACAAGTGTTGGTCACGTGGTGAGAGTCTGACACAGAATGTTGTGTATGTGTATGTAACTGTGATACAAGTCTCAAGATAAACGTGAGTCACCAGGTCTTTCGGCTTTGTTGTTCTAGCGAGTCTGGTGACGAAAACACCCATTTGTGTCCTGGTTTTTGGTGAAGCTGTGAGACTGGACCGTTTTGCTGCGCGGAGTTTGGCCTCTTGCCACTCCCGTGTGTCATGGCCGAGTCGGGCTGGGAAGTGGGCAGCGGTGTTGAACGGACATGGTTGTTGTTGGTTTGTCGACGACCCTTCGACACAGACTCTGCGTAGCTACGGCGATTGGCTTGATTCGTAGAGGACGTTTGCAGGCGACTGGATGTGTTCTTGCGCTGACATGACTTAGGCGGCAGTTTCTCCTGCTGAACACTTGCAAGAAGGATCAGGTCGTCATCATCTCTCTCTGGAGTGTCTGCCTCACTGTTGATATGGGATATATCTGTACCAGAAACAACATGGGCAGAGTCAGAAGAAAGATCCTCTGCAACTGACCTGTCCACGGATGATGTAGTTTCCAGATGTTCCTGGCATGCAACAAGTTGTGTCTTCAGAATGATCTCGTGAGATTCCTGGAGTACAGAGTGGTGTTGTTTCAAGGACTCCATGTCCTTCACGAGCGACGAGACGTCGAAACAATTCATTGTCAGTGGTGGGAGACGGGATAGCTCCTTGGCGACGTAACAGGGCGCAGACTGGGGTGGCATTTCAAGGAAAATGTTCAAGATGTCTTGGATGTTGTTCAGAGTCTTGTCCTTGCCCTTTCGTTTGATCAGCCGCGGAGCATCACGATTGCAGAACGCAGTTTCAAATAAAATGTTCTTAGCAGTGGTAACGTCGTCATCGGAATAGAAGTCGGAGATTAGCTTCACGATCATATGATATGGGAGTATGTTAATCTTGTCGCCAACGAAAGTAAGAAGCTCATTGAAAACTAATTTGTCAGATTCACAGATAAAAAGGTTCGCGTTCGCATTATCACTGGGTGCATATTGTTCTTTCGACGGCGTCGGCATCGTAAAGAGTAAAAGTGTGTGTTATGGTAAGTTGAACCAAATATAAACATCAAATAATTCACACTATTTAAACGCCATGTAAAAACAATGTCTGCTCCTTCTTCCTTGTACTGCCGTCAACTGCAAGCCCCCGCTAAGAATAAGATATTATCCAAAACAGCACAAAATGGTCATGTTCTATGATACAGTAGGATTTGTTAGCTAAGTTGTAGACCGGTTCTGGCGGGATATATGATACCATTGTGAGTTGTCTCCATGGAATTGGCAGACCGGTCGCTCAGCTGTAAGATACTGGGTTGCTAGATCAACTTTGCGTTATGGCACTAATTTTTGGACATTTGAAACATTGAATGAGCCGCTTTAGAGAAGACAGAAGCTGATTAGCAACGTATACGAAGTCATTTTTTGACTAAAAGCATTCGTCCATCAACATTCTTGCCATCAACGAAAAGGTTCTTCATTTCAAATTCAACAGACATTGCTGCATCGAAGACAATGCGCGTATCGAAGAATGCAACGCGGTGTTTGTTGGTGTACTGGACAGATGATTCGTAGCAAGTTGTTTTACTGCTAAGCCAGACATTGACGACGTTGTCGCAATCATTTGGAGATGACAAAGCTGCTTGTTAGGAGTATTTCTAAAACTGCATTCTTAGAAGGGTTTGAAAGAAGAATATTTCACTGTGAAAAACAACTTCGTGATTTTATAAGCGATAAAAGTGCCGATTTTCAGCATTGCTTGAGACATCGCAAAAATTGTTGTATTTTCGGCAGCACTTGGGTTGAGCGATATCGAAATTCCCAACAACGAATCACATCAAGAACACATTCGATATCGTTTGAAGGTTATTTTGCGACCTGCAACCTCTTTGATCTTGTTGGCCTAATCTGTAGAAAAATATGTAGCGTCACCATTTTGTTTAGACGTTGTTTTACATGGCTCTTAGATATTATGGTTTATTTATTGTTTTTTATATATAGTTCATAGGTAGCACAAAACACACTCTCTATGAGCATTTATTCAAAGGTATTTCATGTCTTACCTAATTAAAAGCTTTGGCCCGTAGAGAGAGAACAGGACAAAATGTGGTTTACACCTAAACAAGTTTGCTGAACCCTGATTTGTGTATATGCATGGATGTATGCATAAATCCACACATGCACGCGCACGCGCACGCACACACACATACGCACAAACGCACACACGCACACACACGCACACACACGCACACACACGCACACACACGCACACACGCACACGCACACACACACACACACGCATCAATGGACTACGTCTGTGCATAATTCTTCTGATATACTGTACATTTATATTTTCGCAACAGATCTGAATGCCGAGACGTGTGAACAATCCGAGCAAAGGTTAGCGTGTTATATTTCTTGTAAATTGTACACATTAACATACACGCACATACACGTTACACGTACATGCACGCACGCACGCACACATGCACGCACGCACTCACACGCTCACAATCTCACACGCAGCCTACCCGCATTAATAACTGGTCACTGGCCTAGTTGTTAGGACAACCTTTTTCCAGAAATCACAATGTCAATCGCTCACCCGTCTAACTGGCGTAACCATCAACAGCGGATGCTAGGTTGTTATCCAGTAAAACGTTTGATACTCAATTGTTATAATACACTAACTTGGCGTGCGATAATTTCGACGCTAAATTACAAAATGACACATAACTCCACCTGCTGTAGGAAATATTTTAAATGCGAAAGAGGGCACTACTTGTAAGCGTGCAGACGTGACCAACGAGAGGTATACCTGTTGCATGTTAAGCGCTGAGGATTTTCAAACGTCAATAGCATAGGTGTCAACAGTACCGCTTTCCCGCTTTTCTTTCGCCTCCGAAAAAAATCGACGATAAAATTTATTGATTTATAATGCGCTGCTAGTTGTATAAAAGTATCTGTGGTCGCGAACGAACGTTTTTCCAATTTTTTCGTGAGCTGATGTTGACACCTATGCAATAATTTAAACTATTACAAATTGCTGCATACATCCAGCGATATATTTGTAGATGGCATAATTATCTTTACGATGATATAGAAAAACCATGAAAAATAAAACATCATGACACGGAACGACTGAAACTCCACGTGCAGCCTTTTGAAATATTGAACCTCCCAAGTTCTCCAACCCCGGACGAATTTCGAAAATGCTACGAACCATTCCAATGATCCCGCTACGTCACATGCAAAATTCCAGCCCGATACATGAAAAGCTGACGGAGATGTGGGGGCACAAACAAACAGAGAATGAACTGTTTTACAATATAGATGAGTGCGTTGGTGACTAAACAGGCCGATTCGAGATTTGCAGATCCGGCCGCACACATCACACACATATTACGTTTGTGTAGCAGCAGCTATCGTAGTCGTCAATGTGTTGTTGTCGTGTTTACGATCCTTCCGCCGCTGTCGTTTTTCGGCTTCGTGTGCTACACGGTTTATTTCAAAATGTTCCGTGGTTTTGCATATGGATCTCCATCGCACACGGTCTCCACAGTCAGTTTCCCACGCAGTCGTATCTGTGTTGCATTTCTTCATGTTTGTTTTCATTTGGTCATTGTAACGTTTCTGTTGCCCCAGGCAGCACGTTTATCAGTGGAAAGTTGGGAATAAAGTAATTGCTTTGGGACTCTGGTGTCTGGCATGCGCTTTACATGCCCAGCCCAACACAACTGAGTTTTAAAAAGGCGGGCCACAATGCTGATAGTGATGCCTGTTCAAAAATGTGATCTTGCCAGGAGACATCTAAGCTCTGAGTGTGCGCTGTTGAAACTGTTCTGCAACTCTGATGTGGCGACGATACACAGCCCATGTTTCACTGCCATACAACAGTGTGTGCAACATAATAGCTTTGTACACCAGGATCTTAGTGGATGTCCTAAGCCCATGTTCTGAGAAGAAGGCGTTTTAGTCTTCCATAAGCAGCACAGGCACATTTTATCCTGTACTGAATTTCCGCATCGATGTTTGCTGGACTGGGCAGGTTGGTTCCCAAGTATTGATTATTGTGCCGGTAGATGTCTTCGTCGCATTGACTGAGAGTCCGAAGAACTTATATGCGTCTACAAGGGCATCAAGCATGTTGTGGAGATCTTGTGCTGAGTAAATGACAACTGCACAGTCGTTCGCATACTGAAGATCAACAATGGTCACTGTTTTCACTTTCGATCTAGTTCTGAGGCGGCTTAGTTTAAACAGGCCACCATCTGTACAATATGTGATGTCCACTCCCTTGTCTATGTCGATATGTGCTTGTGATATGAAGACAGCCATGGGTATAGAAAGAGTGTGGGTTCAATTACCCAGCCCTTCCGATTTATCACCATCGTACAAGACACATCCTTTTATGTTTTCGTGTAGTAGTTGCTTAACAGAAACACATTTAGGAGGACATCCAAGACGGGCAAGGCAGCCCCATAAAGTATCTCTGTTCACAGAGTCAATGCCTTAGTCAGATCAGTAAAGGCACAGTACAGACCACGGCGTTGTTCATGACATTGTTCCTGCACTTGACGAGCAGCAAAAATCATGTGTGTGGTGACACGTGTGGGTCGGAAACCGCATTCTGTAAGATACTCTCCGATAGTTGTTGTAGCCGGTTGAGCAAGACTTTGGCAAGGAGCATTCCAGCAACTGATAGGAGGGAGATACCTCGGAAGTTGCCACAATCAGCCCTGTTATCTTTCTTAAAGATGGTGACCATCATGGCATCCTTTAAATCTTGGTGTATCTCTACAGTATTTCAAATATTCTGAATGAGATGATGCAGTTGTTTGGTTAAGATTTCTCCTCCATGCTTGTATATTTCGCTCACACACACGCACGCACACCGTTAGCATCCATTGGGTTTATCCGAACTGCGCCCAGCCCCGAGCAGCCCGCCCCGCTGGTGACTAGTTTGACGTTCTAATCCTCCCCTGATACAGGGAACTGAGCGGCGAGGCAAAAACTCACGCAAAGAAACTGGCACAGTTCAACAAGGCCCTGCGACTGAGTGTGCCTCTAGCGGCGAGTCTCGGCGGCATGGCCACCCTCGCGGGAACTCCACCGAACGACGAGCTGCAAAAATTCATGACACGGTACGACGCAGGTTTAAATAGCAATCTTTGATAACGAGGATGCATGTCTATTTGGATAGGCTGATTCTGGGTCACTCTCCAAAAAAGTCTGACAGTTCGTTTTTAACTTTCCACGCAGTATTATGTCGGCATTTTTGGTGCCACAGGTACAATGCATACATCGTTGGATTCGATTCGACGGGATCTTTCAGGGAATATGTACATTCCCTATAAAATATAGTGAAAGGTATTGTAATTCCTCTTAGTTTTATAATGACCAAAAACAGGCAAAATACGCTTTCCACTTTTTATTTTACTTCAGATATCTCACAAAAAATACTAAATATTGCACATTCAACACTTTATGCATATGATTATAAGGCACATTATCAAATCAATGTAGCACACTATAATATAGTCGCTTAAAATAAATAATTATACCAAAATATCGTTATTTGCTAATTGGCCCATTTGTGTTGTTACGCCCGATACCAAGTTTTGTCACCAATGTGCCACTATTATAAATGAACGATTTAAAAAAGTTAACGTAGTCGTAGTAGCCCTATATGTTCAATTTACTTATGGGTGTTTTCTTTCTTAAAAGCTGTTATTATAATGTCCATAAATTTGATTTGTGTGTTATTTAAAAAAAACAGTCAAACGTTAACTTGTTACGCCCGATAGCAAACTGTAATGACGCCTGATACAACAATAATGAACAGAACTAGTTCAATATGTATACATACGAACATAATAAACAGTACTACATGTCTGAATTGTTAGTATTTAAATAAAACCAATTCCAAAAAAATAGAGCATTTCACCAGAATGGTTACGCCCGGTACCAAAGCGTTTGCTGTGGTTACCATGGCGCTACCTCGTGTACAGCATCTTAATCCGTGAAGCGCCCTCGAGCAGGAAGTGAAAGAATTTCTGCCACTTGCTGTGACGATGACTTTCCATAAAATTGTAAGTAATGTTTGATTTGCTTTATTTTATAATATACATTAATAAGTTAACTTAAGTTAACATAAACAGTGAAACATGGATCTAAGAAATCGTCAGCAAACAACACATTCAATTAACGCAGGTGAAAATAATGTCGTACTTTTGGTAGCGAAGTGTGAATTCAGAAGCTTGGCTGTATGTTACTCTTAATATTATGAGTTGTTTACATGGCATAACGAACCTGACACTACGAATCATGTTTCTTAATAGGATCAACCGCTCATGCGCAAGGAAATAGGCAAACGACAGAGGGAGAAAGGAACATGACCCAGTCTACAGAGAAATAGAAAGGATGCGACATAGAGAAAAGAGGAAGGCAATGACGTCCACTGCTAATAAGAAGACGAACATGCCGGCAGTAGCAAGGATAAGGTTATATAAAGAAAGACAGAAGTTGGCCAAACAGACAGCTGCTGGTGACACCAATGATGTCTAAGTACATCAATAACGTCAGCGAGACCCAAGACTGCGTAAGTCTTACAAGGCAAGGACATGCAGTTCTTCCCGGTCCAGCCAAACGAACGAGGAGGTCCGACGTCAGTGTGTACCAACACAGTACAAGGTAATTTTCAGTAACAAATATTTTCACTTTGTCTGATGTTTAATAAGTAGTGTTTCCATCATTTAAAAATATTCTGACAATAATTTTATTGAAAAATAAATTAATTTAAACAGTCTTACCCTTAAGTAACATGACTTACCCATCACGTGACCTATGTCATAGCGACAAGGTTCGTCAGGCCTTTAAAAAGGTAAGGAACACGAGTAGCATTCATACATTCCGTTGATATATTTTTTGGGAAATCCTACCTCCAAACGTTTGCCTTTATGACACAAACGTAACACGATGTTGTTTAATTGCAAACTGCGGCAATGTTTGATCTAACATATGTTATGCCACCCTAGCAATGTAATGCTCGTACTATTACTTTGTTCAACACTGTTGACAAGGCAAAGCTTGACGGTGGTCAAGCGCATAATTCAGGTTGGGTTGTGAGGTAGTCATACAGGTTCCATCAATTTAACTTACATTTGATGCTTTACAGTGATATCCAGTCCTCGGCCCATGTGAATCGCACCGCCGCCCTGAGCCGACCCGGTAACAAAGCGTCCAGGAAGCAACGAGCCCCAGGGCACAGAAGAACACGTGAAGAACTTCAGGCGGCAAAAGACGAATGCGTTAATCTCCAGCGCCAGATTTGGCGGATGCAGTAACAAATGCAAAAATCTAAGTTGACTAATGTTAGTTCAAGCAACAATCGGCATTGCAACAATAACACCAATGAAAGCATAACAACTCCCTTAGCGCGGGGACTGTCCACACCAGTCAGGAGAGCTCATGATTTGATGAGGGACGAAGGCCTTAGCCCCAGGAAAAAGCCAAAGATAAGGAAGTGTCTGGCGTTTGCAGAAATCCTTATTAAAGATGTGCAACGACATAGACAGCGTGCACGAAAAAAAACAGCGTCTGTCAAGCTGGACAGGTTTGCTTTGCATAGGAGCAAAACATACAGGGGCAAATATGCAAAGGCCAAAGCTGTGAAGACGATACACAGAAAGAAGACCAAGTTGAGGGAACAACACGTGACATCTTTCCTTATGAGATCAGATAATGCTATATATCTGCCGGGCAAGAAAGATTGTGTAAAGATTGGAAATGAAAAGAAGCAGGTTTAAGTCCACAAAGAATATATGCACAATCTCTATCAGAAATATTGTGTAGAAAATCCACGGAAGAAGATTAACTTGAGCCTCTTCTGTAGGAGTAGACCAAAAGAAGTCAAGCTTGTGTGACATCCTCAGAAGATGGTTTGCCTGTGCTTCAAGCATACAAACTTCGCTCTAAATCTGAAAGCACTGGGTGAAACGCTTGCAAATGTTGACGTCGTAGATCCTGACCACTTTGTGGAGAAGCATGAGAAGAAAGATGTTGATGCCCTACTGCAGAAAATAACACACACAGTCACCTATCAGAATGGAAAAGAATCGAAATGGAAAATGGTTACAAAAATATATCTTTTGTGATAAATGATATATCCGCTGCAGCGTTCAAAGAAAAAGTTTACCCAGGAATATTCTGCCTTTGTCAGACACAAAAAACTCGTCACAAATCAATATGTTATGGTGCAAGAGGTCAAGGGTAGCCTTAACGAGGAGACATGCTCACCTTGCTCACCTTGACGGCCTTATCCCTATCAACAAGGGGTCGGCCTAGTCCTCCTCCTCCACTCCATGCGATCAAGGGCCATATTCACTGTGACACCTACATCCTTCATGTCCTCTTTGATTTGTTGTTTCCACGTCTTTCTTGGGCGCCCTCGTCTTCTGACACCTGGTAACGCTAAGCTCATCATACTGCGGAGGCCGCTGTTCTCATCTCGTCGTTGCACATGGCCGAACCATTGTAGACGGCCACTTCGCATGACCTCGTCGATTGGCGGGAGGTTCAGTATCTGTCTCATTTCTTCATTTCGGATGTAATCCAACCTTGATACTCCGGGGATCCCGCGAAGCATCCTCATCTCGGTAGTGGCAACTTTCCTTTTGTTGTTGGTCTTCATTGCCCAACATTCACTCCCATACGTTAGGGCGGGTCTGATGATGACCCCGTACACCTTCGATTTGAGTCTTAGGGGCATCTTCTTATCGTACAGGAAATAATCTACATTTCTCAAGGCTTTTCCATTCAGTTGTTAATGTTCGGCGGTCTCCCATGTTGTCAGATGTTCTGTTTTGGCATCGTTAATCTTCAGCCCATTGTCTATCAAAACATTGTTCCACCGTTGGAGTCTATCTTGGGCACCCACCATTGTCGAGTCGTTGATTACCAGATCGTCCGCATAGTGTAATTCCCAGGGTGGCTTAGAGCACACTTCTTGAGATATCGTGTCAACCAGCATGATGAATAGGAACGGGCTAAGCGCTGAACCTTTTCACCTTTTCAAGATCGACGAACACCATGTCTAGAGGATTATTGCTCTCTCGGTACTTCTCGCATAGGGTCCTGATGACAAAAGTGGCATCTTTGGTTCTCACCCAGGCCTAAAACCAAACTGACCATCCGAAATGCTCACAATGTCTCTGAGCCTTTGATCGATGATACGTTCCCAGACTTTCATGGTATGGCTAAGCAGCTTGATTCCTCTGTAGTTACAACAGTTCATGTGATCTCCCTTGTATTTGTAGATAGGCGTGAGGATGCTCTCTTTCCAATCATCAGTCATCCTGCCGCTTTGCAGGACACTATCGAAGATTTTGGTCAGTTGGGACACGCCCCAACCGCCGAGGTGTTTGAGTGTCTCAATACGTATTCCGTCTGGTCCACAGCTCTTACCGTTCTTCATTTCTCTCAGCTGTCTGTCTACCTCTCCATATGTTACTTCACACAGCGGCCCATGGGTCGGTGGTATATCTCTGTGGTCAATATATGGTCTTGAATCGCTGAGCAGGTCCCTGAAGTACTCCGCCCACCTCTTGATATTTTCCCCTGCTGTCATAAGTACGGCGCCGTCTTGGTCGACTGGTCTCTAGATCTCGCCAGTCTATAGATTGCTTTTTCCACTTCTCGGGTCTCCAATCTGTCATACAGGTCTTGTACAGCCTTCGCTCTTTCCACTTCTACTGTAGTCTTCGCTGCTTTCTTCGCCTTTTGTACTTCTTGAATGTTATCTTTTTCTTGTCTGTTGCTTCCTGGGCTGTTTGGTTCCACCACCAGGTTTCCCGTTTTTGCATTGAATTGCCGCTCCTCGTGACCCCGCAGTGACGTCTGCCCTTCTCTTTCATTGTATTACAAAGGGTTGTCCAGTCATACTCTTCGTCATCCTCCCTGTTGTTGTTGACATCCTTGGCATAATCGTCAGCTACCGTTTGCTCCTTGAGTCTCCACCACCTGATCCTGACTTCGTTCTCTCTTCGAAAGCACCTCACCTTCTTCGGTCTTATCCTCAGGTCAATCACGACCAATCTATGTCGGGATACCACAGCTTTGTTTTACAGTTCATTATGTCCTTCAGATGTCTTCGATTGGTCAAGATGTAGTCGATTTGTGATTCCCTGTTGCCGCTCTTAAATGTGATCAGCTGGCTTTGTGTCTTCGTGAACCATGTATTCGCGATCACCAGATCATATGTGTCGGCAAACTCCACTACTCTGTCACCCTCTTCGTTTCTGTCACCGAAACCTCTGTTACCGTGTGAGTTTGTGTCTCTTCCATTCATTCCAACGTGTTCATTTAGTTCACCACCAATAATCACCGACTCAACTTGCCCGGTGGTTCATAAAATGTGTCCTTTTCCGACTCAGGTCGTCCATGTTGCGGTGCGTAAGCCGATATGATGGTTCTGACCTCTTCCGTGTATGGGCATACCAGTTTGAGTAGCATTATCCTGTCATTTATCCGACTGACCTCCAGTACGTCCTTCGTTCGATCCTCTCTCAGGATTATTCCAACACCATTTCTATTACTGTTTTAACAAGGAGACATGTACTTTGCAGAACACTTTGTTTCTAGTCATGGTGAAGAAATCCAATCCGCCTGCTTCAACAGAAACTCTGTTACACTACATCCAATTATAGTGCATTATAGGAAGTATGTTCAGGATGAAGATGACGAAGAAGATCTAGGTTGCCGATCATACGTCGCCATTGTGGACGACAGAGTACACAATGCAAGCACCGTATTTGCCATACTTCAGCACTTTATATCCATACTGAAACAAGGTCTCCCAAACATCCGACATATTCATTGCCTTACAGATTCACCAACGCGTCAATATAGGAATGTCTCCATCACAACCATGCTGTTGAAACACGAAAGTATGTTTCAGATCACAGCTGACTGGGAAAAGTCCATGTGACGTTGGCGGCGTCTCAAAAAGGCGTGCCGAGGAGGCCATCAACAGGAAGTAAATCACAGTCATTGACTGTGCAGACGATTATTTCAAGTGGGCCCAAGAAGATACATCTAGTACGGTCAACTACTTCTTGATATCAGGAAATGATGTCAATATGAAGAGCAATATGACTGGATGGCAACAGCACCGACAGGCAAACACAATGCATGTGCATAGCATCATGAAAGGACCTTCCCTCTACGGCAGGGACAGATCTTGTTATAAGAGCTGTTGTTATGATGCCACCAACACATTTATGGGAACATCTGATGGATGGATAAAGACAACAGCCAAACGTCAAACACCCCGGAAGCCCCAAACCCAGACACGCACTAGTGGGTGTGGTCGAGGACGCGGACAGAGGCGTGTACGTGGACGCAAAAACTAGTCAACTGTCGTTAAACATGTATGTCCACTAGCAGGATGTGTTGATGTACTACATTTGATGGAACACTAAATATCAGTTACTTACATTGAAACATCTACATTTTGTGTTACAATATTATCGGATTGTTATTACGCCCGATACCAAACTGACGATTATCGTTACGCATGGTACCAAACTTTAATGTTGTTTATACAAAAGAAATATTAATCAAATCACTACCTATGTAATGTATGATGTTTAACACATAACTGATAAACGTTGTATGGGAAAGGATTATTTTTGTAAAAAATGGTTTAGTCAGTTCCGACTTTTGATAGGTTGTATTATTGGGCAATTTCAAATCATATTCATAGAACACGGTCTCATTGTGTTGATTTATGCGCTTTTCATGTTTCTTTTTCTGGTGTAGCATTAAGAAGAACATGATACCTCTGGAATAAAAGAATTTTATTTCAAATACAATATTAATTTTTATGTCTATGGGGAGTTGAAATAGATTTGGTACCTTGGTACCGGACGTAACAGGAGATAATTCATTACTGCAATTATGCCGCTGCCAATTAGTGAGTTTTCGTATTTAAACGAAAACACTTTAGCAATTCAATCTTCAGAGTATGTACGTTATAGCCACCAAGTTTAGTGGGAATCGGACAACATAAAAAATAGCCTCTGCCAGGTCAACTGTCAGACTCTTTTGGAGGGTGGCCCTTCTATAGTTGTACGGATATATTGTAGGAGTTGGTTGTATATCTCTATATGTTCCATGCTAAGATTCCTACTTAACTGGTCTGAGAGAGTAATCTCTGTGGAACTAGTATGATGACGTGCAGCTAGCACTTTCTCTCTATTTACGTTTAACACACGCATATGCACGCATGCACGCATTCACGCATGCACGCACGCACACACACGCATACACCGCTAGTGGGCGGGGATGAAACGCGAAAAATGAAACCAATTGTCTTGCAGTTACTACGGTAGCACGAAACTGACGTATACGAACTGGCTGATCGCATGCATGCCACATGCTATCGTCCTCTTCATTCTAATCTGGATATGGATCGTTGTGCTCTTCCTCGGATTCCGGTTGGTTTTCGTAATAACTATGTTAAGGACGAGTAAGGCGTTTACTTATTAAAATACATTCATGGCAAGGTATACACATTGAGCTTTTCAACAGGTATACCTTATTGACACTGATTTATAACTATCAATTTGTAGACAGTTTAGAATGTGCAGGTGTACGGTTTCATATAATATACTTTTCAGTACAATGGAGTAAGTTACTGGCGAGACCATTGGACAACTCAAGTTAGAGTTGTCCATGTTTTAAGAACGTTTTGGTATATATCCGACAGTCTAAATTGATTATGTTAGTAATATGTAGGTGATTCTGTCCTATTCTTATTATTCTAATTAAGAAAACGCCGGAGACGTACGGTTTCGTGTATCTCCTCTTATAATGTATATTGTGTATTAACTGTCAAAAGGTCGTGATGTAAGTATTTAAATTGGTTGTACAGACGTTACAGATACCATGCGCTGATGTTACTTCATATATTTTGCAAACATATTGAGGTGTGGGCTAAGAAACTGGCGGAGACGTACGGTTTCTTGCTTATGTACGGTTTCAGTAGAATATAGTATTTTTTCTTATTTGACCACTTTTTAATTAAACTTTGTCTACGTACATACCCGAGTTTAAAGCCATTCCTGTGAGTGTTCCATATATGTGTTTCTCAATCATTCTTATCATTTTATTAATACACTGAACAATAGAGCATGAATACAATGTTTTCATAACATTATTTATTTAAAGTCTAACCGACCACTTTTGTAATTTGTCGAAAGGTAATTTTAAGAACAATTAATGAAACTTGAACTGAATGTTGCAAAAGCACCACCGCTCGCTCATCCTTCTCTTGAACCACCTCTCTGTCGTCCCTCTCCTCCACCACCTGTCTCTCTATCCTTTCCACCACCACTTGTATCTCCCCTCTCCCTCACCACCTGTCTCTCGACCCTTTCCCTCACCACTTGTGTCTCCCCTCTCCTCCACCACCTGCCTCTCGACCCTTTCCACCACCACTTGTGTCTCCGCTCTCCTCCACCACCTGTCTCTCGACCCTTTCCACCACCACATGTCTGCACCCCTCGCCTCCACCACCGGCCTCTCTACCCTTTCCACTACCACCTATATGTCATTCGTCTCCCCTTCTCCAGCGCCAGTTGTGTGCTCTCCCAACCAAAACATGTTGGATGGAATACTCCGTCCTTCGTGTAGCAGCAATCCTTGAAGCAGGAAGTACTGCAGATTTTCACGACTGGGCCCGGGACCACAACAGCACGGGTAGACATTATGCCACGGACTTCTGGAACATTCCATGTTTCGATCTCATCCTTGCAGTCCTGGATGACTTCGAGGGTTATCTCCAGAAGGGACATGGTCGTGTTACTAGCACGAATTGCGTGGCAGAACTCTTGGCTCGTGGTGATTACTCTTCCAGCCTTCACTAGGTTGTCAGCCTTCCTTTTCATGCCACCACCCACTCCGTCACAGGGGCCTTTCTCGTGGCCAGCCTCCAACCAAGTCCACGAAGCTCTAAGACTGAACAGTGATGGAAATTTTGCAACTAGGGCACATATTGTGCGGTTCCGGTATTGCGAAGTTGGTGAGTCTGAGATAAAGTGCAGAGTCGACAGTTCCGGAAGGATGTCCTTGACTTCCTTCATCAGCGCTTTGATGAAAACAAAAGTTGTCGACACAGTGTGAGCAGTGACACTTGTAATCCCCACATAGCTCTTGGCACAAAGCTTGCCGTCCTGCTTGAAGTGTACCACCATTGGGTATATGGTCACCTGGGACTTGCCATAGTATACTGCCGTTATTTCGTCCTGGTATCTGCTCAACCAGTTTTCAGCATAGTCCATCTGGACCGTTGCCTCCGTCTTTTCCGCCATGGTCTGCTTCAAGATGCGGATCTGGTGATATTGGGTGGTCACCCGGTGACAGTGCTCACGGAACTCAGCCATGCCGGATATGAATCGGTCAGTGAAGTCTCTCGTAGTTTGTACAACTTGGGTCAGTTTCACCTTCTTGAAGACTCTGCCCTTGTGTTCAACATCTTGGACTTGCCATGTTCGGTACTGAACTCCTGTTATTGAGAGGCCTTCAAATTTTCCCCGGATTTCCAGGTCGGTCATCTCGACCAGCAGCGTGGGAGATTGAGGCAGCACTTTTAGGGCTTCGACCATCAATGCCACATTGGCATGGCGTTGGCAGAGACATTGGCGTCTCTGTGTGTATTTGATGAGGTGGATGTTCTTTGGCCTTGCCAGACAGAAGACAGTCGGGGACATCTTCAGTTCAGGAAACTGGCTGAGGAATTTCCGGTGCATGTTTGCAAGTGTGTCCGTCAAGCCAAAGGTGCCTGTTCCTCGAACATGGTCTTTTTTAATGGCAACTTGTAGCTGTTTTCTGGCTTTTTCAGAAACTCTGCAACCACCGTCCTATGGGATCGTGCGATCGATGACCTCATGTTCTTCCCCTTCCTCTTGTTGAAGATGTAGACTCGAGAGAGTGCAATTGTTTTGCTGAGGACTTTGGCCATGCGGCGAATTGATCTTCTGTCAGCAAATAAAGCCCTCTTGACTTTCATTGGTGCTTTCTTAACACGGGACACTTTTTCTGTCAAGGGGAGCAATGTGTTTTTGCGCTCCACCCTTGGTGTGACGTCGACAGCTTTGAGGAGCTCTATTGCTGCATGTTCAGGTGATGATAATAGTGGTGACGTTAGTGCTGCTGCCTTCAAGTCCAGAGAGTCTGACTTTGTCAGTGTAGCACAAAGTATTTTGACCGCCTTGTCCTTTTTTTCTAATGCCCTCTTCAGCTGCCTGGTCTTCGGGTGTTTGCTAAAAGGCATCTTTACCACCAAGCTGAAAAAATAAATACGGCTCACAATAATTTATTAGATATACATGTACATGTATAAGAATGACATGAAATTTAATTAATTAACTGGCGGGTAGTGTCAGGTGAAAGGAAACTTACTTCCTATCCGTGCCATTTGGGCGTCTCCTTCTCAAGGATCTCGATGACCTCGGGCTCATGGCCAGCTAGTCTGGCCGATTGCCGTCCGGCAGCTGCGTTGGCAGCAGCTTTCACTGTAAGACAAAACATGTATAACAGTACTTATGTGACGTTGCCGCGGGTATATTTATAATATATTTGTATACCTATGAATCTACATGAAACGTTTACATGTTTACAGACGGTTGATATTTGTTTGGATTGTGATATGAATCAATATTTATATTTCTACAAATTACGTTTTCAAAGTAAACATTTTATTATATCTGTAAACATAATAAAAAATATATCACGATGCTCTCTCGCCCGGAAGGCCTGCAAGTTCCGGTTCTTCCGTGCTCTATAAGCAGCCAGCTTCTCGGAGAGCATCAGGGCAGCATGCTTCCGGTACTTGAGTAAAGTAAAACGGTATTGTAAGAAAGAAAAAAAAACATTTCTATAGTTAGACATATTAGGCTAAAACCAAGAAATACCACGAGTTCTGAATGTTATGATCAATAATTTCTGATAGATAGGCCAGAACAGATGAATATTAATTACATAATGTTCTCTAACAATAAACAACTGAATGGCTGAAGCAATCACTTACACGTGCTCTCTCAGCCTCCGAGGCCCGCCATGTGGGGTCGTTTCTCTTCATATGCCGATACTTCAGGGACCGCAGCTTGTCAGCCTCCTTCTGGGCTACTGTCTTGACCCGCTTGCCCATCCCCAGGTCTGAAAAATTAGTTTTAACATGTGTATTCAGTATATACTTCAAATGGTGAAACCGTACGTCACCCGAAACAGTACGTCGAACATGTGTTTAAAACACTTTATATTGCATATATACAGTTGAAATGAAGTTTGTCAGCACCTGTTACGTACAAAGATTGGCTTTTGCCACAAAAATACTATACTTAGACGAATACAAGTGCATTACACATTGTAATGTGTAATGCACTTTCCAGTCTGAACAAGTGAATACGGTTGTAATTTTATTCTATCAACAATATATGTGCTTAGTTTACCCAATATGCCAGTAAAAAGCATTATTAGAATTATGACATTGTTGCATTAAGGATATAGTCCTTACACTTCTAAAACGATGAAACCGTACGTCTCCCGAAACCGTACGTCGCATTTCTTTACACTTTTCTGTTCCCGCGCAAACACTGTAAATCACCGATTATCACCCCGCGCGACGATGCAGGCACACTATATATTGAGAACCATTACCAAATGACCCACTAACGGACATAAATAACCTTCGTGCATGGTTCCATCTGTACTATAGTAGCCCGTGACTTCAGTGAATATTAAAAAATATGTAGTATCATAAAAATACTTACTTTATAGCAGAATCAGGAACGTTGTGAAGTACCGCTGTTTCCTGTTTTCGCTTGGCGTCATCTGGTTCCCGAAAATAGCGATAGATGATGTGACTGGGCCGATGAACCAACTGGCAGTTAGAGCCGACGTACGATTTGGTCATATAGTTACCTTGTTATATGTTATTTATGACCAATTAATATTTCTTACTAATCTACAAATCTCTGCTTACAATGCGAATTCAAACTTGCGATGTACGGTTTCATCCAAAACTTCCCCAAATCGGTTTCGTCGCTCAACACAATTTATTAGCCAACATTTTTGGTTTAAAACAGCACAGGACCTATGTATCCAGCTGTGGCATCAAGTTGAGTGTGAAATCTGTGCTATTTAATGTGCTATTTAAAAACTGTTGTACTGCATTTTTCTATATGAATGACTGCAGACGGACGGTTTCAGAAAATTTCCCCAACATAAAAATAATTAAAAGAAATCAGGGTTTTGACCTGAAGTTTTAATTTGTTGACCAATAATGCCTGAGACATCGTCCTTCATAGCCAAACATTAACTGTATACCTTGCATATGTTGTTCGAATAATACAATGCGTTTTAAAGTACTGATGACATATATTTAACAAAAATAGAGCAAAAATGACTTATTTATTGGGGACAGTTCTCAGAGATTCCATGGCACATATACAAAAGTAGGGTTCCCCAGAAAGCCCTAGCGAAGACGCATGCGTACAGCATCATTCCAGCCTTCCAACTACTATATTAAATGACTTATAGACCTGGAACCTGTTTATCAACGTTTTGTGGGAATCGACCATATATATATGTGTATATATATATATTTATATACTGTATATATGTGTGTGTGTGTGTGTGTGTGTGTGTGTGTGTGTGTGTGTGTGTGTGTGTGTGTGTGTGTGTGTGTGTGTGTGTGTGTGTGTGTGTGTGTGTGTGTGTGTGTGTGTGTGTGTGTGTGTGTGTGTGTGTGTGTGTGTGTGTGTGTGTGTGTGTGTGTGCGTGTGTGCATATATGCATGCATACATACATACATACATGCATATATATATATATACACCCCGTATATATATATATATATATGCATGTATGTGTGAATATATGCACACACACACACACACACACACACACACACACACACACACACACACACACACACACACACACACACACATACATATATATATATATATACTGTATATATATGTGTGTGTGTGTGTGTGTGTGTGTGTGTGTGTGTGTGTGTGTGTGTGTGTGTGTGTGTGTGTGTGTGTGTGTGTGTGTGTGTGTGTGTGTGTGTGTGTGTGTGCGTGCGCGTGTGTGTGTGCATATATGCATGCATACATACATACATACATACATGCATATATATATATATATATATATATATATATATCAACAACAATCACAATGCACAAAAATGCCAAATATACAATTGTAAATCACAGTTTTGAAGTCGAAAAGGGCAAGAAGAAGTGTGCCACTTATAGCACTTACCCAAATTACAATTGATATAATTACAGTCAAGAATATACTATTTTATTACAATATGCAACATGCGTGATTACAACATATGATTTATATTTTTAAAAGAACTAGAACATATTAAAGAATTGTCTAGAAAATCTCATAGTGTTACATCGTTAAACGAAATACACATTCTCTTTAAATTGGTGTGAGCAAAATGTTGTTTTAAAGTTGGGCTTTGTCTAGTTGCATTGACAGGATTGTACAAAGTAAACAGATTTGGTATATTCATTGGTAGCAAATTGCAATTTGCCTTGCACATAATAAATGCAGTTCGTAATTCAACAATATCTGAAACTTTCAAGATACATAATTTAGAGAATAGAGACGAAGTGTGATCCAACCTCTTAGCTCTACAAATTAAACACACCACTTTCTTTTGTAACAATACTAAACTATTCAAGGTAGTAGCCTACGTATTGCCCCATACTTCAATGCAATACATAATGTATGGAAGAAAGAGAGAATGGTATAAAATAAACATTCCTCGTTTGTCAATGACAAAGCTGGCTCTATATATTCTCTTTGAGAGTTTAGATTTTATCATAGAAATGTGTTTTTTCCATGTTAATTTATTATTTATAAAGCTCCTAAAAATTTGGTGAATTCAACCTCATTTTTTTCTTCCTTACTTATATGTACAGAGATATGTGTCTTTATAATACGATTACCAAATAACATATAATTTATCTTTGATATATTGAGAGAGAGCCTGTTTACTGTAAACCATACATGTAACGTTTCCAATTCAATATTTGTCAACCTGACAAGTTCACTATTACTGTAGAACATGTTGGTATCATCAGCAAATAAGATGAACTTAAAGATGTTTGAAACATTACAAATATCGTTTATGTACAAAAACGGTGGACCTAAACAGATCCTCGTGGACACCACAAGTTATTTTGAGTATTTCTGAATCACAATTATGTTAGTGAACAAATTGACTTCTGTTTTACAAGTAACTTATAATGAATTGATGTGCAACACCACGAATACCATAACATATATCATGGTTAACCATATCGAATGCTTTCTTAAGGTCAACAAATATGCCAAGTATTTATCATTATCAAGATAATTAGTAATTTCTTCAACCAATTCTATTAACGCATGTGATGTTGACATGCTTGATTTAAATCCATATCGATTAGGACTGAGTATATTATATTTATTTATTGTAATATGCGAATCTTAATATAGATATTAATCTATTTTTGTAATGTTTGTATGTTAGTTCACCTTCATATGAGCGAGATATAATAAATTATTTGTAAAACTTCTTCTTTTTGGCACAAGAACATTTCAAACCTTTAATGAACCAAGGCTTCTTGTAAATGTCACTTTTTAAAATAATTGTAGACATAGTTCGTGCGAGAGTGAAGTATTCATCTTAGTATTTATACTTATTTGATACCCACATACTGCAAGTATTGACGTATGGTCCCTGATATCATTATACAGAATACCACAGGTGAGATTGTGTCGCGATTAATCTGTGAATGTGTTGCCTGTCAGAGTAGCTGAAATGTCGGTGATTCTGGTTGGCTTATCAATTAGAGGGATTTTACTAAATCAAAATTAAGTCTCCACACAGAATTTTCGGTTTGTGTGCTTTTACATCACTTAACATTATTATCAATTGTATATACAGAACACTGGTTCAAATTTAGATATATTTTATAACAAAAAATAGAACACATACACATGTTCGAGTTTCATGAATTTTGTTTCAAGTAGTCTGCACGATAATTCATTTCGTATATATAATGCTACACCACCACCCTTGCGGGATTCTCTAGTTACATGATAAGCACTGTATCCAATCAGATTCAAATCATCTATACTGCCTAACATCCAGATCAGCCCATGTTTCAGATATATATATATATATATACACATATATATATATACATATATATATATATATATACATATATATATACGTATATATATATACATATATATATATATACATATACATACGATATATATACAACGCAAGAACCTCCACTGAATAAGTAGACAAGGACGTATTGGTTGACCGAGCATCCACCCGTTGTTGAGTCGATATGAGATACATGTTAAGAGATTTCTATACAATATCACCACGTCACAAAACTTTCACGGAACATGCGTATATATACATACACATATAGTTGAACCTCGTTGATCAGATCAATTTATATATATATATATATATACATATATATATATATAGTATCCAGTCCTCAAGACTGCTCAACGCGCTTTACACTTTGTACACCTGTTCATTCGAACACCATCTCGACTTCTCTGGGAAGAATTAAGCGATGCTGCAATTAATGCGCGAAGACTATTCGCGCAAGACTTGTTTAGTGGAGGTTCTTGCATTGTAAAATCTTGTAAACGCTTATGAAATATTGTAAAATGCTGTAAAGTATTATTAAAACAATGTGACATTGTCGACGTTGTAAATAGTTGTAAAATATTGTAGCATAAATGATTTTAACCGTAATTACATGCGGCTTAACGTTTTTATTCTCGAGTAACACATGTTCGACATGCGGTTTAAAGTTTGATATTTAATGTTCGACAGAGGGCTGCTTGGAAGTTGGTACAGCCGGGAGGAGGCAGAAGATATTCGAGAATCTGTGAAAGACGGATTTCTAGCACAAAGGTCGATTACGTAAGTCACACTTGATCAACTCTTCGTCCCGGGAGCCTCGGGGAGATCGGCATCAGTATCGGTTATGTATTGGTCCCTGATTTGTATAAATCTGATCACTTTTCTGCCGTCCACATTAGCCCTATCTTACCCATGCACCCATTATTAATTGGTTGTATTTTACTTTGACACTGTGTGCGTGCGTGCGTGCGTGCGTGCGTGCGAGCGTGCGTGCGTGCGTGCATGCGTGCGGAAAATGTTAAGATATATATGAAGAATGTGAGGATATGTAAAGTGTGCACTGCTGCTAGGTTTGCTGAGGGGACCGTCATAGGACATGCCATTCTGCTCGCTCTGCTGTGGGCGAGTCGGGAACCAAAGTTCGCCACAACCTGGTCATCGTTTTACGGAACAAAGTACTGGTGAGTGACAAACCCGCACGTCTGTCTCGTTATAGAGCAAGATACCTCTCTCTCCTTCTGCCCCCCTCTCTATCTTGCCCTCCCCCCTCGCCATCTTCCCCCCTCGCTCTCTCCTTCCCCCTCTCCATCTGCCCCCTCTCTCTCCCTCCCTCTCCCCTCTCCCTCTCCTGCAGCCCCCTCTCTCCCTCTACCCCCCCTCTCTCTCCCTCCCCTCTCTCGCATACTCAGGCACAAATAATCATATTAAAATGAGGTAATCGGTTCCTAGTTTTTTTCATATTCTTAACACTATACTAACTTACTTGAACGTATACCGCCCGCCAAATTGTATTTAGTAAACCAGTAACAACGGTCGCAATTTGAAGGTACGACCGCGGGTACAAGCTCAAATAGTAAACATGCAGTTTCAAAACAAGTTTTATTGGCAATACGGCTGAATCAGGCAGAGTTAACTGCTATACCCTTTGATGTTCAACTTTCCCACGTTCAACACAGCAGACTTCATGTTACAAATTACTACGCCCGCTAACTCCGGACAGACGAACAGACTACGTCTCTTTAAGGTGTCTCAATCTGTGCGGCTTTCGTAAAAATCGACCATGTGTAATGCCTGCATACATGCATTCGTATTATGGTACTATATGTTTATGTCTCGTCCAGCTGCATATACATACGTATCATAGGCGACTGCGACACGCACACGCTGTTGTAGGTACATCACTGACGCCGCCAGCGCAATCCTCATTGGCATCTTCCTCTTCTCCTTTCCGTCAAAAACGCCCAGTGCTATTTGCTGTCGTAAGGCGGATGGTAAGATTATCCGCACTGCGGTTCTTGGCATTGGCCGCATCAGTTCGCAAAGTCCAAAAACATATAGCATTATGAATTAGTATGTGATGATCTCGTCTTCACCACATTTAGTAAAACAAAATCGCTCCAGCGGTGCCGCTGATCGAATAGAACTGGTATGTATTAACGTTGACGGTACTGTGGATATCAGAACCTAGGCAAATAAGTACGCCTCGTGTCGACTGATCTCCGCCTGATCTGAGGCGATATGCCAGTTTATTTATATTGCATCAGTTTGAGCCGCATGCGAGCCGCATAGGCTATACGAAAGACTCAGATGTGAATCTTCGATTTCAAGAAGTTCAGAATTTGTTTTTGTCAGGTAACTCTAATAATATACATATGGGAATGTAGAAATGGACATGACATGTACGCAGTTATTGATAGGTTTATGGCATTTTCATAACGTTTCTAGGTTTGCTCAAATTGATCGTATTTCAAGGTGCTGGTAGATCGCTTCAGAATCTGATACCATGCAGGAGTTCGTTTGTCGACTCGAGACGTACTTATTTGTCTATCCAGAATCTGGAAAGGTAAGACAAAGGCAAAGAAACTGGAAGAAAAAATAATTAGGTGGTGAGTATTGATTTAAAACTACTGCCTACCTCAAACATGCATTATCAGCATTGCACTATGACAATTCTATCCTAGCTACCAGGATAACTATATACGTATGTATATATAGATATATATATATATATCCACTGTATAATTATTATTTGTTCAATATTTGTTATTAATAATTTTGAAAAAAACATACCCAATATTGTTTTTAGTTTACAAACATTAGGCCTATATATAAATCACATACATGTATAGCATGGTTCCCTAGGGTGAAGTTGCCCACATATGTTCAATTTTGTACATGTAGATGCATAATTAATAATAATAATTGTAAAATATTATCATTATAACATTTGGCTTTATACTTCCCATAAAGTTGACAAGTTAACAGTTTAGCTTACTTTTAAGACTGTTCTATTTAATACTATTATTATACTATGCATCTGTGTTATCTTCACTATCAGGACTTCCAAAGATCAATGTAGTCCAAACTAAAGTAGTTAATGACAATTAAAAGTAGGAATCTCCCAGATCTTGTATAATAGCTCTCCCTTGTGGCTGCTTACTGTCAGAATCTTAGAAGCCACTCAAGCCAGCCCTTATCAGTTAATTCTCATTTACTGCCTGGTAGGCAGTCTCCCATGGCCAGAGAATATACAGTAGCAGAGTGCAACCCATGTGTACAGCAAGCCTGCTGTGCCTTGGCACCCAGGGCAGTAGGTTGACTTTGTAGTGATCTGGTAAAGTCTAATGCACATCTTATTTACTGTTATTATAAATCAGCTCTACATGTCAGGGTATGATCATTGGGTTTATTAATGTGGACATGGACACGAATGTAGCCATATCAATCGAACTTGTTGCGAAATACGCCTGTGGAGTGAAAACAAACGCCATGGAAATATGTCTCTGGTGTCGAATCTGGATGTATACATACGCTGTGCATTTTGTGAGACAAAACATAAGAATCCTTGTATTACATTATTGTTTTACAGCAGGTTGATGCATACGCGTGTTGTTTCATCTTCATGAAATATATAAAACACATTAATAATGTCATTCTTAATTTCTTCCGTTTATGAGTTTAAATTATCATACTTTGAGGTTTGTCAGGTAAACTTTATTTACTAATAGTGAAATGTTATTGAGTGTTGCAAATTTGATTATTTCTTGAGCAACTTAAGTTAAATTGACATTTTTGAAATACCAAACAGAGTAATTTGAATTCATAAATACATAGTAATTTTTTATTATACCTAAAATTATGCTGTGAGGCAAACTTATCAACTGATTGATGCAAGTATAGGCCTACACATAGCATGCAATTTTGGTGCTATATGTTTAACAGTTTTTTAGACTAACAGTTCACAATTTCCCACAATGAAGTACCATAGAATGCACAGAGATATGTGTTATTGATCTTCCTTATCAGGACTTTCTAACTTCCAAGGATGCAGTAGGCAACTGCACTATCTCAATTGGTGGTCCTCTCCAAGGGCTGCTTAATTAGGGGATATCAGTAATTAGGTGATTCCCTTAATCACTGCCACTTTAATGACTAGTAGGCCAGTTAATTCTCATCCACTGGTTAAGTATGGTCACTCATGTATGCTGGCAAGCCCCGATATGCAGACTGTCATTTTCAGACATAAATCTTGTTCGTTTTTATTACACACGTGCAGCGTGACACACATTCCAGGAGTGAGATCGTTGCCACTACATGGACACAATACGGAAATACCGGTACCATTGCAAAGAAGCTGAAAATATCGCTGCCAAGTGATTCATGAAGTGTCAACATGTAAACATATGTATATATAGTTAATAAAGTATTTCATTATATTAAATGCATTGTTTACATTGATTTTTAGTTTTACGACGTACGTAGACCCCGTTTGCATAGTATTCACTGTGATAAACCATAGTATAATGTTATATTCGCCATAGTAAACTATAGTAAAATGTTATATTCACTGTAGTTAACCATAGTAAAACGTTATATTCACAATAGTACATTGTGGTAAAATGTACTATTTACTGGTATTTACTATGGTAAAATGTGGTATTCACTATAGTAAATCATAATAAAACGTGATAGTTACCGTAGTAAATTGTGCTAAAATGTGGCATTCAACATAATAAATCAGAGTAAACTGAGGTGTTCACTATAATAAACCACAATAAAATGTGATATTTACCATATAGTCAGGGGGCGTAATCATAAAATTGTTCACATCGTTCTACAAGCACCATTGTTGGACCATCACTAGATATGGCCATGACATCTCATTTTTTCGCGGGAGCGAAGCTGGGTTCCTGCTGTGGCGGCCATATTTGACAAATCCAAGATGGCTGCCGTCCAGAGTAAGTCTGTGCAATAACTTGAGAACAAAAAGTAGTATAACCATAAATGATACCTCGTTTTAGGGGTTTTCGAGTGTGGAAAATCCATTCCCGGTGTTAATTTGTACTACGTACTATATCAGATATACATCGTTCTGGTGTCATTTTCATATAAACATGTCTTAGGTGGACAATAGGTATACATGGAATGAGCGCTGGATACAGGTTTCTTCAATCGAGGTCAAGGTTAAATTTGCCCATAACTGCATAAAACCCAATGTATATGTTAATTATTAAAATGATCTTACTGGGTGAGCAAAGATTTATATAGTTATTATAATGTTGGAACCGATATTGAAGTGGGATTGGCGAGGTCATATAATCAAGGTAAAGGTCAGGTACAATGATAATTCATTATACAAACTTTTCATTATGCACAACTAGGAATGTAACTCACTCCAATATGCACGAACGACAATATATTATTCTAAAAATAGAAATTACATGTCAATACGATACACAAAATTATCCACTCTACTCGTATAATCAGACAATCTCATCCATCATCTGTCTATCTATCTACCCATCCATCCATTAGTCCACATCGTTGTCATCATTGTTTAGGCAGCCACCCCCGCACTTGCACAGTACTGTGCAACGAAGACCTGCCTTGCAGCATTTGCAAATCCCCTTGCACGCTTTCGTGCAGCCGCAGTTTAGGAGCAGGACACAAGCTTTATTTGCGTCGGCGAGAGTGGTCCAGAAAGGGAGCCATTGCTTGCTGCATTCATCCTGGCTTGGAACAAGGACCTCTTGACATACTCGAAGAGAGCGGCCTGGGTCGGCGGCATATTGTCGAATGAACGACTGCCATTGGAGAAGAGATGATGCCTAGCATCGTTGAACGTTGCAGAACCACACGTCCTGTGTACATGAGCACAACGAATCGCTCGATTCGTTGCATGTGAACAGATTCCAGAGTGAAGGACTATGGATCTTAGGTCAGCGAGATCATCGTCTCTGTAAGTCCTGGTGTACTGGTCCATGCAGCACATGCCGTCTTCTTGCCGCAACTGAGAAACTGAGAGATCGTATCGCAGCCCGTTATGACGTGAAAGAGGGGTAGAGCCATCGACTTTTATGGATCGAGCTGGGAGTTGATGCTGCACACCGGGATATCTCGGTATTTCTTGTCGCTACCAAAGCTAATCCAAAGCTCTGAAAGGTCAAGTTCTTCAAAGAACAACTATGTCGCTGTCGACAGTACGCAGGAATACGTTCTCATGCATGATCCCGAGACGAGG
Source organism: Escarpia spicata (assembly GCA_963995525.1). Classification (NCBI taxonomy): domain Eukaryota; kingdom Metazoa; phylum Annelida; class Polychaeta; order Sabellida; family Siboglinidae; genus Escarpia; species Escarpia spicata. The sequence continues at coordinate 10,640,649 of OZ023215.1, read as the reverse complement.
AATGAGCTAGATGCAGGATGATACGCGTATCTCCCTCTGCGTGGTTGCAGGGCTGGAGTGCTGTCACATGAACCGGCTTATTGGAGAGCATCACCTCAGACTCTATGCTGAGGAGGAGTATTCCATCCATGTCAGTCTTGACGATTGCCAGACCCATTTGGGTATGGGAGTGCAGCCGTTCGTCCGACTCGAGTACGCGCACCTGTCCCACGTCGCTGCTGTATCAGTGATTTCAGGCTATGTTCAGGGTAGGTGTCCCAGACTGCATCGACGCGTTCAACCGTGCCGGTCAAGTGAGCTTTCAGGAAAGGCACAACGTCTAGGTGTACATACTCAGCGAATGTTGCCGTTCTGGTCGGATGCACCACGTGGATGACGGCAGCCATGTCGAACACTTGAACTGTCGTTTGTCTCGCTGAATTGGCGCGGCAAATTGGCGCGTTGATGCACGCGAGGATGACCGATTTGGTCCCAGCTCTGAGCGAACTACGGTCTGATAGAGAAGGAGGCTCTCGCTGTTTCTCGGATTTGAAGAATTCGGCCATATTCGGACGTGATTGGACAGAAAGGAAAAGTTGGGTGACAAGCACGGTATGTTGTTTCAGTATCCCGACTTTGCTTCCCTTCTTTCGGAGGTCTGGACGGTTGGCGCAAGTAAACACGTTGTTTCTCTTTATTGTGTCTGACAGAGGAACCGTCACCTTGTCTAGCCGTGTCGTTACATATTCCTCGTGAAAGACCTGACCAACGTCATGGGTTTTGGACATGGACACGGCTGCTTCATGCTCCATCACATCACGTGTATCAAGATCGACGAGCTCATGACATGTGGCTAAGAAGGTCACCACCTTCATAAAAGACTGCACGCCATTCAGAAACCTTGACTGCAGGCTACATGGCGTAAGTTTGTTAACACTCTCGAACTCTTCAATCATTCTAAGGCAATCTGGACCAGCCAACATTTGTAATGGTACGGTGTCTGTGTCATCATACAGGTCAGAGGCTCCACCATTGCCCTGGCGTACTTTGTTCATCTGCTTGTGGGATTAATATTTAGCCATGAGGCTGAAATTGTGTTCGGATTTTTGGACCGTGAATTATTTTCCCTTTAGGTACTCCACATACACCGTTGGTTGCTTCACTGCGAGCTCGACCATGTCTCTGACGTGAATCGACAACCAGCGGGCGTAGTCGGAGTGATCAAAAACAAAGAACCATGCAGAAAGCTCACCGCACACCTGGACATAGTGAAGGAAGTCATCCTCTCTCAACGAGCGCATATAGCGGCATATCAATAGCTCAAGCTGGATCACTAACGACCAATATTTGAACATGTGAACATCAGCGGATTGCCTTTCGCTCCACATCTCGAATGACACAGGAGTCCCCTGCATATTGGACGTGTACTGAGAGTACGCATTTCGCTTCAACACAGAGAGAGAAACGAGTGAAACTTGATGAGCTGATTGGGAGCAGTGTCCCAGCCAGACTCTCGTAGCATCTTGCCCATCATCAGCTGCCACTTATCCTCGATATTTAAGGCTCCCAGCTGCATGATGAACCTATCCTCGCCCAGGATGTCGTGAAATGGCCACTGCAATTGTTTGCATATGGCGTAGAGAGGCTGATCGGCGCCAAGGACAGGGGTCTGACTGGGGTTGGTGAACTCGGTGTTTTCCTTCACTATCTCCATAGTATGCTTCATCATTGATGGAGTGGCAGCCTTATCGGGAAATAAGGGGAGGATACCGATTTCTGCCCGAGGCTTGATAGACGCTTCATCCATGAGCTGCGAGTTGAAACCTGCCCATATGACCACATCACCCTTCTCCAGCTGATCCTTTTTCCATCACTCCCGCATCATGCGATACCCACGCGTCATTGTTTACTTTAGCAACGGGGACTAGACTGTGTGTTGGTCAAACCTTTCCTTCGCCGCGTCTAGACACGAAAAGATCGTCTTTGTTGATTTCGACAAGAGGAACAATCACATAGCTATCAGGCAACTTGGGTGTTGACGTGTCAGCGGGATCAACTGTGATTGCCGATCGACGAACGCCAGAGTTCTCTCCCGAAAGGTAATTAGTTGCAGTCATGCATGTCCCATGAAAATCGCCGCGTGACAAATTCAATATGGCCGCCGTCCAGAGATAGGTTGTGTAATAACTTGTAACGTGACAAGTTACCTGTCTTGTTGCTGTCCGGGTTGTCTACGTCATGTGTGGTGAAGACAGAAAGTCGCAGATTCGTAAGTAGAACAAACCCGTCCCCAGCGTGCCGCTTGCAGACAACGCGAGCGACCTGCCCCTTGACTTCCATCACGCGGTCATATGAGACAGAGAGCCAAAGGCGAAGGGAATTCTCTATGTGGCGCTTGAGTCCGGTGACTCTATGCAGTTTGATACCATGGTAGAGCGGGAATGGAGTTTCACGCTCCTTACTGCGACGGATTACCGTGTTGTCTGACGAAGATGCGTACTTGATCGTGCTATATATCAGCAGTTGGAAAAGAGTGCATGCGATCTTTGCCCTAGTACCCAATGCAGCATCGATTTCGGATTGAACCTGACTAGAGTTATAGATATTGCTATCAGCACCCTGAAGAACAACATTGAACAAAGTCAACACTGCTTCTTCTACAGACGAACTGACACAATGGAGCGAGAAGGAACCATTGAATGGCTCTTGTTTCTTGAGGATTCGCTTTCTTAGCGCCATTGTGCCCCGTATCAATAAGAGAGCTTCATCTTGGTCGATCTGCGAGTAATTATAGGTTTGTGCTAGCACGGCGCCCGCCCTATTCCTGCGTCTTTACGAAACGTTATTTTCTTTGTAGACAATTTCAGGGGAGTGCTTCTTGGCCGTTTTGTTTCTTATATCAATCATTTTCAGATGCCACATTATCCCACCTCAACATTATCTGCATCAGCCATTTTGGTATCATGTGACCTTGTGTAGCAAGGTGATTGGCCAGATTAGGACTTAAGTACATTTTCAGTTGGTACCCGGGACGTACGAACATTTTGCTCGTTATACTGACATAGATGAGAAAAATCACTATAATAGAACTTAGAGACATCTGCCATGGCCAATGAGTATATCAATGGACGCAGAATAAGCCTACTGCAAGCTCGTATGCCTAATTCTTAAGCCGACAGTGACTAGGGTACATTTTCCACTAGGAGCATAAATAGTCAAAAGATATATTATAAAAATTATTATTATTGCAACACATTGACATTGACATTGATATCGTGATAAAATGTGGACAACATGCTTGCGATATAACGCTGTATACAGTTATCCTATGCTAAAAAAAAATATTTTGAGCAAAAAAAGCCTTAAATGTGATTTTATCATGTGACCTCGACCTGGAATCGGCCAAATAACACCATAAATGGGTTCTCCATACTTAAAAACCCAAAAAGTAGTCTTATTTATGGTTCTGTTACTTTTGGTTTTCAAGTTATTACACAACCTCTCTCTGGACGGCAGCCATATTGAATTTATCCAATATGGCCGCCAGCGGGAGCTCAGGTTGGCTCTTGCGAAAAAATGAAATGGCATGGCCATATCTAATGCTGATCCAAAACTGGTGCTTGTAAAAAGGTGTGAACAATTGAGGTGTTTTTTTAGGATAAGCCCCCCGACTAATAGTAAACTATGGTAAAATATGGTATTCACTGTAGTAAACAATAGTAAAATGTGATATTCACTCTAGTAAATCATAATAAAATGCGGTATTCACTATAGTAAACTATAGTAAAACGTGATATTCACCATAGTAAGTTGTGGTAGAATGTAGTGTTCAATATAGTAAAATGTGTGTGTGTGTGTGCGTGCGTGCGTGCGTGCGTGCGTGCGTGCGTGCGTATGTGCATTGTGTTTATTTACAATCCATGCATGATCGTGGTCGATGAAAATGGGAGGTCGTCCAAGACCGTTTCTACTGTATGCATATGTTCCGGTCACAGCGTGAGTGAACTTGCTGCTATTGGGGTAAGACCATATTTCAATTTTACATAGGCAGCCATTATAATGTTTCCTTCATTTCCTACCAAATTTGTCTTACGATTTTCTTTAAAATTTCACAGCATATTTAACCTCCATTGACACGAGTGCTGTGGAAAAACTCGTGAAATTATCATACCTCATTTTTCAGAAAAATCCACTCAAACTTGACACCCCTCAATTTCGCCCCAATCTGGTGACGGATTTTGAAATATTGGTGCCTGCTGCAAAATAGCCGCTGTGCGAATACGCCAGCGACTAGCGTATATTTATTGCTACCTTGTGAACAACCTAATGCAGTAGTACATTCAGTATTCACTGGACTAACATGTGCCATGTCAAAGTGCTCGAAAAAAAAATGCACACAGTACACCTGAAATGTATCGTGGTAATGAGTATTGTGGTAGACTAGGCTAGAATTGAAAACACGATGTTGATCGGTTCCATTTTTTTCAACAACAAACCCAACGGGGTTTTCACTTCCGTTCGCACGGGCAAGCTAAACTGCATAGCGTTCAATTACAGTATCAGCGATACACCACATTCCTCCAATTATGAAGAACACTTATGACATAGGCGGGCAGCGCACGGCGTACACCCTAATTATAGATCAAGCCTGATCGGCGGCTTAATCACTCTAGCAGATCGTCGGGGATTGGAGATTGGAGACGACGATTGTGGTGTGGAGATGATTGGAGACGACGATTGGGGTTTGGAGACGATTGGGGTCGACGGTGGTTGTCGACTCTCGGGTTCGGACAGGGGAACGTCGATGGGTGGCGCTGTCGGCGGAACAACGCTCACAGCGCTCGGATCGGGTGGCGGGAACGTCTCGTTGACGTTCTCGTCGGGGAGACGCGGGCGTAGATGGTCGGCGTGGCGTCTCCAGATGCGTCCGTCCGTCATGCTGGCGATGAACGAGACCGGTCCGGTGCGATCAGTGAGAACTCCCGGCAGCCACTTCGGTTTGCCAGCGAAGTTCATTGCCCAAACCGCGTCGCCTGCGTAGAATGCGGTTTCTGACGTATCCGTGGACGTGCGGTAGTCACGTGCCTGTTCCTGATGACCAAGCACTTGGTTTTCTCGCTGCGGTAGTAACAGGTCGAGTTTTATGCGCGGCAACTTTGAGTTGAGCATCTGAGCCGGCGACACACCCGTTGTGGATTGCGGCGTCACTCGGTAGCGCGCCAGATAGTTGTAGAGTCGTGTCTCGAGGTCTGGACCGCTGGTCTTCCTCAAGCCCTGTTTGACGACAGTCTGCACCGCCTTCTCGGCGAGGCCGTTCGTCGCTGGGTGAAACGGCGCACTGCAGATGTGTTTAATGCCGTTACTACGACAGTACGCTCGGAACTCCTGGCTCGTAAAAGCGGTGCCATTGTCAGAGACTATAGTGCACGGGAAATCATGCGTGGCGAACGTTTGACGTAGACTGCGTATTGTCGCCGTAGACGTTGCAGATGACATGACGTGCGCGTCGATGTACTTTGAGTGTGCGTCTACGATCACGAGAATCATTTTGCTCTCAAACGGTCCCGCGTAGTCGATGTGCAGTGTGTACCAGGCCTTGCCAGGCCATTCCCACGGATGTAAGACTGCTTTCGCCGGCAGTTTACTGTGCTCCTGGCATGTTCCGCAACCGCGTACTTTGTTCTCGATTTCGGCGTCCAGTCCCGGCCCCCAGACATAGCTGCGAGCCAGTGATTTCATACGCACTATGCCAGGATGGCACTCGTGTATTTCCTCTAGTATGCGTTCGCGCCCTGGCGTAGGTATGATTACGCGCGAACCCCACAGCAGACAGCCTTGCTGTATGGTTAGTTCGTTACGCCGTCTGGAGTAAGCGTCCTCGACGTCATCAGTGTTTGACGGCCATCCCTGCCGCACGTATCCCGCCACTGCAGACAGGATAGGGTCGCGCGAGGTCCACTGCGCGATCTTAGCAGCGGTGATCGGTGTGTCGTCGACGATCGACAACGAGAGTACCACCTCAGCCGGTACAGGGATGAACGATGGCTCAGTAGGCAAAGGTAGTCTGCTTAGACCGTCTGCATTGCCGTTCTGAACCCCAGGTTTGTAGCGTAGTGTGTACTGATAGTTTGACAGCGTCAACGCCCAGCGTTGTATGCGCGCGCTGGAGAGTGGAGAAATCAGCTTATGTTCCCCCAGCAGACCTAGTAGTGGCCTGTGATCTGTTTGTATATCAAAGTTCCGGCCGTAGACGTAGCGGTGGAACTTGGTTACGCCAAACACGACGGCCAGGCCCTCACGTTCAACTTGCGCGTAATTCTTCTCTGCCGTGACGAGCGAACGTGGCGCGAATGCCACAGGCCTGTCTGTGCCGTTTGCCATGCGATGAGAGAGCACGGCGCCGATGCCGTATGGAGACGCGTCGCAACTCAACAGCAGTGGAAGACTCGGGTCGTAATGAACCAGAACTTGCGACGATTGCAACAACGCTTTTGACTGTTCAAACGCACGTTTTTGAGGCGACCCCCAATGCCAGGAAGTGCCTTTCTGCAACAGCTGATATAGCGGCGCTAGCACAGCGCTCAGGTTTTTCAGAAACTTGTGATAATAGTTCACCATGCCCAAGTAGCTTCGCCATTCTGACACTGATGTCGGCGCAGGTGCCTGCTGCACTGCTTGCAGTTTCTCTGTAGTAGGATGGATGCCCTCGGCGTCTAGACGATGCCCCAGGTACACACACGAGGCCTGCATGAACGCGCATTTCTCTAGCCGTAGCCGCAAACCTGCTGTTTGTAGTCGGCTCAGCACAGTGACTAGATTCGTCTTAGCCTCCACGTACGTGTGACCAGACACCAAGATGTCGTCAAGGTACACTGCTACCATCGGTATATTCTGCACTAGTTGCTCCATCTCCCGCTGAAAGATGCTGGAAGCGGATGCTACGCCATAGCATAGGCGTGTATATGCGAATAGTCCCTTCAGTGTAGTGATAGTAGTGAGCTTCTGTGAGTCGGCACTGAGGACGACCTGTTGATAGGCGTTGCTCAAGTCTAGCTTAGAATAAGCCACGCCTCCTGACAGTTTAGCGTACAAGTCCTCAATGTTAGGGATCGGGAATTTGTCAATCTTAGCAGCTTTATTGACAGTGAGCTTATAGTCCCCGCACATGCGTACCTCGCCATTAGCTTTTAGAACGGGTACTATTGGTGCCGCCCATTCAGAGTGCTCAACTGGTACCAGCACCCCCTCTGCCTGTAATCTATCGAGTTCGCTATCGACTTTGCCCCTCAATGCCAGTGGAACAGTGCGTGGTTTAAAGCAGCGTGGCACAGCTTCGCTATCTATGTACAGCTTTGCCTCAGCCCCCTTTAGTTTGCCCAGACCTTCACTAAAGAGTTCTGGAAACATGCGCGCGAAATCAACATTTTCCTCTACCCGATGAACTGTAGACCAGTCCAACTTGAGATGCTCCAACCAGTCTCTGCCGAGCACGTTGGGAACATCGCCGTCGACCACCAGGCAAGACAACCGGTGTGTCTCGTCTCGGTGACGCACGTCGACCGTCACGCGCCCTGCCGGCTGAATGAGCTGACCGGCGTAGGTGCGTAGCGTAGGTAGATTGTCGGTGCCTAGCGGTAGCGACTGCGTGCCGCGACGTAGGCTTTCGAGTTGTTGCAGACTGATGATGCTCGTAGCTGCGCCAGTGTCGATTTCCATCTGGGCTACAGCATCATTTAGCATGGCAGCTTACATGTATGGTTTTACAGTAGCATTCTTTGTTTGCAAAGTGTTCAAATCGAGAATGTCGTCGCGGTCGCACGATACATGCTGTATCGCCGTTGACAGTTCAGGTTCGATCGCAGTGACGTGTTGAACTTGCGACTTCGAACGACAAACACTCGCGAAGTGATTTTCACGCTGACACAGATGACAGCGTTGGCCCCATGCCGGGCACTGGAGTTGACGTTTGACATGTGGCGCCGCCCCACAGTCATTGCAGAGACTATGGTGTGAACTTGCTCGCCAGTTGTCAGCACCGTCGTTCGGCGACTTCCGATTTCGTTGATGTGAAGTCGTCGTCCAGGTAGCAGCAGCTGCGTTTGATTTCGCCTGCTGGTGGAAGCACCTCGCGATTGCGTAGCCGATTTTGTGACTGACAACTTGTTGACAATCGACCGATCGGTGACATTGCCAGCGCTATTGCCTGTCATCGATGCGTGGTTGTTAGCCATAGCCTGGCCCTGAGCATTCGTAGCTTCTAGCGTACGCCCAAATTTCAACAGTTCAGACAATGTGATGTGTGCGTCACTCAGTCCCTTATCGCGGACTTTGCCGAGTTGACAGCGTTGAATAATTTGTGAGCGAACTTCCCTGTCTAGGTCGTTGAAGTTACAGTTTTTAGCGAGTTGCCTTAGTCGTGCGTGGAACTTATCCAGGCTCTCGCTGCCTAGTTGCGCCGCCTGGTGGAACACGTAAATCTCGTACTCGATATTTCTTTGCGGAGCGAAATAGGCCGTAAGTATGTGTTTAGTGTTCTCCAGAGACGTGTCATCCACAATGCCTAGTGATTCTGCCAGTTCAAACACTTCCTCACCCACGTAGTGTAAGAGGATAGCCTTCATTCGTCGCTCGTCAGTAATGTCCTTCGCGAATGTATAGTTCGTGAAGCGTTTCAGCCAACGCTCCCATCTCGACGCTGCAGAATCTGCTGGTTCCGCTGAAAACGCTGGCAGACCTTCTTGATCCAACGTAGCCGTGGGTGCGTAGTTCGAATTTCTCGTCGCCAATTGAAATGTATCGTGGTAATGAGTATTGTGGTAGACTAGGCTAGAATTGAAAACACGATGTTGATCGGTTCCATTTTATTTCAACAACAAACCCAACGGGGTTTTCACTTCCGTTCGCACGGGCAAGCTAAACTGCATAGCGTTCAATTACAGTATCAGCGATACACCACAACACCAAAACAGTATTGTCAAGGGCACTCTTTCGGTCGGTAATGGCGGACGAATCCTTAATGTGGTCTTACCCCTATTGATAAAGAGACCTCTCGCGAGATGCTCGAAGTATACAATGTCATGTAGCATGTTTGATATCTGCCACCAGACCCGACCGGACCCGTGTCACATCCCGGGGTGCTTGACTGGCCTATCGTGCACAGTAGGATGCCCTGGGGGATGCTCTTGATGGTCGGTTCTGGATCCGGTTTCAACTTGGCAATCAAGGTCAGTTAGTTTGTCTCGGTGGGTCTGTTGCACTGTTGAAGAACCACACACTATGATTGTCATGTCATTAGGATCCAGTGTCACTTTGTTTACACCGTGACGCAGGATTCGACGATTGTCTGATTGAGTGTTACAGATGGTGTCCCATGTGTATAATACATGGAGATATAGGCCTACACACACAACACACACACACACACACACACACACACACACACACACACACACACACACACCATGCAGGATTATGCCATGTCGTTGGCTAGATTGTCGTACACCACTATGGACGCACGCATACCACACATATACTACACGCACCACACGCACCACACGCACCACACGCACCACACGCACCACACGCACCACACGCACCACACGCACCACACGCACCACACGCACCACACGCACCACACGCACCACACGCACCACACGCACCACACGCACCACACGCACCACACGCACCACACGCACCACACGCACCACACACACCACACACACCACACATACACATTTCACACACGCACGCACGCACGCACACACATGATAACATGACAATTAACTCAGTAAAGAATGCAACGTTTTTCGTGTACTCATTATCATATAATATATGATAATGAGTACATAAAAACGCACTACATGTATTATATGTAACAGGTAATATCAAAATGTAAAAGTTAAAGTGCTCTGAGAATGAGCAGTTTAGGCGTCTACATGGAATAGGCCCTACACATATACTACAACACTACTACAATACATTTTTCACAAGTGTCTATCGAACTTAGTCGCAGATTCAAAGACGCCACTGTGGTACGCAACGATTTCGTCAAAATTGTATTTTGATTGTTAAGTTTACTCTGTGTTCATGTACCTTGTTCCACGTAGACACAACTCGATTACTAAAATGAAAGACAGATAAAAGTGTCACTTTTTCTCTTTTTCTTCCTAGTTTCCTCCACCAAACCATCCGTTGGTTTGTCATTGATCGCCCAACCTAATACATTCAGAGATAGAGCATAAAGCCAATACCTCAAGTCGAAATTGTGGCAGTTTTAACAATGTTATTACAGGTGGTCTGAGATTCCTACAAAGCGACGTTGCCACATTGTCTTCAACCTCGACCTCTGTGACAGTTTTATTCCGCCGTCATTTTAAAACCTATCTTTTTAACATTGCCTATCATCTTTAGCTTAGCAATTCCATGCATATGTTTACGACTTTCGCATTGTACACGTCACGTGAATGCCTAATACTTTGGTTTCGTGGCAACATTGCGATCGGATTTTCGGAGAATACTGGTCTTAATGAAGTCATGTTATTGCTATTATCATTATTATACAGGGAAATATAAAAATGCGTCGTTGACTCACAAAGCCTATGGTGTCGATCTAAAAAAAAAAAAAACCCGGACGCTGCATTAGCGGCTGTTCGCGTGTCGTTGTCTTTAAACAGAACCTTGGAGTTTGTTTGGGGCTGATCGTTTTATGTTTTCAGCGATTGCCGATATACGGATGTCACTGGTAACATTGTGTTGGACTGTCTTGTTATTCATGTAGAACGAACAATGCTCACTCCTCAATCGTTACCTGCACGTTTGCGCGTGCTTCTTATGTGCGCACGCATGCCCTGAACACACACACATACACACACACACACACACACACACACGCACACGCAAACTACCAAACACACAAGCACACGCACGCTCGCACACACACTTGCACTCACGCACTCATAGGTACACACAGGCGTGCGCATACACACACACACACGGACACGCATACGCGCGCACACAGACACACACATTCTGTTTTTTAATCCTAATGAGCGTATGTATGTATTTACTTGTAAACTTTAATACAAGACATTTGAATTTAAATCGGTTACATTTATGTTATACATATACATATATCATGGACTCTGTAGAAGTCTGGCCTTGGGGCAGTCATCGGCTCTTGGATGTTGGACTTGGCCGGAAACACACCAGGAATGATCGTCTCCGTCGTGTGCGTCATCTTGACCATTCTAAGCCAAATCACAAGTAACGCTGATGCTATACGCATGATGCTACCGTACCTCAAAGACCTCGTACGTTTGACCATTGCTTAATTCTCACTTAATACTCCTAATAAAGGCCCGTTTACACGAGTGATTTTGTCCGATTGTGTCTTACGATGCTGTGCCGTATGATAATAATATTATAATATAATAATTGGAAAAATTGCTCGGGGTGTACCCTATATGCAAGGTCGGTTAGGGGGGGGGGCCAATTTGTTGGTATGATTGTAAAGTAGATCCGGTACTGGAACCAGTTTTAAGACGATGTGATCAATCAGCGATCGCTCAATGTAAATGTGGGATTGGCGTGAATCAGTAAATTGCGAGATACGTCATGTAAACTACACAATCAATCTGTTTGTGCGTCATCGTCCAATATAATCGGACAATACCCATTCGCGTAAGCAGGACTTTACTCCAACAGAGCAGCCCGTGTATCACGTCCTTGTGTGTTATATTATGCTTGTTGGTGTCAGCCCTTGGTGGTGTCAGCCCTTGTTGGTGTCAGCCCTTGGTGGTGTCAGCCTTTGGTGGTGTCAACCCTTGGTGGGGTCAGGCCTTGTCAGCGTGCGAACGTGTTTTAAGTATGTCTTCAATAGTAGTTTATCTTACTTGAATTTTGTATGCAAATAATCACCAACGATGGAGCAAGAAAATAAGAACGGGCTAAACCTGATAGCCCGATTATTTTCATGCTTTGTCAGGAAACATGTTTATTTGTCTTGCTTTATATGAAACCATCTCAGTATACATTCTTCTCCTTCCATCTCGTAACAATACCGTCGTTGTTGTCGATTCCCTGACAGCACCCACCTTTTCTCTCGATTCTCTACCGCTCTCTGGGAACTGCCGCAGGTCAAACTAGTCCACTCCTGAATGTTGTCTTCCTACCTCTTCCTCTAAATAATAACGATATATATATATATATATACACACACTGTATCTATATATTGACTTTGATTGTTCTACGTATCTGTGTATGATGTTGCTTCCAGGCCACCAAAACCAACCTGAATCCGCTGCGACTGATGGTACCGGCGACCCTCTGTAGTTCTTACGGGTTCTTCCTGCCCGTTAGCACACCTCCCAACGCTATCATTATGGCCTTCGGTCGTATCAATATTCAGGACATGGTGAGTTCTTAAAGGAAATTTGTCCGTTCGTTTTCTATCGTAAAATCATCATAAACTATACAACATAAACTAGTCGTTCTTAACCTTGTTGGTCGCGACGCCAACCTTTGGAGCGATTGTGTCGGGGAGATTTGGTTTACATCGATATTACAACAGTGACTGCCTACCGAACGACAACAGGTGCGTCGTGACCTGTCATCAAAACTGAAGTTGTAAGTGGCGCGAGTCAATACCGTGAGTCAGTATCTTCGTCGCAGTGTCTGCACAAGTCGCTCGTCTGAACAGAAACATATTTTAGCTTTAGTTGCCCATTATTGTTTGATGTGGTTTCGCCTGACGAATCGGTACAAAAATAGTTCTTTACACGTTTTCTTTGTCTGTTTTAGATGATATGCGGAACTGGCGCGGCTATCATCTGCTTCATTGTGACGATGATCGGGGCAAATACGTGGTATTTTTCCATTTTCGACATGGGAAACATCAGCGGGTTGACTACCACCGCCGCTAATGTCCCATAGCGATCTCGAACCAGTGCATCAACATATATCGAACTATCAGTATTGTTGTGAAGTCGATATTAAGTTGAATGTTGTTGAAGACGGTGATAGCGGTTTGCAAAAACGTTAATATTACCCAGCAAGGAAACCGTGTCTCGGACTGCCCGGTGCCTTAAATAACATGCTGTTGCATCTACTATTTAAAATGGTCGTTGATTCTCTTTTCTTCCGACTATTGAGAATCTTATACTTGTCTAAAGCATGAAGAAACAATTAACGTACCCTTTCACCTGATGTAATACTTCCATAAGTAACACAACTAAAACGTGTAATACTAAGACAGATTATGACCTATTTAATAATTTGCAACATCGAATACATTTCACGATGTTTGTAGCAACACTAGTTTTAGTATTAAAGATATATCCAACAACTACGTTACGCGTTTCCGTGTCCTACGTTGCAAAGCCAATATATAACGTCTAGCCGTGTTGATATCAACTATACATTAAAACACGTGTTTGATATAGGATCTCAGAACGAGCATTCGGCGGATCTTTATTTCTATATAAAATTATAAAAAAATTATTTATGTCTTACCAACATCTCATGAGATACAACCGTTTCTCAGTAAAATAAAGTGTACAATTGATATCAAGTTTTGTTGAAAACTAACTTTCGCTGATTATATTTAAATTCCGCAATTCCCGGGTAGAAGTATGAGGGAATGTGGAGGCAAAATGTATTTACACAAGGATTGATTTCTCTTATTGTATATGCTAGATTGAACACGGGTCCAATGGACCTTACCAAATATAACGATATTTCACCAACTGTAGTATTTCTGCAGAACATTATGTAATTTCTCATTCTCGTTCCCTAATTAGAAAGCCTTATGTGAAAGTACCATCATTAAAAATAGTTGGTATATATCACAGAAATGGTAGGCCCTTCGTCTTTATAGTAATATTATATAATATTGAAGGTTTCTCTCTAAAATAAACATACAGCACAGCATTAAGGTGGCTGACTCTCATTTGCCACGTTACTATAAAGTTACAACAAGTATATAATATCAGTCATGCATTGTTGGCTTAGTTAATGAACTTGTTATTGTTGTAATATGGGACTCCTTGTATTAGAAGCAGAACGGCATAGTGATACATTATGTTGAAGTAGTCCAATATACACCGTCGCCATATTGAAGCTGTGCTTAAAAAATCAGATATGAATAAAACAGACACAACAAATTATGATGGCAGCGGTGTGAAACGCACACACGCCTTGTATCTGTTGAACAACTGTGACATAGCATTATGTTCTGTTTGTGGCAAACCCATAAGCAATATGACATTTGTTATTAGCGTGTCCCAAATGACACGGCAGTCAACCTGAATACGGCACGCTTCATAAACACAGCATTGCACGGACACTTCACATGACCTACATGCACTGTATGATGTTACCGCCGTTACGATCGCTGCTGTAAACAGACATTGACATTGCTCGCTTGCTATTCTAACAACATGGCATCACATATACCAATCATGGACTGGTCTAGCGCAGATCTTGGTGATGCTATGGGGTTCTTTAAACAAAAAATGACCCTGTACTTAGAGGATCAGAAAATTACAGCATATATATAGCGCAGGCGACAAAAATCTACATAGGCATAGGCGACGAGGGCCACAGGCGGCTAAATGCCAGCGGTCTGACTGATGACCAAAAGAAAACTCCTTGATGATTTGTCACACGCACACGCGCACGCAACCTAGAACGTAAATGTGAATTCACGGACGTTGAATTAAACGAACGCATGTTGGAACTCATCATAGCCAGAACCCAACATAATGGCTTTCGCAAAGACCTGTTGGGAAAACCGAATAGATACACAACAGCAGAAGTAGCATAGTGTGAGGCTGTGACACCGGAGATCTTAAAAATTTACCCGGATGTCGTATCTTTTAACACTGACGGTTGCCCAATTTTCAGAATTTGATGAATCAGGCCTGCCACCTAGCGGTGTCATTTGTGTTTAATTTGTAGTGAATTGAAGTAATACCCGTGTGAGAAGTCGTTGATTGGTTGAGGGGGGCCCCTTAAGTTTAATTTGTTTATGAGCGTTTCTAAGGAAGTAGTTGGCGCCATCTATGGGGTTTTGCTGTAATATCCTATTATGGAAGTTTCTGTGTGAAAGAATGGTGGAGGAGCAGCGCCACCTTCGGGTCGATTGAGACATCGCCGTTGTGTATTAGAGAGCGCGCGCGGCCTTTACCTGTAAGATCTGACCTGTGCTATCTACGCGAATTGTCAATGGTATTCTTATTTTTCTGTGGTCGTGTGTGGTGGTTTGCGGTCTGGATGACTTTGTGATGTGATTTCTGGTGATAAATCCGATAGGCAAGTTTAACGAGACGAAACATGTAGTTTATTTTAAATGAGTGAAGTGTTTTGTTGTGGCTTTATTGAGAAATGCATGGACGTTCGGCGTGTTTTTTAAACGAATGTAGGGTGTCGGTTTTACGGTGAGAGAAACAACCGGATAACGATAAGCGAATTTACCGAGCCAAGAAATGCCTTATTTTTGGCAACTCAACTACGCGCGAGAATGCCTGTGGAAACCCCCCATTAATGTAGAATCGAAACAAAACAAGATTTAACAAGATTGCCACCCAGAGAATTAACTCTAGGTAGCAGGTGGACAAGGAAGCCCTTGGCTTATCGAGAGTCCGACCTTTTTATCTATGTGTATCCCGCCCGTCTGAGGTATGTGTCGATTTTATTTTTAAACATATTCACGCTACTAGCACCCACACAATCAGCAGGTAATCTGTTCCATTCATTTACAGTCCTTTGTGAAAATGAAAACTTTCTTATATCCAATCTACTCTGCTCCTTTGCTAATGCAAGATCATGTCCTCTAGTCCTTCTATCTTTCTTAACTGAGAAAAACATATTTCTATCAATATTTTCATAACCCTTCAATATTTTAAACACTTCTATCTGATCTCCTCTCAATCTCCTGGTCTCTAGTGTTGTTAAACCGCATTTTTTTAGGCGTATTTCGTAACTAAGATCCCTCAGATTTGGTATCATTTTAGTTGCTCTCCTCTGCATTCTTTCTAGCATATCTATGTCCTTCCTGGGATATGGCCTCCACCCTTGAATACAATATTCTAAATGAGGCCTAACTATTGTTTTGTACAGCGGTATTATTAGCTCTTTTTCCTTATACGTTATGTTTCGCCTAATTAATCCAAGGATTTGATTTCCCTTTGAAGCTGCAATTCCGCACTGCTCTGAAATCTTCATATCAGCACTAACGGTTAACCCTAAGTCCTTTTCTTTTATAGTAGCACTTAGTACAGTACCCCCCATTGTATATTCTACCTCTTCGTTCCCATGTCCTATGTGGAGGCATTTACATTTCCCAAAATTGAACATCATTTGCCACTTTTCAGACCATTTGATCAACCTGTCAAGATCATCTTGTAAATGCTGTCTATCTCCATCACTTTTAATCCTTCTAAACACTTTTGTATCATCCGCAAATTTCAACACCTTACTTGTTATTTCATCATCCAAATCGTTGATGTATATTAAGAATAATATAGGACCTAATACTGATCCCTGTGGTACCCCACTCAATACCGATTTCCAGTTTGAAGCCTCCCCATCAACTACTACACGTTGTCTTCTGTCAATCAGCCATTGTTCTATCCAGTTTATTATACCATTTCCTATGCCATGGGCCTTTAGTTTAAGCAGTAATCTTTGATGTGGTACTTTGTCAAAAGCTTTTTGAAAATCTAAGTAGACGATATCTACTGGTGATCCCTCATCTACCCACTTAGTGATGTCTTCAAAAAAACATAACATATTTGTTAAGCATGACCTCGCTTTAAAAAAACCATGTTGAGATGGGTTTATCAAGTTTTGTTTAACAAGAAAATCCACCATGTGATCTTTAATTAGTCTTTCTAATAATTTACAAATCACTGATGTTAAACTCACTGGTCTATAGTTCTCTGACTTGTTTCTCGAACCTTTTTTGAATAACGGTATAATGTTTGCTTCTTTCCATTCTAAAGGAACCACTCCCTCTTCGAATGACAAGTTGAAAACTGTTGCAAGTGGTATGCTAATTTGTTCTACAATTTCCAATAGTAGTTTGGGTGGAATACCATCCACTCCAGGTGATTTATTCTCCTTCATAGCCCTTATTTTCTTAGCTACCATTTCCGGGGTTACAATTAATTGTCCTAAATAGTCTGAATCTGCCCCCTTGAACTTAGCCTCTGGTATTGGCAGTGAACTAATATCTTCCCTGGTAAACACTGACCTAAAGTACTCATTCAGGTCTTCTGCCATTATGAATCCCTCTGATATTATATTTCCAGCACTATCTTCTAGAGGACCGACCTTATCTTGAACTTTCTGTTTGCTTCGAACATACGCATAAAAACTCTTGCTGTCATGTTTTATATTACTAGCTAATTTTTGTTCATAGCTTCTCTTTGAATTTCTAATTTCAGCTGTAGCTTGGTTAAGTGCTTCTTTATAATTGTTGTAGTCTTCATCATTTCCAGTACATCTATATGACTTCCACATCATTTGTTTATACTTAATTTTTCTAATGGCTTCTTTCGATAAGTGTTTCTTTTTGGACCGTTTTCCTTGTTTTTTGAAGTGTACAAATTTATCGATTATGCACTTAATTTCACTCTTTAATATATTCCAGCATTCTGTTGCCGTCTTATTTTTCAGTGTCTTATTCCAGTCTATCTTTGCTAAATATTTCCTCATGTCCTTATACCTTCCTTTGTGGAAATTTCTCCTATACTGCTTTTTGCTATTCCTTTCTGATTTTACTTTGATGGTAAAATGTATCTGGTTGTGATCGCTACTCCCCAGTGGCTCACATATCTTGACATTGTCAACTAATTCATTCTGTGAGGACAAAACTATGTCTAACACATTCTCACCCCTGGTTGGTTCTAGCACATGTTGAGAAAGGAATGTATCTTGAACTAAAACTAAAAACTTGTGGTCCTCTCTCCCCATACTCTGTAGAGATTTCCATTGTATATGCCCATGGTTAAAATCCCCCATAATAATACAGTCCCGTTTGCTTACTTCCCCGACCGACGACGCGGCTGACGCCGCGTTTGGCGATGACGTAAGCGGGCGCTGGCGACGTTGTTGTTTGCTCGGGTTGTTGTTTGGTGATGACGTAAGCGAGCGCTCGGTTTTCGGCGTGGAATATTGAAAACGGCTATTAAGTCAGTCAATCGAAGTACGTCCGTGTTCTTGTGACTAACACTATGCTGTGATTTTTATTGGAAGAAAACCCATAATTATAAGTAAATTTAAGGAAACGAGAAATGCCAAAAACACCATCCGTCGAAAAAAAAACAAGCGACGCTACTGGAGACGTGTATGGACTTGTTTTCGGCGCGCGCGGGGGAACGACGGCGCGACGCCGTAAACAAGCGATCTTTTTTAATGGGGAGACGTGTGCGAATATGAGTGGAGGGTTGAGATATTGAAATAATGCAGGCGTGAAATATTGAAAACTGCTATTAGATCTGTCGTTCGAAGTACGTGGATCTTTGTCTCGCTGTGAATAACACTATGGTGTAATTGTTATTGGGTTAGAACCGAAAATTATAAGCGAATTTAATGAAACAATATATTTTTCTCAAATTAGATCCAGCAAAAAAATGACGCGTGCAGGTTTTGTCGTGGCGTCTTCGGCTGATGGGCGTTAGCAAGCGCCGGTCATGGTTAAACGGGGTGACGTTTGAAAAATTGTGAGATCTTACATAATTTATAGGTGTGAAATATCGAAATCGGCTACGAAATAAATAATTCAAAGCACGTGGATGATCGCCTCGTTTTAACTAACTCCATGGTGTAATTTTAATGCGAAAAAAACCTATAATTATAAGCGAATGTAAGGAAATAGGAAAAGCGTTATTTTTCAAGACTCCGTCTGTCGAAGAAAAAACAACCGACGCTATGCTAGTGCGTGTCTGGACTTGTTTGTTTTTCTGCCGAACTGTGCTTGCGCGTTGCCGTCGCGCGTCCCTATAAGAAACGTCGGGATTAATTCTGAGCCAGTGTATTTTCGATAATCATAACGACTTCACGATGGCCGCTACCGCATCTTGTTCGTATTCGCCACGTCGCTTTGCCGTATCTCCTGAAGTTGCTTCCGCCGCCGACGAGTCCTGCCACGCCGAGACCGTTGTAAAAGTGGTGAGTTTCGATGCCTTTCTCCAGTCGGTCCCCTACGGTGTAAACACTATCGATGCTCCGTTAAGAATCTCTGCCGTAGCCTGGTAAGGTCCGTGCACGTATGAGGGATGCAGAGAATGAATGTCGGCGTAAACTTGTCCTGACCAAGAGGGGTAACCTGCGCCTCTGTCTGACACACGGCGTGCAAGACAAGACGGCACAGTATTTTTGTCTGCGCATCTTGTTGGAGGCCGATCTCGCTAAGACGGACGACGACGACGGCGAAGATGACGATAGCGATAGCGCTCCCCTCGACTGACGATCGATGACGTCGACGGGACCGCAGTGCCGCTTAAGACCAGGTCGACCCTTTTCGACGACTCGGCGAGGAGCGTGGTCGACTATAAGCCTGCATACCTGTCCGAGCTGGCCACGGGGGAGAGGCGTGTCGAGATTAATCGGCGTGCGCGTGTGAGTCACCCTAAAAAAGCTAAGTCGGGAGTAGAAAACAGCGTCACCGCGTGCCGAGTGGAGACCGTTTAGATCGCCGACCGACCGAGCAACCGAGCGACCGACGATGCCTTTTACTTACGTTTGTAGCTTTTTTCTCCAGCACCCGCTACGCCACCAAGTCGAGGGAGGAGATAATGGTATCGTGCAAGACCTTGCCGACGCGGACGTCTACGGATAGATTCCGCCGGCGGCAGTGACGGACGACGATGGGGCCGACGACGCGATCATTCGACCGGGGCCTCGGGCGAAGACATCACGATCGTCTCCCACTCGCCTCAGCCAACCGGGTGCCAGCGATACCGTCCGGCGACGACGACGACGACAGCAAGGAAGATGACTTCCAGATAATTGCCTAATGTATGCGAAGAAGAGGCGCGTCGTAGGGACAGTGGTGTCCGTCCGCCGTCGGAACGGTTCTTCTTCTCTGCCGTCGACGGTACCCGTAGATCGACTCCTCGTCGTCGTTTTCGCCCCCGCCTCCGCCGCCGTCTTCGCCACGACCGCCTTCGTCGATGTCGACGTCGGCTTTCGCACCGTTCGTCTCTTACGTATTGGGTGATGCTATTCCGCCGACGGCGTCCTTAAACCGAGTCATCGCCGTCGCGTCGTCGTCGTCTTCCTCGCCGCCGCACACACTCCGGCCGTCGTTGCTGCCGACCGCGGCGGCCGTCTCCCAACTACGAGAGCCAGTATGACGTTCCGTACTGTCGCAGTAAAAGGTACACGGAGCTCATCCCCGTTGCATCGTCCGGCCTGGAGCGTCGATTCGTCCGGGTGTCAGTTAAAGTATTCTTATTCTTAAAAGTTCGTAGCAAAATGCAATAATAACTAGAAAACTACGTGTCCACACGGCAAACAAAATTCACTCGTCGAGTTTGCTTCGTAAGTATTGTTCGACGAGCTCTTTCGGTGACGAAACGTCGACGCAGCGCGCACAATCCAACGCCAGCAAGGACGTTACCTTACCCAATATCTCCTCGGCCGACAGGCGATCACCGTGCATACTGTACGTGCCGTAGAGGACTGAGAGCTTTCTTATAACCGAAGGAAATATAGGCCGACAAATGTGGACAGAACGGACCTGTAGTGTTGCATCACTATGCCGTAGGCGGTGTCGAGACAGCCCCTCAGATAATCGGTGGGGAGGCTGGCCGGATCGTCACATGGCGCACACATGCGACTCTCGCGACTATCATTTCGCCGATCTCTTCTGCAAACACCCGGACGAGTCGACGCTCCAAGTCGGACGACGCTACGGGGATGAGCTCCGTGTACCATTTGCTGGGACAGCACGGAGCGTCATAGTCGCTCTAGTAGTCGGGCGACGGCCGCACCGCCGCGGTCGGCTACGACGACGACCGTAGTGCGTGCGGCGGCGACGAAGACGACTACGACGCGACGGCAAGGACTCGGTCTAAGGACACCGTCGGCGGAATAGCATCATCCAATACGTAAGAGACGAGCAGTGCGAAGGCCGACGTCGAGGTCGACGAAGACGACGACGGTGGCGACAGAGGTGGGGACGAAGACAACAACGACCCCACGCCGAGGAGTCGATCTACGGGTACTGTCGACGGCATTGAAGAAGAACCATCCCGACGGCGGACGGACACCACTGTCATTACGACGCGCCTCCTCCTGTTCGACGGCGTGTAGACGATGATCTGAACGTCGGCTTCTTCGTCATCGTCGCCGTCGCCGGACGACGCATGGTGTCGCCTGCACCCGGTCGGCGGTGGCGAGTGGGAGACGACCCAAGGCCCCCCGTCGACGGCCCCATCGTCGTCCGCCGCTGCCGCCGGTGGCACCCGACACGTAGAAGTCCGTGTCGGCAAGTTCTTGCACGATTCCGTCATCCCCTCCCTCGACGTGGTCGGGTATCGGATGCTGGAGAAAAAGACACAAACGTGAGTAAAAGGTATCGTCGGTCGCTCGTTTGCTCGGTCGGTCGGCGGTCTAAACGGCCTTCACGTGGCAGGCGGTGAGTTTGTTTTCGACTACCCACACGAATCGACACAACCGCACGCCTTTTCCCCGTGGCCAGCCCGGACATGTAAGCAGGCTTATAGTCGATCACGCTCCTCTTCGAGTCATCGAAGAGGGTCGACCAGGTCCTAAGCGGCAGGGCGTCGTCGATCGACAGTCGAGGGGGCGCTATCGCCGTCGTCATCCTCGCCGCCGTCGTCGACCGTCCTAGCGGGATCGGCTTCCAACAAGACTCGCAGACAAAAATACTGTGCCGGCTTGTCTTGCATGCCGTGGGTCAGACAGAGGCGCTGGTTACCCTTCTTGGTCCGGACAAGTTTACGCCAACATTATCTGCATCTCTCATACGTGTACTTGCCTTTCCAGGCTACGGCAGTAATTCTTAACGAAGCGTCGATATTGTATACACCTTTGGGGACCGAATGGAGAAAGGTTTCGAAACTCACCACTTTTACAACGGTCTCTGCAAGGCAGGACTCGTTGGAGGCAACTTCAGGAGAGACGGCAACGCGACGTGACGAATACGAACAAGATGCAGAATTAATCCAGACTGTTCCTATAGGGACGCGCGATGGCAACGCGCAAGCACAGTTCGACAGAAAAACATACAAGTCCAGACACGCTCTCGCATAACGTCGGTTGTTTTTTCGACAGACGAAATCTTATTTCCTTACATTCGCTTTTAATTATAGTTTTTCGCATTAAAAATTACACCATAGAGTTATTTAAAACGAGGCGTTCAACCACGTACTTTGAATTATTGTTTTCATAGCCGATTTCGATATTTCACACATATAGATTATGAAAGGTCTCACAATTTTTCAAACGTCTCCTCGTTTCACCATGACCGGTGCTTGGTAACGCCCCTCAGCCGCAGACGCCACGAATAAAAACCTGCACGCGTCACTGTTTTCGCTGGATCTAATTTCAAAAAAATACAGGATTTCTTGTTTCGTTAAATTCGCTTATAATTTTTGGTTCTAACGCAATAACAATTACACCATTGTGTTAGTCACAGCGAGACGAAGGTGCGCTTACTTCGAATGACAGATCTTCAAATAGCCGTTTTCAATATTTCATGCCTGCATTATTTCAATATCTCTACCCTCCACTCCCATTCGCACACGTATCCCCTTTAAAAAAGAGCGCATGTTTACGTCGTCGCGTCGTCGTCGTTCCCGCACGCGCGCGCGGCAAACAAACAAGTCCAGACACGTCTCCAGTAACGTCGCTTGTTTTTTCGACAGATGGTGTTTTGGGTATTTCTCGTTTCCTTAAATTCACTAATAATTGTGGGTTTTCTCCCAATAAGAAGCACAGCATAGAGTTTGTCACAGCGAGACGGACACGGACGAATGATTGACTTAATAACCGTTTTCGTTATTCCACGCCGAAAACCGAGCGCTCTTTTACGTCATCACCAAACGACAACCCGTCGCCCCGGCGCGAGCAAACAACAACACGTCTCCAGCGCCCGCTTACGTCGCGTTGTCGATCTTTTTTATTCTACGTTAGCGGTGGTTTTTCAACACGCGCTCTCGCGCACAGTCGAATAACAGAAAAATAACGCGAATATTGTCTTGTTTAATTCGCTTATCATTATCCGGTATTTTCCCTCACCGTAAAATCGACACTCTGCAGTCGTTTAAAAAAACATGTCTAACGTCCATGCACTTCTTTATAAAGCCTCAACAAAACACTTCACTCATTAAAATATACTACGTGTTTCGTCTCGTTAAACTCGCCTATCGAATTTATCGCCAGAAAAAGCACATCAAAAAGTCACCCAGTCCGCAAACCATCACACACGACCACAGAAAAATAAGAATACCATTGACAATTAGATAGCGTGAATAACACAGGCCAGATTTTCCAGTTAAAGGCACCGACGCTGTCTCCAAAACAACAACGCGTCGCCCTGCGCGAGCGCGCAGACGACCGCCGTTTAGCCAAAAAAATAACAACGCGTCGATCGACGCTTCTACTCAGTGGGAAAAACTTCCACTCCGCTACAACACAGGCCTATACCTAGACCAGCTCCAGCACACAGCATGTCGAATAGATATCGATTCGGCGAATTCCTAAAACCTCTCATTCAGCACGGCTTACCGTACACCACATTCAAGCCTACGATCCAAACCTAATACCGCGCGCTCTCACCAACACACAACGGCGGTGTCTTAATGGAGCTGCTCCTCCACCATTCTTTCACACAGAAACTTCCATAATAGAATATTACAACAAAACCCTATAGGTGGCGCCAACTACTTCCTAAGCAACGCTCATAAACAAATTAAACTTAAAGGTGCCCCCCCCCAACCAATCGACGACTTCTCACACGGGCATTACGTCATATTCACTATAGCTTTAACACAAATGACACCGTACCGACATCCGGGTAACTTTTGCCCAATTTTTAGGATCCCCGGTGTCACAGCCTCACACTTCTGGCTGAAGGGCAAACATACGAAGCAACAATCGCGGGTAATGCACAGCTACAGAAATTGTCCCAGGGTTCAGAAGAATACATGCAGTGCACATCCGTGGACGTGAATGCAGAAACTATGGAACCAACCATAAATGTCAATGTCAGAAACAATGGAAATGCAGAAACTATGGAACCAGCCATCAATGTCAATGTCAATGTCCAGCCTAACACGATGAATGCAAAGCATACGGAACCAAAGGCAACTCGGAGAAATGCTGTAGAAATACGCGTCGAGAAAACACACACTTCACGCAAGTAGCAGAAGCACTCACAGACGTCAATGCAGCTCCCAGAGACAGATACAGTCAGAGAAGAGGAAAAGCACAGAAAGGCTACGAGTTTAATTCAGTAGAAACAGACTATGTCACCGATGGCGAGACATACCAAAAATACTTTTATTCGGTTACTCTAAGCTCAAAGAGCCTTGACATCATCAAGCAAGACACTACAACTCGCGACGAGGCATACACAGAGCTGAAGATAAAACCGCCAGGGATCCGTATAAAGGATTCTGCATTGCGGCTGAAGATCGACACAGATGCACACAAGCGTCACATGTATTGGAACCAGTGAACAACGCCAGACAAACAGCGTACAATGGTACAACCATCAAATGTCATGGCAAGATCAACATATACTGCGGTTACTAAGTCGACAAGTGGATAATGGCAACCTTTTATGTCGTTGATGTACCAGGCCCAGCAGTTGTTGGCCTACCAACCAGCGAGCAGTTGCAGCTGGAAGCCATACACGTGGATGGCGTAGCAGACGTACGAAAGCGCGCCACCGAGACGACAGCATGTCTGAATGCACAACCAGTCATCAATAACATAAATGACTTAAATATGTCTATTCACACCAGTTTGACACTATCGGAAATTTCTCAGGGGAAGCAAAATTCCTCTTGAAGGATGACGCAGAGTCATTGACGCACCCCGCAAGTGCAGTATCCACATGAAGGACAAACTGATACGGGAACTCGAGACCACGATCTCTCAAGGGGCCCACAGGAGCACACAGACTGGTGTTATAGTCTTGCACGAAGAGAGATGGCTCAATCCGTGTACGTATCGATCCACAACGTCTCAACGCAGCGCTACGCAGATGTCCTCACAAAATACCTACCTTGGAGGAAATCAACCCAGAACTCGCTAAAGCCAAAAGTTTTTAACAAGTTATTAAAAAGCCGGATACTGGTCGGTTCATCTCAATGAAGATTTGCAGCTGCTAACTATGTTTCCTACACCAATCGGCAGATTTAGTTGGCGAATACTTCCCTTTGGGTTTAATGTCTCTCAAGACACATTGCAAGCCCAAATGGACCAGATCCTGGAGGGTCTGAATGGGGTTACAGGGATCGGCGACGATGTGTGTGTATCTGGCGAGAACAATGAGGACCATGATAGGAACCTCATCAAGCTGATGGATCGAGCACGCGAAGAAGGGTTGGTATTCAACTCTGCAACATGCCCCATCAAGCAAAAGAGCACTTCATTCTTCGAAAACACCTATACCGACATTGGCATCTCACCTGACGACAACAAGGTGCATGACATACAAACCATGCCGACACCTCAAAATCGGGAAGACCTGCACCGATTCAT
The DNA here is from genome assembly GCA_963995525.1 of Escarpia spicata. Classification (NCBI taxonomy): domain Eukaryota; kingdom Metazoa; phylum Annelida; class Polychaeta; order Sabellida; family Siboglinidae; genus Escarpia; species Escarpia spicata. The sequence continues at coordinate 10,614,930 of OZ023215.1, read as the reverse complement.
GGAGATGACGACTTATTTCTCACAATTCATTCCACACTTCGCAGAGAGAGAACATACACTACAAGGGCTCTTAAAGAAAGATGTGCCAAGGGTGTGGGATGTAGACCACCAACATCTATCGAGCGTGAGATACTTGCAATCATTCACGGCATCCAGCGGTACCATACTTACCTGTATGGCAGACCGTTTACCATGGTCACGGACCACAAGCCGCTGGTGATGATATGTACAAAGCCACTACATGCGGCTCCAACAAGGCTACAGCGTGTTGCTGAAGATCCAAGGCTACAACTTCACGGTTGAATATCGGCCAGGTGAGCAAGTGATCCTGGCAGATACACCGAGTTGCTTGCCTAACCCAATCAACAACGACTATGTTGACCTAGACGTGAGAGTCGACGGTTTGGCGTTGGAGGCTGACGATCCTCAACACTTGACAATCGCACTCATCAATTTCTCCACAGCTAAACAGCAGTTACTGAAGGAGGAAACATTGCGTGACTCTCTATCCTCAATGAGCTGGGAGAAGTGATATACAGAGGATGGTCGGAAAACATCAAGGAACTTCCTGTCGACGTGAGAGCATACTGGTCTTTTCGCGATGAGCTAGCTGTGGAAACAGGTTTCATCTTCACAGGACGCCAGATCCTGGTACCACAATCTATGCAGAAGGACATTCTCACTAAGTTGCATTTTGGTCAACAGGGAGTCGAAAAAATGCGACAGCTTGCATATGAGAACGTATACTGGTTGAAAATCAACAAAGAGATTGAGAACACTTGCAAATCATGCGAAAGTTGCAAAGAACAACAAGGCGCAAATAGACCCGAACCGTTTTTACCACATAATCTGTCAGCCAGACCATGGCAACATGTCGCGTCTGACTTGTTTCAAATTGGTGATCGACACTACTTGCCTACAATGGACAGATATAGCAAATACCCGATGGTCGACGAGATGGCAGTTCCAATTACCATCCATGCCGTGGCTGAGAAGCTAAGCCACTACTGCGCAATGTTCGGACGACCTGATGAAATCTTGACAGACAATGGCCCACAATATACAGACCAAGCATTCAAGAAGTTCGTGGAGACTTGGGGGATCACACACGTGACGAGCTCCCCACACTATGCTCGAAGCAATGATCTTGCGGAACGGTACGTTCGATACATCAAGGGAACGCTGAAAAAAGTCTAGCGACATGCAGCTTGCTCTTCTGAACATCCGTGCGACTCCGGTTGACCGTAAACTACCATTACCTGCCGAGATGCTCTTGGGCCGACCATTAACCACCCTGTTGCCAAGTCGCACGGAACCAGGCCTGGAAGAGCATCGTGAGCGCATGGAAGAACGACACATCGCAATAAAGCAGCAACACGATAAGACGAGCAGAAAGACCGACCTCCCGCCACTGTACACAGGTCAAGAGGTCAGAATCCTGGATCATCAGAATAAAATGTGTCCTGGAAAAGTTGTCATTAAATGCGATGAGTCAAGAAGCTATGTGGTAGAGACGCCAAATGGCACTCGCCTAAGACGTAACCGCGCACATCTCCGTGAGCTCGTGGCAACAAAGACAAAAACTGTTCGATTCAGCGATGAGCCAACTTGTTCGAAGCAGATCGTTCAGCAACAGGCTTCGTGACAATCGGTGAACCAGAGCCGCAAGCTGAGAGGAAATAAGTCACCAAAGGTGTCACAAGCACTCGTTCGGGACGTCGTATCAGAGTCCCAGCACGATATCAGCAAAATTAATGGGGATATAACACTCCCCTGAGCACAAGGGCTGTCTACCCAATGACTGCTCTAGACAATTATTAATATCATTATTAACACATGTTTTAAGCGAACATTTCTATGAACATGTAACTTTCAGACATTAATTGTTTACATGGTTTTTTAGAATTATACGGACTCGTAACAATTGATTTTAAACTTCGCATAATTATATTTAAATAAGTCATCAATAATTCCTGGGAGTTTTAATTATCTCATACAGGGGGATGTTGTAATGTGGGACTCCTTGTATTAGAAGCATCACGGCATAGTGATACATTATGTTGAAGTAGTCCGAGATACACCGTCGCCATATTGAAGCTGTTCTTGTAGAACCAGATATGAATAAAAGGGACACAACACACCAGTTATTGGCCAAAATAAGAGGTGACAGAATAACGTAAAGTTACCAAGATTACGTGGGTAAACTCCATTGTCCCATGACATCCAGTCAGAGGCAGTGCGGTTATGCAGGTCCTGCCTTTCAATATTGCTAGGTTCACTGATCTCTCAACACCTTCGCATGTTTTTTTCCTTGACTGGCTTCAACATAATATGTCCAACGTATATCAATCGACATGACCTTGCGTTCTTGTATTTATACGTAGTTGAGTCGACGATGCTGTGCACGATCGTGGTAGGCGGGAATTGATTCCGTGTGACGAGGAGCAGGGGAACACTGTAGGTGCTGCGTCAGAGTGAACGTCAGATGTCAAGATATGTTTTGTGAATTGTGTGCTGTAGTTTGCCCTCAGTGTAACTGAATTTGACAACTGTTGCATGGAGGTACATTTACTCCTTGGAATACGTGCACATTCGCCTAAATTATTTCTCTACCGGTTGACCAGTTCTTAACAAAAAAAACTTAATATTTGTAGTTTTATATAGACGGTGCACCTGTTCATAAGGGTCGTTACTCTCAAACTGTCGCATCAGAAGTCATCCAGAATTGTGAACACTAGTTCACGGTGTGGATTGGATGGATGCCGTGAGAACATGATATTTTTGAGTTTGAGGTACCAATTTAGCCCTACTAATTCCATGTTAATAGATAGGGAATTTCCCATCTTAAAAGATAGGACATGTTCCCATGTAGAAGATAGGAAGTTTTCCCATGTTAAAAGGATATTTCGTTTAAAATAAAATATACCGAACAGCATTTGAATCTGTCACACGAGATTCCTTGGACAGTAGACCGAGACTCCGGCAATGAACCGAGCCCTTATTTGGTCGACGATCACGTGTCTAAAATCTGGTGTTATAATAAGGCGTAATTTATCATAACAGGATTATAAATTCAGCGGAGGTCTTTTTATCTGAAGTAATGCATACGAAATGTAGACTACATATAGTACGATGTTATAGCAGAACCAATAGCCTCGTTTTTTCGAACAGAGCGACCATCTTGGAATTATACCTTTGGTATCATTTCCGTACGGTACTACTTAAATTCGTGTCTTTTACGTGATAAACTATAAAAATAGGTCATAGATGTTATGAAATGTATCAACCATGTCATGGAATAGGACATTACACACATTGACACAACCCTATATATTTCTAAAACCTACGTGTAGCTTATAATGGTTATAAAATAGGAACTTATCTGTTAAATCACTCAAACTGACGGCTATCTGCGTAGGTACGCATAGTATATTAGTGAAACTGGCGGCTGTCTGCTTAGGTACGCGTAACACATTAGTCAAAGTGACGGCTATAATTATGCGTAAGTACACATGGCAGTTCAGTCAAACTGGTAGTCATTTGGTCAAATATACAACACACAAGTACCGAACTACAACACACAAATGCCAACCTACAACATACAAACACATACCTACAACACACAAACACCGACTTACAACACACAAATACCGACCTACAACACGTAAACAGTTCTAAGTATTTACCTACATCACATAAACATTGACGTACAACACACAAATACCGACATACAACACACAAACACTGAACTACGACACACAAATATCGATCTACAGCACGTAAACAGTGCTAAACACCGACCTACAGCACACAAATACTAACCTACAACAAACAAACATCGACCATCAACACATCAACACCGTCCAACGACACGTAAACAGTGCTAAACACTGACCTACAACACACAAACGCCGACCTACATCACACAAACATTGACGTACAACACACAAATACCTACATACACCACACAAACACTGAACAGCGACTCACTTCTTTTATATTGAACTACAACATACAACGTCCGAGCTACAACACGTAAACAGTGTTAAACACTGACTTACAACACAAAACACCGACCTACAACACATAAACACCAACATACAATGCGTAAACAGTGCTAAACACTTATCTACAACACAAAAACACCGACATACAACACACAAACACCGACCTACAATGTGTAAACAGTGCCAAACTCTACAACACAACAACACCCAGCTACAAGGTAAAAACATTGACCTACAATATACAAACACCGACCATCAACAGGAAAACAGTGTTAAACACTGACCTACAACACACAAACACCGACACACATCGTACAAACAACGACTTACAACACACAAACACCGACATACAACACACAAACACTGAGATACAACATACAAACATTCATCTATAGCACATAAATACTGACCTACAACACTCAAATACCCACCTACAACGCACAAACACTGACATACAACACGTTAACAGTGCTAAATACAAACATAAAACACAAAAGTACTGACCTACAACGTACAACCACTAAAAACAACTTACAAACACTGAACTATAACACACAAACATTGACCTTCAACAGACAAACACTAACTTCAACATATAACCACTGATCTACAATACACAAACACCGACCATCAGCACGTAAACAGCACTAAATACCGACCTACAACAAACAACCACGGACCTACAACACGTAAACAGTGTTAAACAATGACCTACAACACACAAACACTGACCTACAACACACAAACACTGACTTACAACACAAAAACACCGACTTACAACACGCAAACAGTTCTATGCATTTACCTACATCACACAAACATTGACGTACAACACACAAATACCGACAGACAACACACAAACACTGAACTACGACACATACATATTGACCTACAACATACAACTTCCGAACTACAGCACGTAAACAGTGTTAACTCACAAAATTTTACTCTTTCGAAATTTCAACTGAGACCAACATGTTGCACAAATTGAACTTAGAGCAACTAGTGGGAGAAACGAAACACTAAACTTAGACCAACACGTTGCACGAACCAAACTATAAACACGAGTTGCACAAACGAAACACTAAACTTAGCCTAACAGGTTGCACGAATTGAACTTAGACCAACTAGTGGGACAAACGAAACATTAAACTTAGACCAACACGTTGCACGAATAGCGCTTGTCGCAATTGAGCCATAGGGCTAAATTTAGATTGTGCGACTGCGCTTGCGCAGCGGCCATCTTAGAAGTCGGACAAGCTGCCGGTCGGACAGTGGATGCATTGCCGCAAATTGCGAGTGCCACAAGTTGTAAATTGAATAAATATCGTCAGCGGTGCGTATGAAAAGCACCCGTGAAGGATGGTGACAAAAAAACACTGTTGTTATGGAATATGCCGTAGCGATTCCCGTTACGGCCACCGAGAAAACATGAAAGGAGTGACTTTCATGCCGTTTCCGAAACCACATATTGACCGCGCAAAATCAGAGCGGTGGGTCAGAGCATGAAAACGGGACCGGTTTTGAACCGATAACATTACCAAGCACACCTACATCTGCTCGTTACACTTTATTGGTGGAAATGGCCCAACTGACGAGCACCCAGATCCAGTGGACGCCACAGCTTCACCGGCTCAAGTGAGTTATTTATATAGAATAGCTAGGCCAGACCAGGGCTGACTATTCAGTATTCTATTGACATGGGTCATGGCCAATGGCAATGCGCTAGCCTAGGGCTAGGCAAAGCCAGCCCATCACCACATTTCATAAACTCAAAAACAGGTGTGCCATAATGGATAATAATGGAATTCATAATTATTAATATAATTTATTACGCCTTTCATACTATATACATAGTATTATTATGTATTTGAATTATATATATATATATATATATATGGTTACACATAGCTGCTTTGTAAAATAACTGTGTAATAGGCCATCTGTACATATATATTAATGTGTGTATTGTCTTTACAACAGAGAGACAAATCTGCAAGGAAACGAAAGCGCCCCACCCTACGGTCACCTAGCAGCATGCCTTTGAAGAGGAGGAAGCTACTTGACATTGACACATATACAGCAGACGTAGCCAACATTCTTGTCGAGCTGAGCCAGAACATAAATGATAACTGCACATCTTCTGCTTGTTCAGCAAGTGTTGCCCCTGACTCTGCACTAATGCCTTGCCCTGTAAAATTACCTTTGCCTGTTCCTGTCACAACATGTGACCAACAAACTCAAACTCCTAAAAATTTTGACCCCAGTCTGTTGGCTGTAAAAATTGAAAATGTCACACTAAAGCATGAGATTGCAAATCGACTGCCACAGTTGGGTAGATTTTGCCTTATCCGGCTGTACGAAGTCATGGACAGAAACCAAGGAAGAGGGATTCACCTTTCAGTGCGTGGGGTGTTGGAAGGTGAAATGTCTGGAGAAAGAGGTAGCTAGGTTGGTAGATATTGTGAAGGGGATGGAGATGAGAATCAGCAAGGAGACAGACGGAATGGAGAGAGACGACAGGGTTGGGAATACTGTGAAACTGAAGGAGCAGAGTAGTGGCAACAAGACCGAGGAAAGGAGACTGAGAGGAGGGAAGGAGATCGGAGGGGAAGAAAGTGGAGGATCGACGGCAGGAAATGTGACAGGTGTGAAGGTGGCAGGAGAGAAAGTGACCGTAGAGAAAGAGGTAGAAGGGAAAAAGAGACGGGAGAGGAGAGAAGGAAATGCAATGGGAGGAAAGATGACGGGAAGAAAGGAAGTGAGAGTACATGTGACAGAAGAGAAGTCGGGAGGGACGATGACAGGAAGAAAGGTGAAAAGAGAAACAGCGTCAGGAAAGAATGGAACGGACGAGATTGTGACGGGAGAGCAGAAGACAGGGGAACAAGATTACAACCAGACAGATGCAAACCGTAGAAAGAGCTACACTGAGGCAGTGATTGAGGGGGCAATGAGGAAAGAGAGGGTGTTTATGGGCGATTCGATTATGAGAAAGACAGATAAGACTCTAAGCGAGGGGGAGGACGTCGTTGTGTGTCTACCGGGGGCTAGGATAGAACATGTAACTGAAAGGGTAGAGAAGGTACTGGGGCATGGCAAGGGAGGGTCTATACTAGTACATGTAGAGACAAATAACGCAGAGAGGGAGGGAACAACTGGGATAGTTCAGAAGTACAGACAGTTAGTGAAGAAGTTAAAGAAGACAAGAGTAGAACAGATTATCCTCTCAGGAATTTTGCCAGTAATGGGAGAAAGGGGGCCGACATATAGAAACTGCAAGAGGATGGCGATCAACGCACTAGTTGAGCAGATGTGTAAAGAAGAGGGGGTGGGATTCGTAGATTTATGGGGATACTTTGTTGGGAGGGAAGATATGTACATGAGAGATGGCCTACATCTAAGTGGAAAGGGGGCAGCAGTTTTCTCAGAGAACTTGCTGCAATCTGTTGACAGTGGGACAGGCTGCATCTATTTAAACTAGATTCGCAGGGGGGATTCACAGAGAAGCCTGAAACTGGAGGCATAGATAAAGACAGCAGAAATAAATCGGCAAAGAACAGGCTGCAAAACTGTTCTGAATCAGGATATAAATGCATTTGTTTAAATGCAAGGAGCATAGTAAACAAAAGAAATGAACTAAACATTATGGTAGAAGATATTGACCCTCACATAATAGGTATAACCGAATCGTGGGCCACCACTAATATATCAGATGCCGAATTGGGACTAACAGGATATGCAATGTTTAGGAAAGATAGAATAGGAAGAAAGGGAGGTGGAGTTATTTTATATATTAAAGAATCTATCCAGGCTTATGAAATAAAATTAGAAAGAGAAGCAGATTGCGAAGAAGCTGTTTGGTGTAACATAGTTACAGGAAACTCAACGTTAACAGTTGGGTTAGTTTATCGAAGTCCAAACATAAGCATAGAAGAGAATGAAAAAATACAAAACGCTATAAGGAAAGTAAGCAAACGGAACTGTATTATTATGGGGGACTTTAACCATGGGCATATACAATGGAAATCTCTACAGAGTATGGGGAGTGAGGACCACAAGTTTTTAGTTTTAGTACAAGATAGTTTCCTTTCTCAACATGTACTAGAACCAACCAGGGGAGAGAATGTGTTAGACTTAGTTTTGTCCTCACAGAAAGAATTAGTTGACAATGTCAAGATATGTGAGCCACTGGGGAGTAGTGATCACAACCAGATACATTTTACCATCAAAGTAAAATCAGAAAGGAATAGTAAAAAGCAGTATAAGAGAAATTTCCACAAAGGAAGGTATAAGGACATGAGGAAATATTTAGCAAAGATAGACTGGAATAACACACTGAAGAATAAGACAGCAACCGAATGCTGGAATATCTTAATTAGTGAAATTAAGTGCATAGTCGATAAATTTGTACCTTTCAAAAAACAAGGGAAACGGTCTAAAAAGAAACACTTATCGAAAGAAGCCATTAGAAAAATTAAGTATAAACAAATGATGTGGAAGTCATATAGATGTACTGGAAATGATGAAGACTACAACATTTATAAAGAAGCACTTAATCAAGCTACAGCTGAAATTAGAAATTCAAAGAGAAGCTATGAAACAAAATTAGCTAGTAATATAAAACATGACAGTAAGAGTTTTTATGCGTATATTCGAAGCAAACAGAAAGTTCAGGATAAGGTCGGTCCTCTAGAAGATAGTGCTGGAAATACAATATCAGAGGGATTCTTAATGGCAGAAGACCTGAATGAGTATTTTAGTTCAGTGTTTACCAGGGAAGATATTAGTTCACTGCCAGTACCAGAGGCTAAGTTCAAGGGGGCAGATTCAGACTATTTAGGACAGTTAGTTGTAACCTCGGAAATGGTAGCTAAGAAAATAAGGGCTATGAAGGATAATAAATCACCTGGAGTGGACGGGATTCCGCCCAAACTACTATTGGAAATTGTAGAACAAATTAGCGCACCGCTTGCAACAATTTTCAATTTATCATTAGAAGAGGGAGTGGTTCCTTTAGAATGGAAAGAGGCAAACATTATACCGTTATTTAAAAAAGGTTCGAGAAACAAGTCAGAGAACTATAGACCAGTGAGTTTAACATCAGTGATTTGCAAATTATTAGAAAGACTAATTAAAGATCACATGGTGGATTTTCTTGTTAAACATAACTTGATAAACCCATCTCAACATGGGTTTTTAAAAGCGAGGTCATGCTTAACAAATATGTTATGTTTTTTGGAAGACATCACTAGGTGGGTAGATGAGGGATCACCAGTAGTGATCCCCTTGAGTGGGGTACCACAGGGATCAGTACTAGGACCTATATTATTCTTAATATATATCAACGATTTGGACGATGATATAACAAGCAAGGTGTTAAAATTTGCGGATGATACAAAAGTGTTTAGAAGGATTAAAAGTGATGGAGACAGACAGCATTTACAAGATGATCTTGATAGGTTGATCAAATGGTCTGAAAAGTGGCAAATGCTGTTAAATTTTGGGAAATGTAAATGCCTCCACACAGGTCATGGGAATGAAGAGGTAAAATATAAAATGGGGGGTACTGTTCTAAGTACTACTGTAAAAGAAAAGGACTTAGGGTTAACCATTAGTGCTGATATGAAGGTTTCAGAGCAGTGCGGAATTGCAGCGTCAAAGGGAAATCAAATCCTTGGATTAATTAGGCGAAATATAGCGTATAAGAAAAAAGAATTAATAGTACCGCTGTACAAAACAATAGTGAGGCCTCATTTAGAATATTGTATACAAGCATGGAGGCCATATCGCAAGAAGGACATAGATATGCTAGAAAGAGTACAGAGGAGAGCGACTAAAATGATACCAAATCTGAGGGATCTTAGTTACGAAATATGCCTAAAAGAATGTGGTTTAACAACACTAGAGACCAGGAGATTGAGAGGAGATCACATAGAAGTGTTTAAAATATTGAATGGTTATGAAAATATTGATAGAAACATTTTGTTCTCAGTTAAGAAAGATAGAAGGACCAGAGGACATGAAGCTACATTAGTAAAGGAGCAGTGTAGATTAGATATAAGAAAGTTCTCATTCTCACAAAGGACTGTAAATGAATGGAACATATTATCTCCTGATTGTGTTGGTGCTAGTAGCGTGAATATGTTTAAAAATAAAATCGACACACACCTTAAAAAGGCGGGATACATGTAGATAAAAAGTATTGGACTCTCGATAAGCCAAAAGGCTTCCTTGTCCAACTGCCATCCAGAGTAATTTTCTGGATGGCAATCTTGTTAAATCTTGTTAAATCTCAGGCAGCAGTTGGATGAGTGCCAGAAAGAAAATGCTAGCTGTAATTTTTGTGTTCGTGATGTTGTAGATGATGAAACCAAGTGTAGATTTTATACAGGGCTGACATGGATTCAATTTATGTTTGTGTGGGAGTTTTTGGGTCCAGCAAAAGATAAAGTGTGTTACTGGAACCAGCAGCTGAAGACAGGAGAGAAGTCGCCATCTAAACGACCAGGTGTGAGGAGGAAACTGTCCCCATTGGACGAGTTTTTCCTCTCACTGGTAAGACTGCGTGTTGGTCTGTTAAACGCTGACTTGGCCTACCGTTTTGGAATTTCCTCCAGTAGTGTTTCAAGGATTGTTACGAGCTGGATCCAGTTTCTGTATCTTCAGTTTGGATCGTTGCGTAATAAGACGTTCACCAGTCGTCAACTTCTTAAGCGCAGCATGCCATCATGTTTTGCAAAGTTTTACTTGTTACTAACATTCAGTCATGACGCTGACTATCGCAGAACTAGGACAGTGATTGTACTAGATCATGACTACTGTTATTTTTTTAGAACGGACAAAGTTATTTTTCCTTGCTGTTAGAACTTTGCTATGTTTGCTTAAAAATGTGAAATATAAGGGTATCATATCTGCAGTAGGGATTACTAAACTAATTGGGGAGGAAATGTTGTGTATTTAGAACTACATGTTGATGCGTAATTACTATTGTTTTGTATCGGCTGAATGCTTCCCAGAGAAGTCGAGATGGTTTTCAATTGAACAGGGAGTAAAGTGTAAAGCGCTTTGAGCAGTCCTGAGGATGCGCTATATAAGAACGTACCTTTTTTATTTTATACCCGTTGCAAATGTAGTTTTGTGATACAATGGCGTCCATAAGTTTTGCGATACAATGGCGTCCATAATTATTATATTACCGTGATCTGTCCACCAAGTGACGACACATCCTGTAAAATTGCTAAGATATGGCTGCTATTGTACAGTATCGTAAACTCCCTAAATGGCAGAAGTCAGTTAAGTATGAGAAGTGAAACATAGATACCAATATTAAACATATATATATATATACATAGTGTCTCAAAAATAAAAAAGGAAATGTTATTAAAGGGCTTAATTACTGTTTTACCTTCAACTAACTATGTGTTTCTTCTTCCAGGGACCCTAAAGTTTGTTTCCTTACCTATCCTCTTCGGGCCTTCTTTCCTATCTTTTAACATGGGTAAAAATTCCCTATCCCTTAACATGGATAAAAATTCCCTATGCTTTAACATGGTGAAAATTCCCTATGCTTTAACATGGGGGAAATTCCCTATCCTTTAACACGGGGAAAATTCTAAAAGTGGTCGCATACCTTTACGATAATAGCTCCTATCCTTTAACATGGAGAAAATTCCCTAATGACGTCACTGCATCATGACGCCACATGAAGGGATTACATTACATACGCGCAAGTTCAATACAAGGTCTAACCAAAGCACTACCTGTTTGACCAAATCACCTCGCGTACAAAATTACGGCGCGTAGCAGTTTAATGACGTCATACATATTCCTTTATAGGAAGACGTGATAACGCATCCGCGTTCGCATGACTGGAAGTATTCCGAAACTTTATTTCATATTCCATTCCAGACAAGAACAATGCGTAGCGCTGATGTCTTGCAGATGTCATCGTCGGTACTCCCTTGCTTGGACTGAGAATTGATAGCAAAGGCTGATGATCCGTCACTAATGTGAAGCGGCGACCATATAGATATGAGTGGAATTTCTTCACTCCCCAAATCAACGCAAGTGCTTCCTTGTCAATTTGGGCATAGTTACGTTCTGCCGATGTCAGTGAACGTGATACGAATCCGACAGGTCTGTCAGTTCCATCTGCTATTGTGTGAGACAAGACTGCGCCAATTCCGTAAGCTGATGCGTCACATTCCAACTTTATTGGCAATTTCGGGTCGTAGTGTGTCAACACTTGATCGGAGCTTATCATGTGCTTTGTTTCCGAAAACGCCTTCTCGCACTGTACAGTCCATCGCCATTTCCTGCCTTTCTCCAACATCTGGTTTAGTGGCCATACTACTGTGGACAGATTTGGCAGAAACCGGTGATAGTAGTTAAGCAGGCGTAGGTATGCCCTCAGCTGAGATACATTCTCCGGTCTGGGCGCATTGACTACAGCGTCGATCTTCTCAGGCATTTTGTGGAGTCCCTCTTTGTCGATTCTGTGTCCGCAGTATGTGATTTCGTCCTTGAAGAATTCACATTTCGTTATTTCAGCCCTGAGATTGTAATCGCGTAGACGTTCGAGGACTCGGCGCACATTCGCGAGGTGCTGCTGGTCAGTCTTCCCAGTAATGATGATGTCATCCAGAATAACTTGTGTTCCTGGCATGTCCTGTAGTATCTGGTCAATTGTTCTTTGCCAGATTGCAGGTGCAGATGCGCCGCCAAATAACAGTCGGTTGTACCGAAACAGTCTGTTGTGCGTGTTGATAATCAGGTACTTATTTGACTCCTCCTCCATTTCGGGTTGCAGGTAAGCTTGACGGAGATCAATCTTTGTAAATTTCTCACCTGCACTGAGATTTGCGAAGACATCTTCAATCCGGGGTAACGGATAGTGATCCACTTTCAGTTCCGGATTTATGGTGACCTTGAAATCACCGCATATTCTTACCGATCCGTTTGACTTAGGTACAGGCACGATTGGAGTTGCCCATTCACTCCAATCAACTTTTGTGATGATTCCTTCTTTCTCTAGTTTTTCAAGTTCTGCTTCAACTTTCTGGCGTAGTGAATAGGGTACTTGTCTGGCCTTGTGAAATTTTGGAGTTGCCCCCTCCTTGAGATGGAGTTTCGCCTTGGGTCCTTAGATGGCTTCAAGTCCGGCTTGAAATACTTCCTTAAACTCCAACTTAAGTGCATCCAATTGTTCCTGCATACTCCCTGTATGCTTCGTTGCAGTGATGTGTTTGATGGACTTCCAGTCTAGCTTAATTCTGTTAAGCCACTGGCGCCCAAACAATGCTGGTCCTCCCTTTCTGACCACATATAATGGCAAGTTTTGTTGCTGTCCATTGTACTCTACATCGACATGCACCATGCCGAGTGGAGCAATTTCTTCGCCAGAATAGGTCTTTAAGACCACCGAAGTGTGTTGTGTCTTTACTTCGGGAAAGTACTCATCAAACTGTTGCTTGTTTATCACCGACACTGCCGAGCCTGTATCGAGTTCCATTTGTAATGGTTTACCATTTACCTTAGGATTTACACAAATAATTCTGGTATCAGGCGATCGGTCCATGGTATGTATTTCCAGTGCAGCTACATTCTCAGCATCACTGTCATATACATCTTCAATCACGTGTACATGTTGGGAACCTGTGTGTTTACCACCCGTACTACCACGCGATGCATCTTTACCCTGGCAACGTTGGTTTACATGTGTATTGGCACGGCACGCTGGCTTGATATGTCCTTTCTTTTTGCATTTATGACACTGTGCCTCTTTGAATTTGCAGTCTTCCGGGGGTGTGGCCCGACCGTGCACATCGATAACATGGTTTGCTATATTGTCCTCTTTTTGGCTTGACATGGACTTTATGTATAGCCGTACGATTTCTGTAATGCCCCAGTTCAGCAGCATCCCTTGTAGTTGTTTCCATGGCCACTGAAATCTCCACCGCACGACCAAACGTCAGTGTTATTTCGGACAACAATCTCTTTTGTATATGTTCGTTTATCAGGCCACACACAAATCGGTCTCGCAGGGAATCTCCCAGATTTTCTCCAAATTCACAATGTTCTGACAGTTTTCTAATTTGTGCAACATATTGCGCAACACTTTCTCCCTCTTGTTGGTCCCTCTTGTGGAAACGAAACCTTTCTGCAATCACGAGAGGCTTAGGTGACAGATGATGACTAAGTGTCGCCGTTACCTGAGCGAATGTTTTCGTGGCAGGTTTATCCGGCGCACACAAATCTCTCAGCAGACTGTACGTCTTACTCCCTATAAGACTTAGCAAAGCCGGCACTTGTTTCACATCTGGAACGTCATTCGCCAGAAAATATTGTTCTAACCGTTCATAGTAAGCTGGCCACGACTCTACCGAGCTGTCAAAAGTTTCAGTTTTGCCAATGGGGCGGCCATTGCAGCGAATACGGTAACACGTTTTCACCGGAGTTCCGAGCGCTTCAAAGTTCGACACAAGTCAACGCACACTTGTACCAGCCTGACAGTTCATCACTTTTTTTCTACCGACCTGTGCAAGTGGATTGACGAGTTCTTTGAGTCATCTTCGTCGCCAGTGTAGCGTATTTCGTTTAAATACACTATATATTTACAAAACACGACATAACCACAAGATGGCGCGGAACAGGAACTACTTTTTTATAGTATCCAATTATGGATCATTACGCCGATACAAAACAATAGTAATTACGCATCAACATGTAGTTCTAAATACACAACAGGGGTGAACATCTTTTTGTGGCAACATTTATCTTTCTTTTCATACTGCACACGCCTCATTAACAAAGCAGTGTCGAATAAAGCTATATGTTCGTGTTGTAAGCGTATTTATTAACCTGTAGCGTGTAGCATAGGTACTTATTAAACAGCAGGCGCTTCCTAGCGGTAGTGCTCATGTGAAAATTCGTTTCGGGGTCGAGAACAACTATGAATCACAGTTACGTATGCAGAAGGGATATTACCAAGTGGGCCTCAAATATATTACCCAACACATACAAATGGGTTGAGAATATGCAAGTCATGTGTGAAATATGATGATTGCTATGACTAAGAAAAACGTGGAGTTGTGTGGCGCCAAAGTTGTTGATGTTACATGTAACCCATTTTTCGAGATATCCTTATTGCAATACAGATTTCCAATACGCCAGTGGATCTAGATATGCTTGGTTACTGCTTTCTGTTGCACCAAATAAAATGCAAATCTCTGGGCGTTATATTCGATCTAAAAGGGTCGTATAAATATATATTTTAATACATTTACAAAGTTGGTGTTAAGACTTATGAGTAATCTAAGACATCCTACCACAAAGCATAATTTTAACAGTGCATAATTAGGGGTACTGAAGTTGGTAAATACGAACCTATTGATGTTTTCTGCCATAGTAAGCCTACCCCAACAACTGGATTAAAGTCCACATTTCATAAAACTGAACATGTTGCGGAGGGGTAACAGGCAGAAATTAAAAGCAGACACATTTTCTTACATTTTGGTACTAAAATTTGCGTTATTAATAAAACCAGGGTGGGATACGAAACTCGCGATTAGTCCTCTTCTATGTTTCATGTTATGGACTACTTGTTATGGTATCTGGAAATGTTTGTGTGCTCCAGACATCTGACACTATGCATAATGCCGATGACATTATTTCCTATCATTTATCACATGCTGAAATGAGCTGGCGCACGCATGTCAAGTATGCATATTCCCAAGTCAACTACTAGCAAAAAATCTCCCCATGCAAACACAAAAGGTCCGCCACCGATTCACATAAGTCATGCATTTCCCCTTGCTTTCTCGACAAATACTCAACTCCAAATGGTCTATGCACTGCACATTTTAACACAAACTAAACCAAACGTCATTCGCTATATCTTCTAGTGCGTATTTAATCAACACTGGTGTATCAAGTATTTTGTTTGATGTACATGCAAGATATTGGCTCAATATTATTGGTGAATAACTGTGAAAACAAAAATGTTGTAACGGTACCATTTGGATGTCGTAATAAATAAACATGAATATCTCATTGTTTCAACGGTACAAACATATTTTTTATAAAACGCTCGTTGGCTTCCATTTGGCAATATGTCACTTACGCGTCTTCAAACGTGTACACTGGGTGTATTTGTGTTCGTTTGCTTAGCATCAGCACTGGAGCTTGCAGAATTTTTGGTGACAACACCAACTGCTACACGATTTTTCCGTAGTCGATATTTTTAGGCCATACAGATAGCAACTTTGGAGAAAGAAGTTCACGATATTTTGAATTTAGAGGTGTGTGTCTTTTTATGGCTTGACTGATCTTGTCTGTCACAACCGCCCATACATAAATTACACTATTCAACAGACGCGCTGTGTCGCAGTGCGTCTGATTTATGGCACCAGGGGTATTTAGCTGCTTGGTGGTTGGTAAAAAACTGTAAAAGAACGTAGTTAGTGTCAAACTACAACGCAATATGTATTCGTGATTTGGTGGCTATATAAACTGTAGCTATACACTGTACAGCGTCAAAGTGGGTGCCAAAGTCGAAGAGACCCGAGATATCACAACTGGAACCAAGACGTGAGTACTTTCGTCTAGTGTGTGAGGCTATAAAAAACGTCCATGTAACAGTTAAAGCGGATTCCTCAACTGCCTTGTGTTCACTGATGTACAAATAAAAATTAGCAATGCATTTTTAAATTGTGTTTTAATGTTAAAGAGAATTGACGTTGGTCATTATAGTCCACCAGCATATGTAACTAACCCAACTTTTGGATAGAATCATGGCAAATGTGCTTAAGATTAGCTCAGTATTGTTGTGAACATGAAAAGGATTGTTGCCATTGCTCTGTGAGGTCTTAGTATGTGTTCTGCTATTTGTAGGAAAAATATAAAAACAAATTGCACCAATTTTACCTTGAAGTTTTAGCATGATTTTGGGCAATTTTTACGAAAAATAAGAAATCATTCATTAAAAATAAAAGTTATATATATATATACAAATTAAAATATAAATGAAATAAAGGTATGTGACTATTGATCATCTTCACGCAATGCAATGTGGTGTGTACGTAAGATTAGATGATTGTGCAGTAAATGTGATGTTGCAATGTTAACTGTATGGTAAGTGGTTACGCAAAGTTTTCATATTCTCCGAGTGCGTTGAAACGCCTACCGAAGTATATATCGACGTGTATAAAGGTTGTGAAGAAGGAGTTGACAAACTTCCACCTACCACAGGTGCTATAATTTGAAGGAACACAAAAGATGCACTCGTGTGCAGACATGCATCTGGTATTAGGACCTTATCCTGCACCCAGAGTGTCCCAACCCTCTGCAACTTGGATGGCGACAACAAGGTGGCATGCTGATGCTGGCCAGTAATATCCGAGGATCCCCCCGCACCAGATTCAGGGCTACAGCTCATCAAGTGCGACTGTGGTGCCACTAATTTTTAATCAAGGAACAAATGTACCTGAAACAACATTGCATGAACTCAGCTATGCCACTGTGAAGAGGACGACCACAGGTGCTGCAACACACGAGCGACTCTGATCGGAGAAGACATTGAAAACGAAGATTGAAGAGAATATTGCAGTGTTATGACTAAGAAAAATGTGGAGTTGTGTGGCGCCAAAGTTGTTGATGTTACATGCAACCCCTTTTTGAGATATCCTTATTGCAATACAGATTTCCAGTACGCCAGTGAATCTAGAAACGCTTCGTTACTGCTTTCTGTTGCACCAAATAAAATACAAGTCACTGGTCGATATATTCGATCTGAAAGGATCGTATAAATATATATTTTAATACATTTACAAAGTTGATATTATGACTTATGAGTAATCTAAGACATCCTACCACATAGTATAATGTTAACAGTGCATAATTAGGGGTATTGAAGTTGGTAAATACGAACCTATTGATGTTTTCTGCCATAGTAGGAAAAATATGACATAATTTATTTAAAATAACAATTTAATATTTAAAAAATTAATAATATCATGCCATAGTTTATATAATTATTGTTGCGAACATAAAACAAATCGCACCAGTTTTTACCTTGACGTTTTAGTATAATGTTGAGCAATTTGTACGAAAAATAAGAAATTATTCATTAAAAATAAAAATAGACAAATTAAACTATATATGGAATGGAAAGGTTGTGAAGAATTCTTTTGCACACTCTTCTGTCCACGGAAACTCTCAATCGTACACGCACTAGATCTGAGATACCATATGTTCAAACAGTTGAAGCCTGGCAAGGAGTTAAAAAAAACTTCCACCTACCCCAGATGTTTTAATTTTAAGGAACATATAATATGCACTCGTGTGCAGACATGCATCTGGTCTCAGGACCTTATCCTGCACTCAAAAGGTCCCAACCCTCTGCAACTTGGATGGCGACAACAAGGTGACATGCTGTTGCCGGCCAGTAATATCCGAGGATCCCCCCGCACCAGATTCAGGGCTACAGCTCATCAAGTGCGACTGTGGTGCCACTAATTTTGAATCAACGAACGAATGTACCTGAAACAACATTGCACGAACTCAGCTATGCCACTGTGAAGAGGACGATCCCAGGTGGTGCAAAACACGAGCATTGAAAACGAAGATTGAAGAGAATATTGCCGTAAGGGCAATGTTGTCCTATCTACTGCCGTTATGTAATTACGTAAATTATACAGACCAAAAAGTTACATTATGCTGGCCCAATTTGGAGTTATGTATTATATATAACTCTACCAGTAACGTATATATATATAACAACTTTAATTGGCACGGGAATATCATATTACTGAAATATAGGTATTACACTAACCATTTTAATGAGTCACATATGATATGATTATTACGAACAATAAATGGTTGCATTTTATGGGAATTTTCACACCCTTGTCTATTTCCTCCTAAAATCACCCTAAACAATCGTGAACAAAATACCAACATCACTCTTTTTAATCTTCATGGTCTTTTGATAGGAATGAACACAATTTGGAAGATTCTACCCACATTTTAGGTATTTTATATAAGCTGGTTGACCTCAGTTATATCCAGCATCAGCTCATTCCGTTGCAACGGGTCGATGTTACAATCGCTCGGATTGTAGTTGCACGACAGCTTACACCACCGCTTCCAAACTATTGCACGCGCATCTAATGTTATCAACTCACCACGGTGCATTGCATAACAATGGGAAATAATCACATGCCATTATTTTATTGATAATTTTAGTGTTTGTATTTAAATTGATAATTAAAAAACTTTTTATATACGTGATTTTTGAAATTTATACTTAACAGCCAAAACTAATTGCAGGGCCCGTCAAAAATCGAATTGAGAAGGCACCGTTTAAAAAAAATAAGTATTATCAAAACGAAGATTATAGGTAAACTTACTTGTCTAAAGGAATGTGTTTGCTTGTGATGAACTATTTTACAACAATCCACGTTGTTGTACATTCAAACATAATAAAAAACGCTGCCAAGCGCGAATGCGATTATAGTAGCCTATGTTTACGTTTGATGTGTCACCATGCGCTTAGCTGAAACAACGCGCACCTAATCTCAAAATGTTTGCAAGTTTCCAATATTTAACCAGATTTAACAAGATTGCGGCCCAGGGGTACAAGATCCAGACGGCATGCGGACAAGGAAGCCTTTGGCTTATCGAGAGTCCAACAATTTTCCAACTACGTATAGCACGCCCTCCGTAGATAGCTGTCGATATTATTTTCGAACATAACCACACTGCTAGCATTAACACAATCACCAAATAATTTGTTATAGTCATTTATTGTCCTCTGAAAAAATGAGTATGTTTTCACATCTAACCTACACTGTTCTTTGACAAATGCCGCATTGTGCCCTCTGGTTCTACTGCCTTCTTTAAGTATGAAGAAACTATTTCTATTAATATCTTCATAACCATTCAATATTTAAAAAAAACTTATATTTGTCTCCTCTTAGTCTCCTAGTCTGTAATGGTGTCAACCCGCATTCTAACAGGCGTCTTTTATAACTAAGATCTTTCAGTATAGGAATCAGCTTGGTTGCTCTTCGTTGTACTCTTTCTAGCTTATCTATGTCCTTTTTACGATGTAGCCTCCTTGCTAGTATCAGACCTGTGAAGTCTCCCGTTTTGTGCGGGAGGCTCCCGTTTTTGGCACCCATCTCCCGTTCTCCCGCACGGGACACGGAATCTCCCGGGTTTTTTTTTTAACTTTTTCCCATTTTTTTATATGTAGGCATACTGTACTGGCCCTCATACTAATTATTACCTTCCTACTGAAATTATTGTTGATCGTTGTTGGATCATGGATGGTGTACGACATTGTAATATGCAACGCCCAATTTCATTGGCTGGCAACGATCACCTGCTAATCGAATAGCGAATCACGATAGATCAATCATAAAACTTATATTTTTCAATTCGTGATCGTTGGTCCGTGGGCGAACTGGCAACATTGTAATGGAACATGGCAAAGCCAAAGAGGTCGGGCTCGCCGTTACGGACAGGAGTTAAACGAAAAAAGAACGCATGCAAATACCAGCAATCGTGGGCGGTCGATCTAGCATGGGTTGCGAGATGCGACCGCTGTGAAACGCATGCATATTGCCGCGTATGCTCGTCTCACTTCAGCGTCACAGCTGGAGGAAAAAACGACGCCATTTGCCATGCCGGCACGTCGCAACATACAAGCCTAACGAAATTTACGAAATCAAACGAAAGAGTGACGTCGTTTTTCGTCAACCCGAGAGATGCGGACACAGCCAAACGGGTGTTGACAGCAGGAACACTGTTCGCCAATATGGTGGCAGAACATATTTTGCCGTTTTTGCTCGCCGATCATTTCACCCGGGTGGTAAAGAATATGTTTCCCGACAGCGAGACCGCTAAAATGTTTGCTTGCGGTCGCAAGAACATTTTAACAGCGTTATCTTTATTTAGGATTTTAGCCTAGCCTTGACTGGCTCGATTTTGTGCCGCGAAAAAAGCTCCCGATTTGTGATTTCAGAAACGTCACATGTCTGCTTGTATGCAATATTCCAAATGAGGTCTAACTATTGCTTTGTACAGTGATACAATCAGCTGTTTGTCCTTGTATGTGATATTCCTTCTAATTAGCCCTACTATTTGGTTACCCTTTGAAGCAGCAATTCCACATTGCTCTGAAACTTTTATGTCAGCACAAACTGTCACTCCTAAATCCTTTTCCTTTACTGTTTTACCTAACATGATATCCCCCATTATGTATTCTTTGTCCACATTTCCATATCTTATGTGAATGAATTTACATTTCCCAAAATTGAATAACATTTGCCATTTTTTTTAGACCATTTCACTAATTTGGCTAGATCATCTTGTAAATTGTGTTTGTCTCCATCTTTTTAACTCTTCTGAATACTTTTGTATCGTCTGCGAATTTCAGTACTTTTCTTGATATATCAGCATCCAAATAATTTATATATATCAAGAATAATATAGGTCTCAACACTGACCAATGTGGCTTGTAAATTGTTTAAATTTTTAGGTACATTTTTGAGACACCCTATATATACACGCACGCACACGCACGCACATATGCACACATCCGGGCAGACGCACACTCGCACACACACATACGCATGCGCGCACACAAACCGTTACCGTTTAATATTTATATACATTAGAAGAACAATAGCAGCCACATCTTAACAATTTTACAGGATGTTTCGTCACTTGGTGAACAGACCACGGTAATTATATACGTCATTGTTTCGCAAAAATTACAACTACATTTGCAACGGGTATGTCTCAGATTGTGTATATATTGTTTTAAACAACATCTGGTCTAGAAAACAATTGCTACATAAACATGTCCTTGCGTCATGCTCTGCAGCAGCTCGTCTGATGTATTGCTACTTTTACGAGGGGGGTGAACATCGTCTTGAACCAACGTTTATTTTTCTTTTCGCATTAACACACCTCATTAACAAAGCAGTGTCGAATAAAGCTATATGTTCGTGTTGTGGGCGTCTTTATTACACTAGCGTGTAACACAGATCTATATTTATTAAACAGCAAACGCTTCCTAGCGGTAGTGCTCATGTGATAGATCCTTTTTGGGGTCGAGGACAACAATGAATTATCAGCTCGTCTGATGTATTGCTACTTTTTCGACAGTTCAACACTAATATCTTTTTGTGGCAACATTTATCTTTCTTTTTATACTACACACACCTCATTAACGACGCAGTGTCGAATAAAGCTATCTATTCATGTTGTTAAAGTTGTTAAAGTTGTGCATGTAGCATAGAAATTTATTAACCAGCAGGCGCTTCCTAGCCGTAGTGCTCATGTGAAAGTTCGTTTCGGGGTCGAGGACAAATATAAATGACAGTTACGTATGTCTTCTTCTTCTATGTGCCGTGTCTGTCACTGTTTTTCATGTGGTGAAAAGCTGTTTTGGCTTGATGATTTCTTCATGACGAACTCTGTCAAATGCCTTTGTGTAATCAATAAAACATACATACAGATCTTTCTGCACTTCCAGTGCTCTCTCAATCAGTGTTCGTAGGATGTATATTGCATTACTTGTACCTTTATCTTCTACAAATCCACATTGTTCTTCGGCAATTTCCGGCTTTATTTTGTTTCTCATTCTGGTCATAATAATTTTAAGCAACATCTTGGTGAAGTGACTCATGAGACTAATTGTACGGTGTAGTTCACATTCAATCGCACCTGGTTTCTTTGGTATTGCTACAAAAATGGATCTGGATCAATCAGTTGGGATTCGTCCGCTGTCATATATTTTGTTCAAGAAGTCTGTTACTATATCAATACCAAATTCCTCTAAACACTCAATCATTTCAATGATGATATTATCTGGTCCAGCAGCTTTTTCATTGATCTGATTGCTTTTCGAACCTCGTCCTTCAATATAGGAGGACCATCAAAGTTCTTCTTAATTGATGATCTTTCACCCCTTTCATCATCGTATAGTTCACCAATATATTCTGACCATCTCTCGAGTATTTTGTCTTTGTCTATTATTATGTTTCCTTCTTTACATTTCAGGCAACCTGTACCTGAGCATGTTCTTTTCAGTGTGATTTCTCTTATTCTAGCATGCATGGATTTTGTGTCGTGCTTATTCTTCTGTTCAATTTCTTTGCATTGTTCATTAAGCCATTCCTCTTTCGCTAGATTACATGTACGTATGTAGAAGGGATAAAACCAAGTGGGCCTCAAATAGATGACCCAACACATACAAATGGGTTGAGAATATGCAAGTCATGTGTGAAATATGATGATTGTTATGACTAAGAAAAACGTGGAGTTGTGTGGCGCCAAAGTTGTTGATGTTACATGTAACCCTTTTTTCGAGATATCCTTATTGCAATACAGATTTCCAGTACGCCAGTGAATCTAGATGTGCTTGGTTACTGCTTTCTGTTGCACCAAATAAAATACAAGTATTTATATAGTATATGAGGCATGTTGCTTCACTAGAAATGTTTTTTCTATATATATATATATATATATATCGAATACAAATTTCTAGTGAAGTAACATGCCTCATACACTATATAAATATATATTGTATATATATATATATATAATATATATATATTTATATAGTGTATGAGGCATGTTACTTCACTAGAAATTTTTATTCGATATATATATATATATATATATATATATATATATATATATATAATATATACAATATGTATAGTGTATGAGGCATGTTACTTCACTGTAAATATTTATTCGATCTCAGAATGCAAAGTAAAGTACGAGTACATTTGTCAAAACACTAATAAATGCATACAAGTACACGTATTGAATTTAAAATATGGGCGATCTCAGAATGCAACGTTTAGTTCGAGTATGTTTTCCCAAACATTAATCTTTGCATTCAAATATGCGTTAGTATTATTTAGATTTTCAAACACTTTCACATAATAGTATACTCTCAAATACTAGCTTTATGTTATGTATTTTTGCTAAACACAATAACTAATAAAGTAGTTTACCAAGGAAATTTGAGTATAATTAATTTAATTGTAGAAACCTTTCATAAAACAACGGCGCTGAAACGACCAATATTCGCCCGTAGTTGTCGCGTCACGGTGCCACTTCGGCGACGATGCAATTTCAGCGAATTTGCTTTCAAAATGCCGCCAGTACAACCGAATTGTTCCGCCGAAGCAACTTTTGCCGCTTAACCGAAGCGTATGGCAGCCGAAACTTCCTAAATGCAAAAACAAAAAATCGAGTGGCGCTGCAATCGTTTTTTGTTTTCCGTTCTGATGCAGTGAAAACGAAAAACGGTTTGTTTTATCGTTATTTTGTTTTTTCTAACGTATATTAGAAATACCGCGAATAGTAGATTGTATTCGTTTTTCGTACTTCAAATATGAAAACGAAAAACGAACATTGTTTATATTTTTCCTTTTTCGTTCTCAAATTTCAAAACAAAAAAGAAAAGAAAAGACGGCATATACCCAGGCATGAATGCGATTATAGTAGCCTATGTTTTACGTGTTATGCATGGGCTTAGCTGAAACAACACGCATCTAATCTCAAAATGGTTGCAACTTTCCAATATAACAATCCCTGCGCGCTTACCTACTAACTTGTTAGTGAGTTAACGGACATTATACGTAATAGATTAATAATGTGTTATTTGGTTTATTTTTTTCTGTTCTGTGTTATCTTCGTCTTCGATATCACCAAGAAGAAGATTACGATGGAAAAGACAGGAATATCATCCGAACAACCTCAGCCGGTGAGTGACTGGTATTCCTAACATATTCCACGGATAAATGGGTAAGATACGGACGATGAAAGAGCAAATGAAGCTATTACAACTTTATAATAATATATTAATTATTATGTATTGATAAACACAACATTGAGTAAACGAAGAAATATGTAATGTAGATACAACAGATGAGTATAATAAAATTGTATGCGTACATTTGAGGTTAGAAACACACACACACACACACACACACACACACACACACACACACACACACACACACACACACACACACACACACACACACACACACACACACACATTTTATAGTATGTGAAAAAAGAAAAAGTACACGTGTGGGAAACCTAAGACGTTTACCTTAATATGATTGTCAGGCGTAAACTTACATAAAAGTCACTGACGTGTTTATCCCCTTCAAACATTGTATACACACTTGTGTGTGTATATGGTATTTTGTAGATTATGTATAATTATATTGCATTAAATATATAGATGTATATATCGTTATGTATGTGCATACGTACACGGTTGTCTTTTCTTGTATCATGGTGCCAATATTTGAATAAACGAATCATCCACACACACACACACACCCGCACGCACGCATGCACGTACGCACACACATACACCCGCACGCACGCACGCACGCACGCACGCACGCACGCACGCACACACACCGGGATTATATGTAATGGTTACGTATTCTTGTGTTTATATGTGCAGACCAGACGTTGGGTTGTCATTTCCCTTGGCGTGTACGGTTTTGTGGTTAGCCTCATTTTGGTAGCTGCCATTACTGGTGGCGCCCTCTACCTTCAAGGATTGAAACAAGACCTCAGCTTGTGTAAGGTATGTTGAATGACTGAAGTAGAGAAGTTCGTTTGTAGAAGACTTTAAATGTAGCTGTGTTTAATAAACGGTACTAATACACCATATTTATGGTAGTGTGTGGGAAGGGGACAGAAACATTGAATAGACCTATTACGTTTAACACTGGACATTTTCCTAATTTGTTCTACAAATACTGTAGTATTATTTAGTATCAGCAAGTGTTAATTGAGTATTGTCAACTGTATTTACAGGAAACACACAACAATGTGGACACTGCTGCGTTGACGACCTACACAGCGGAGGTAACACATGCAATCAAGATCGCACGCACGCACGCACGCACGCACGCACGCACTCTAACGCACCCACGCACGTACGCACGCACTCACACGCACGCACACACACACACACACACACACACACACACACACACACACACACACACTAGAACGTCCAATTATAACGGAGCAAGAGTTTATATGTATTATGTATGTTGGGGGTATGGGGGCATGTTAATGTTTTCCTCCTACACGGTTTGCATATCTTGAGCCAAACTTTCAGCTTTCAACAAACTTTTCAATTGACTACGACCTCTGATCTATATACGTACATATATATATATATATATATATATATATATATATATATACACACACTGTATATATATTATATATATATATATATATATATATATATATAAATTCCCCATGAGTTATTAGCGGTTTTAGGATTTCTGCCGTAAATTGATTGGTCATTACGTTAGTATTGTTACAAGTTCGCCAGGTCGCGAGGATCAGTTGGGAACATTTTACGCAATTAATCGCCTTCAGGCAAATAACTGTTTTAAATTTACCTCATACCAAACGTTATTTACGAATATAGCGGGAAGCCGTCTTCTGTGTTTACTGTACGTTGCGCCAACCGTAGGATTGGCATTTTTCTTGGTTTATTTAAAGAAAATATGTTTTTTATAGTGTGGTTCATATAAGGGGATTGTTATTTGCAGCTTCAAATTGAGTGATGGCTTCAAAAATGCCCATGTTCAAGCCGTAAAGCTGTTTCCAAAATTCCATCGCTCACCTCGTTTCAGAATCATTTCGCATGTCCTATATGATAAGTACGCTAGCTCGTGTGTGAAAATATCTTATTTTACCAAACCTATTAAATTATTTTCGACTGTAAAAATTCAGCTAAATATTGATAAAATGGTTCCGCCTCTATAATAGTCTATATCACAATGCTATTCACATTTTCGCAATTTACGCGATCTAATCAATTTGAACAACAACGAAATAGATTCGCGATGGACTAAATTAACAGATGATGCCAAACTAATGTTTCTGCTTAAGTACTAGTAGGATGTGTCATGTTTTAAGCTAACCATCGTAATGTCTCAAATGAACTGCACATCTATATATCAATGTACGCATTGTTGGTCATTGTACGTGCATCTCCTCCCAAGCGCCGAGGACCCCATTGCCTCTTTCATTGTTCATTCACTTTCTTGGACAATTGGCCACTCATCTACAAATTGGCGATGTGTTAAATGGTTATTTCGAGATACTTCCTTTTTCAGTAGACGAATTATATGGTAAGACGCTCTCAATAGTAACAAACGAGAGATGTTTTGTGTATGTTTCATGTTCGCGTTATGTTCTGGCATGAGATTAGACGTGATTATTTTCATCAACGTAAGTTGTTATTTTAACAGTACAACCTGGAGGATCGACATTCAGACGTCACCCAGAAGGTACAGCTGAATATGGTGATGAAGACGGAGGTATTCATTGAGAATGGAACCGTCGCAGTGTTTGACTTCCTCAAGGTATACGGGATGTTCCCATTTTATCGATGCAAACCCTAAGATCATGAAGCAGGTTTCGAGTGCGTCCTGACAGTTTTGGCGAATACGATGTTGCTGTTCCATGCTTATAAAATACAGGCATACTTTCGGGTACCTTCATAATTTTGAAGTTCCTCTTATGGCCATGTTCTGCCATTGACACCAAATAGAAGGGTAATACTTTAGCAGCATACGTTTTAAATATATACATAGCTTTTTGCGGGAATTGTGTTTGTTGTTGAATAACTGTTGTATTGCCATCTTATGTATGACTTATGTATGACTTATGTATCACTTAAGTATGACTTAGGTATGACTTAGGTATGACTTGTGTATGACTTGTGTATGACTTATGTATGACTTGTGTATGACTTATGTATGACTTATGTATGACTTATGGCCATGTTCTGCCATTGACACCAAATAGAAGGGTAATACTTTAGCAGCATACGTTTTAAATATATACATAGCTTTTTGCGGGAATTGTGTTTGTTGTTGAATAACTGTTGTATTGCCATCTTATGAATGACTTATGTATCACTTAAGTATGACTTATGTATGACTTGTGTATGACTTGTGTATGACTTGTGTATGACTTGTGTATGACTTGTGTATGACTTGTGTATGACTTGTGTATGACTTGTGTATGACTTGTGTATGACTTGTGTATGACTTGTGTATGACTTGTGTATGACTTGTGTATGACTTGTGTATGACTTGTGTATGACTTGTGTATGACTTGTGTATGACTTATGTATGACTTATGTATGACTTATGTATGACTTAGGTATGACTTATGTATGACTTATGTGTGCTCAACAGAATATCGGTGGGTTCTACACAGCTGAGTACAACAGATGTTTCCTGGTGGGTGGACTTGACGAGAAAATCAAGACTCCAGAGAATCTCAAAAAGGAACTTGCCTCGATGAAGGTACAATACGTGTAATTCCAGGTATTATTCGTGCAGAAAAATTGTCTGACAAAGGTATCCATGTAACACAAACGTTTAAAACAGAAACTCACTATTTTCCGTTTAAAAAGTATATATGTAGAATTGAGAGCTTCTCAAAAAATATGTAAACATGCCCGGAACACAATGTTGTGTCCCACAGTTGAGTCGTGATTGTATTAGCCGTTGGGTACGACCGAACTAAATAACCTACCCATCATGTGACTTATTGTCTAGCCACTTTTTTGTCAAGCCATCAAAGCATAGATGCCGAACACGTGGAGCATTCGAATATTCCGTCGTATAGGTCTATTTTGTTGACATGTTGGCCCTACATGGAAAAAACATAAGGCAAATTTGTTTAAGCGAGAACTTCAAGCGTGAAGATTGGCGTGGCGGACCTTTTGCTAGCCAACGAGTCACCTGATGGATAGACCAGTTGGTTACGTAATTAATTTCCAGTGAGGGATCATCCTTTTAATTTTGGAAGCTGATGTCAGTTTTGATAAACTAATGTGTATTAGCAAACGGACCAATTTCCTAGGATCTCAGCCTAGTTTTTTTCCAAACGTGTAAACTAAACTTATATTTGCTTACGATTAGTTGCACCAACTTGTGAGTCCAGCCTCCGGAATCATCGACTACCAGGCATCCCGGGTACCGGTGACCGACCAGAGTTTCTTCCCCGAGGCACTGGCGCCCTTCTGCAAAGGCAGACCGACCTACTGGCTGACGGAGTACAATAAAGGTATCAGTAATCAGTATATACGTTGATAAACAAATATCTGCGAAGTACGCCCAGTCAAATAACAATTGATGCTAACCCATTAATTAAACAGATGAGGGTCATGTTCTGTGGTGTTAACCAATTAAGGCTCGTTAAACATATCTGAATGGTCACAATGTTTATATATATATAATATACGTAATGTATAACATAAATTTACAATAAAACTTACAGAATTGAAACCTTTAAATGGATACCCTACGACAGGTATATATTTGATTCTAATAAATCTATGCATTACGTTTCATTAGCTATTGTCAAACTGTTATTATGATACTGTTACTGTGTTACTTCTTGATACGGACGTCTTTGATTTTAATACATATATAAATATAACGTGAAGACGAGGTTGTAATTTTATATATAAGAGATAGGTATAAATATATATAAATATATATATATATATTGAGAGACAGACAGGCAGACAGAAAGAGAGACAGACAGACAGACAGACAGACAGACAGACAGACAGACAGACAGACAGACATGCAGACAGAGAGTCAGAGAGACAGAGAGACAGAGAGACAGAGAGACAGAGAGACATAGAGACAGAGAGACAGAGAGATAGAGAGACAGATAGAGAGAGGACAGAAAGAGAGACAGAAACAGATAGAGAGGGAGAGAGAGGAAGAGAGGGAGAGAGAGGGAGAGAGGGAGAGAGGGAGAGAGGGAGAGAGGGAGAGAGGGAGAGAGGGAGAG
Source organism: Escarpia spicata (assembly GCA_963995525.1). NCBI lineage: Eukaryota > Metazoa > Annelida > Polychaeta > Sabellida > Siboglinidae > Escarpia > Escarpia spicata. Next base: position 10,585,021 of record OZ023215.1, on the reverse strand, counting down.
AGGGAGAGAGGGAGAGAGGGAGAGAGGGAGACAGAGAGAGAGAGAGAGAGAGAGAGAGAGAGAGAGAGAGAGAGAGAGAGAGAGAGAGAGAGAGAGAGAGAGAGAGAGAGAGAGAGAGAGAGAGAGAGAGAGAGAGAGAGAGAGAGAGAGAGAGAGAGAGAGAGAGAGAGAGAGAGAGAGAGAGAGAGAGAGAGAGAGAGAGAGAGAGAGAGAGAGAGAGAGAGAGAGAGAGAGAGAGACGGAGACGGAGACGGAGACGGAGACACAGAGGAGACAGAGACACAGAGAGAGACACAGAGACAGAGAGAGGGAGAGGGAGAGGAGAGGAGAGGGAGAGGAGAGGGAGAGGGAGAGGGAGAGGGAGAGGGAGAGGGAGGGAGAGGGAGGGAGGAGAGAGGGAGAGAGGGAGAGAGGGAGAGAGGGAGAGAGGGAGAGAGGGAGAGAGGGGGAGAGGGAGAGAGGGAGAGAGACACAGAGACAGAGAGACAGAGAGACAGAGAGACAGAGAGACAGAGAGACAGAGAGACAGAGAGACAGAGAGGGAGGAGAGGGCGGGAAAGAGCCTATACATTTTGTAAGCCTTGTTTATTTCCGGTACGATAATGGTGGCCGATCATTCAGGAGTGACCATTAGCCCGTTCTTCAATGTAAGATTAATTAAAACTGAATTGGACGGTGACCATTTGTCTAAACATTTATATTGTCTAAGATAGTTGTACTGTCTAAGTCGCTAAGATATCATTCATATAAATCGTAGTATGCGTCTGTCTGATTCCAGCAAAGAGAGTGAAGAGAAGATTTCGCATCAGGATCTCCATTAGAATAAGGATTAGGATAAGGTTCTAATGGTAGTGAAAACAGACAAACAGTACGTATCAATATAGTGTGTGTGTGTGTGTGTGTATGCGCGCGCGCGCGTGTGTCCCATTGGTATAACACGTGACAATGAACACAATACGTTATCATGTGTAATGCATAATAGTTATGAAATGTTAATGTGTAATGAAAGTGTATACATTGTATGTTTATACATTCACTTTGCAATGCCATCATGCAGCATGTTTCAGGTATACGCAACACGACGGAAAAATGTGTTGTTATATGTTGTCTAAAGGGTGTTTCTTCGAGATTAAAGCCGTGAGCTCTAGTCAAAATAGTGGTTTCAGTTTTTTTTTCTTCATTATCACTCTTTTTGTCACTGTGGAATATATCATTTTCCCAGCATAAACATTAGGTAAGGGAAAATAATCAACGCGTTTAGTTTCTTTTCTGAAAGACAAAGGCAACGTAGGGTGAACAAAATTGCCTACATTCCAAAGCGACACCAGGTAAGCTCTAACTCTGGTCCTCTTAACTGATAGTCCGGAGCTCCATTCACCTAGCTATGCCAACCTTATATGCGCGCGTTTGCATGTGTGTGTGTGCGTGCGTGTGTGCGTGCGTGTGTGCGTGCTTGTTCTGCTCATCGTAGCGGATCTTTTTTTTAATGCATCAGTATACGGCTACGTTCTATTTTCAGAGCATCGACGAGATAAAACAGTCGACACCCGATCAACTCGAACATATCCAAGAAACGGCAACATCACTTTACGAGTTCATGTTAGTTTATTGTTGTGATACATGTAAATATGTCTGCAACTTCAAACAGACCTGTCCAACTGCAGACTTTGCTAATTTCATAGACATCTGCCTATTACTTTAGATTGCCAAAATTACTGTAGTAAAGTGGTATTATTGTACACGAGAAATATATGGACATGCTGATTGGAACATTGTTTATAATAATTAATTGGTAATAAAGGCGAATTTGCACAACGCAATGATTGTGCTTATTAGTTTTTAATTTTCCTCGATCATTTATGTTGTTGTTGTATTAATTTGCTTAATTTGAATGTACAACATATTATATAAAATATTACGGTGTCGTTACAGTACCTGGTCAAATTGTTCAGCTAGGACAATCAGCGATAGGAAACAGAAAATGCAAATTATTTAGAGGGTACATAGACATAGGCGCCGTAACCGGTGAGGCTTGGCGGCTGATCACACAATGTTTTGGTGGAGCTGGAGATAGGATTAACCTCCCAATAGTTAGGGAAGGGGTGCATTTTTGGACGCAATTTGATGTTTTGGTGAGTCTGAACGTGAGGTCTGGCGAGTCTAAAAGGAGGTGCAAATTGATGCTTTGGAGAGCTTGAAGGTGATTTTTTGGCATGCCTCAAGGGGTATAAATCGAGGTTTCTAATGAGCTTCAAAACAGTTGAACGACACGGCGAAAACTATTTAACAACACCCCCCCTCCTATGTGATGATCCGACAGGTGAATGGTGCTGAAGCTCCAGCTAATGACAAGTGACCAGCAACCAACATTATTCGACTAACAGCAAAGCCAAACACCTGGCTACAAATGGGGGTATAAGCAAATGTATATTCTCAGCTTTCGTACCTTTCCCAAACAATAAGCTGCGCATATGAATGTCATTCATACATTTTCGGACAGTTAATACATTGGAATAAAACATATAATCATAGTCAGAGACTATATGAGTCTATGAGCCGAACTATACTATAGTGAAGTTCAGTCTAAATTGGGGACTACAGTTAGATACATCAATGTTTTCATTTCTCGGTTGTCGTGATGAAGTTGACACGAGTTTAGTCCGACACAGTTTCTTCGAATATCCGGCTTCTTTAAGCGTAGCTATTCATATTATCCATAATGACACAGGCCTATTTTACGTAATAAAATCTATAATTTAGATACAAGTGATAATTTAACCAGATTGCCAGAGAATTAACTTTAGATGGCAGGGGGATAAGGAAGCCCTTTGGCTTATCGAGAGTCCGACCCTTTTATCTACATGTATCCCACCCTTCTGATGTATGTATCAATTTTATTTTTAAAATATTCACGATACTAGCACCCACACAATCAGCAGATAATCTGTTCCATTCATTTACAGTCCTTTGTGAAAATGAGAACTTTCTTATATCTAATCTACACTGCTCCTTTACTAATGTAACTTCATGTCCTCTAGTCTTTCTATCTTTCTTAACTGAAAAAAACATATTTCTATCAATATTTTCATAACCATTCAATATTTTAAACACTTCTATCTGATCTCCTCTCAATCTCCTGGCCTCTAGTGTTGTTAAACCACATTCTTTTAGGCGTTTTTTATAACTAAGATCCCTCAGTTTTGATATAATTTTAGTCGCTCTCCTCTATATTCTTTCTAGCATATCTATGTCGTTGCGGTATGGCCTCCACGCTTGTATACAATATTCTAAATGAGGCCTAAACATTGTTTTGTACAGCAGTATTATTAGTTCTTTTTCCTTATACGCTATGTTTCGCCTAATTAATCCAAGGATTTGATTTCCCTTTGAAGCTGCAATTCCGCACAGCTCTGAAACCTTCATATCAGCACTAATGGTTAACCCTAAGTCCTTTTCTTTTACTGTAGTACTTAGTACAGTACCCCCCCCCCCCCCCCCATTGTATATTCTACATCTTCGTTCCAATGTCCTGTGAATTGAACAACATTTGCCACTCTTCAGACCATTTGATCAACCTGTCAAGATGTAAATGCGGTCAATCTCCATCACTTTTAATCCTTCTAAACACTTTTGTATCCGCAAATTTCAACACCTTGCTTGTTATATCATCATCCAAATCGTTTATATATATATATACATATATGTGTGTTAAGAATAACATAGGTCCCGGTACTGATGCCTGTGGTACCTCACTAAAAAATGATTTCCAGTATGAAGCCTTCCCATCAACTACTATCCGTTGTCTTCTGTCAATTAGCCATTTTTCTATCCAGTTAATTAAACCATTTCCTATGCCATGGGCCTTTAGTTTAAGCAGTAATCTTTGATGTGGCACTTTGTCGAAAGCTTTCTGAAAATCTAAGTAGATGATATCTACTGGTGATCCCTCGTCTACCCATTTAGTGATATCTTCCAAAAAAACATAACATATTTGTTAAGCATGACGTCGCTTTTAGAAACCCATGTTGAGAAGGGTTTATCAAGTTATGTTTAACAAGAAAATTTCACTGAAGGATCACCCAAATACAGGAGCAGACATCGCCGAAAAGGTTGAGCAGCTGTACTTGAAGTCTCGAACGACACTCAATCATGCAGACAATGGTACTGTGAATATAGTCAGGAAGTCGAATTATAAGACTGCTTCGACGCAGACCATTTACCGAAAAAGCAGTATAAACAATCACGCACTCATCATGTACAGCTCGAAGCCATACGTTGTCTTATAGCTCGGTCGTTCTCTACTGCCATGTTTTTAGCACTTATATATATAGCTGTAGCGAACTTCTCTCCAAAATGGCTACAGAAACTCCAATGCATGGTCACAGATTTGGTGTCCGTGAGTCCTTGCGCACATTCGCATGTGCGTATGTACAAGGTATGCATTCATGTACATACGCATGTGTGTACATACATGCATGCATGCACACATGTATAAAAAAAAAACATGCACACACGCAGGCACGCACCCACAAACACACACTGCCGGATAGCCACTTTGAGAACATACTACACAGAGCAGGGACTGGCAACCTTTTTGAATTGAGAGCCAAATAAGTGAGACGGGCAGGCCAGCGGCCACACGTTTATTTGTGAACTGAGTTACCTGGTGTTCCCCGGGAAAAAAGGCAATCATAGATATCCTCAAATCATTTGCACTGAAATATAAAAATGGGCCAAGTGGCCCTGAAGTCTGGACTAATGCGTCTATATGTGACCCCGGCTGACCAAATGAGTGATAAGTCGGAAAAATTGTAACATTGTTTTCTTACATCCTTGTAAAGGTTTGGTAGGGTGCTTTACACGGTTTCAAAAATGATGACTGCTACAAAAATTTGCGAAGTTATGGAGCATTGAACATGGTAGGGGTCAAAAAGTGAAAATGAAAAAAACGGCTGTTGAAGTTTTACATTATATATGCAACTGGATTGCATGAAAATATGACATGCATGACATTCAAATGTGGCACACAGTATGTATGTTATGTTGCAATGATACACTGGAAGTACAAATGTGCTGCTACAAAGACTTATCAAGTTATGCCAGATTATGTCTTTATGTGTAAAACTAAGAGGACAGATTATTTGAGAGCAAAAGGTAGACTCACTGTTTGACACAGTTTAAAACCTACAGGCAACTGTCCAGTTTAACAGGGGTCTAGTGGCTTAATGCTGTCTGTTGACACAAGCTACTGCTAGTGACCAATTACAGATTAGTCACAGTTTTCATCAAACAATAGCAGGCAGAGAATCTTAACTCCACAGCTGGGTGTAATACACAACCAGAGCCACCACTGATTCATGGTTAAGTAGATTAGCTCAATGCACCAACTAAGACAATACACAACACTGTGAGTGACAGTATCCAGAGTGAGGCCTAAGCAGTGTCCTCATTGCTGAATAGATCAATTAAACCTGCCAAGTGGGTGACATTCTGCACAAGTGTTCATTAATCCTTAGTGATTGTTTAGAACACCAGACTGACCACATACCTAAACAAAGCGAATGTAATAGGTGAAGAACAGGCAATGTTCAGATAGGGGTATTGGTTGAATTGTATTTGTCTCAACGCAAAAGGCTTTATTGTGCCTTCATCGATTATAAGAAAGCATTTCATTTAGTAGACCGATCCTCACTGTGGTCTAAGATAATTTCATGCGGTAATGTGTTGAAAGTTGTATACAACATGTACAAAAATGCTAAATCATGTATAAATCAGGGCCAGGCTGTGTCAGCCTTCTTTCTTCTCATGTGATGTAGAGGTATGGCAAGGAGAAAACTTGTGTCCTTTGTTATTTGCTATTTACCTGAATAATTTTGAACACTGTTAGTCACAATTATAACGGACTTGACATGGCAGCTGGTGAAATTTACAACCTTAGTGATGATGATGTAGAAAATGTATGTTCTACTATATGCTGATGACACTAGAATGATTCAATCAAATACAGATTTCTTGCTTGTGTATGGCGGAACTATGTCAACTCTTCTAATGGTTGACATTTGGTTGTTTCAAGTGTCAACTATATTGTGAATCTGTAATTATTAGTCTATATTGATACAATTGATTTGCACAGTACCATGTCTACACAAGGCATGGCAAGCGTAAACAGAACAGTAGAATGCATTTGATATCAATAAAGTGTAGGATAGTTCACTCTATAGTTGTCCAGAATATTAATTTTCTGTTTGTCGCCTACAGGTGACAGAATATTAATTTTCTATGTTTGTCACCTACAGGTTTCTACAGACAATGCATCTTTAACCAATAGACACCACAGTCACACCATTTTATAATAATTAAATGAACAACAAAATAAACACAACTTGCAATTATAGAAAATCAGTAGTTTTGAAGATACAGTTTAACAGTTTTAGGCAACTGTTCAGTCTAACAGGGGTCAAGTGTGTCTACTCTGCCTGGACCCTGTGACCAATTAAAGATTAGTCAAGGTCTCAATGGAACAGGAGCACTAGGCTGCAGAGTTTAGTCATGCTGCTGGCTTTGTGGCACATTAAACAAAATCTACTGTTGGGGGTGGTCTCAAGGGCCCTTCTCAAAACCACATCACTAGATAATGTAAAACTTTTGCACTTTGGGGGCCACTTAGAATGATTCAATCAAATACAGATTTCTTGTATATAGTGGCAGCACCCTAAGATACATCTATGCAAAATTAGAAAAAAAGTTACTGAACAGTTTTTGAAAAAAATAGGCAAAATGTTACAATTTTACCAGTTTTGGGGTCCTTGGAGGCCCTAGGGAGCCTTTAAAATGATTCAATCAAATACAGATTTCTCGTGCATAGTGGCAGTGCCCTAAGATGTCTAACAAAAATTTGAGAAAAAGTTGCTGAACGGGTTTCTGATATACGGCAGCTAACGGCGGACGGCGGACGCAGAGTGATTGCAATAGTCCCTTGGTCCTTCGGCCAAAGGACTAAAAAGGATTCTTAATAGTTATGTCAAGTGACCAACACACGGATTATCGGCACATCGCACATAACAGCTTCATGGAGCGGGTCGTGTGGACAGCACATACATTCTCTCGCACTGCGATAACAACCCAAAGTAACAAATACCTGAGCCACCTGTGTACTAGGTAGTATGTCTATGTGAACAAATACCTGAGCCACCTGTATACTTGGTAGTATGTCTATGTGAACAACTACGTGAGCCACCTGTGTACTTGGTAGTATGTCTATGTGAACAAATACCTGAGCCACTTGTGTACTTGGTAGTATGTCTATGTGAACAAATACCTGAGCCACCTGTGTACTTGGTAGTATGTCTATGTGAACAACTACATGAGCCACCTGTGTACTTGGTAGTATGTCTATGTGAACAACTACGTGATCCACCTGTGTACTTGGTAGTATGTCTATGTGAACAACTACGTGAGCCATCTGCGTACTTGGTAGTATGTCTATGTGAACAAATACCTGAGCCACCTGTGTACTTGGTAGTATGTCTATGTGAACAACTACCTGAGCCACCTGTGTACTTGGTAGTATGTCTATGTGAACAACTACGTGAGCCACCTGTGTACTTGGTAGTATGTCTATGTGAACAACTACGTGAGCCACCTGTGTACTAGGTAGTATGTCTATGTGAACAACAACGTGAGCCACCTGTGTACTAGGTAGTATGTCTATGTGAACAAATTGTAACAAGCATTGCTATTGTGCTTATGAATTCCATTTCCACCAACTTGGGGTTGCAACGAACCAGTCAATGTTATCAGGGTTAGTTTATGAATCGCCGTTGTCTGCACTTCAGGGTAACATGGATTATTTCCGACAATAACATATCCATGGCGTGTGTGTGTATCTGCCTTAGGCAGAGGTTATTGCCAGTAGTGACGATAAAATCGGTCTATAACCTGAATGATCTGATGAAATAATAATTGTTGTTATCGCATCAGTTCAAGACTATACTGTTATTGTACTGTCGTGTATGCCCTACTGTAGTGAACTTGTCTTATAGTTGTTTGCATGCACACAATATTCAGTTAAACAATAAAAATTATACACTCGTTTTAATGGACAAAGGTTGATACTGATCCACAGCTATTTATCAGTGTCTACATCAATATTATTCGTCCCAAAACATTTTTATACCGTCTTTACTTAATAATAAATCATGAAAGGAAAGACTTGAGCACGTGTTCTCTCTGCTTGTCCAACATGACAGCTAATTTTTACAGCTTTCTTTCTAAAACTCTGAAACAGTTGAAAATGAAAAACGTCTCTTTAAATGTTAAAAATTAAATGAAGCTATATAAAAATTAAATAAAACTTGAGCAGCATCAACATGTCTCAGTCGTGTTTTCTCTGTCAGTGTTGGTCTCTGGGGGTTGTGACTGTTGGCGCAGTTGTGGAAAGATCTCCACCAGAAGTTGCTCAAGTAACATCTGCAAGAAACATGGCTTGTAGCATGACCAATAACACCACTTGAAACATGACTTGTAACGTGACCAATAACACCACTTTAAACATGGCTTGTAGCATGACCAATAACACCACTTTAAACATGACTTGTAACGTGACCAATAACACCACTTGAAACATGACTTGTAGCATGACCAATAACACCACTTGAAACATGATTTGTGACATGATTGGTAGCATGACCAATGACACCACTTGAAACATGACTTGTGACATGACTTGTAGCATGACCAATGACACCATTTGAAACATGACTTGTAGCATGACCAATGACACCGCTTGAAATATGACTTGTAGCATGACCAATAACACCACTTGAAACATGACTTCAGACATGACTTGTGATATGACCAATAACACTACTTGAAACATGACTTGTGACATGACTTGTAGCATGACCAATAACACTACTTGAAACATGACTTGTGACATGACTTGTAGCATGACCAATAACACCACTTGAAACATGACTGATAGTAATAGCACAACTTGTAACACAACAAAATAATTATAATGTGACTAATAACATTACTTAAATATAAAAAGTTTTTATACAGCGCAGTGTCCAGGCCTTCCACGGGCTTGAAACACTTTACACTTAACCTCCATGACTGACTTGTTCCTTCGAACACAATCCTGACTTTATTAGTCCTGGACACATTCAGCCATACTGCAGTTACTGCACAAATATTATTATTTCCCTTATATCTATCACTATCTATAGTCAGGTATGTTTTCATTTATTCAGCTGTGCCCAAGCAAAATTTCCCAAGCTTTGAAACAACAAGAGAGGCAAGAAACTGGATTATCTCGATCGATAGTCCAATGTTCTATCGACTACGCTACCAATCTCCACTTTAGAGAACCTCCCCATCTCAAAATGCACGCAATCAATAGCAACTACTGAGAATGTTTCACCAAAGTAGCACAGACGTACGTAGATGTGTTTGTTGAGTCTGATGTCTTGTAGTGCCTCAAACACTTTGATAGTTCCGTGGCGAGCATTGTCTTCACCTACAAGGTTCTTCATTGCATCTGAAGCATACAACAGTATCCGAGTAACCCTCACATTCCCAGGCCTGTCAAGTCTCCTGATATAGCAGAATTCTCCCAGTTCTTTGTCATTTTTAAAAGATCCTTCCAGCAGAATTAGTAAAAGCTTTATTTTATGATAGTTACAATGCCACACTTATAGAATGATTATCAATTAATACTCACACTCGGAAATATATAGTTATATTGCTGTGTGTGTGTGGGTGTGCGTGTGTGAGTGTGCGTGCATGTGTGTGTGCATATGTGTAGCTAATCTGCCACTTTCTAATTGTTTAATTGGTTTTCAGGATTTGTTGCCTTATGTTTAGAATATAATTTAATGAGTTCTATACTATAAATAAACTACACAGAGTGAAACCTGAAAAATCATTTCACTTGTAAATGTAAATTTGTTTGCAGATGTAGAAGCAGATAAAAGTTTATGCAAAATATGAGTAAACAAATTTTGGTAGATGGCGTCACCAATGAAAATATATCCGTTAAAACTCCTTGAAAAATCTCCCACCATGAGATCTGATACGGAGTGTGATATATTCTTCTGTTTGTCTATACACCAACATTAAATAAAGTAGATATTATTTTTGCACTGCATTATGGGTAAACATATGTACTTTTTTATTATAAGGTGATATCCAGTTATCTATCCACATTTAAAAATTTTAAATGTGCTTCATGTTCCCCACCTGGAATATTGTGGAGGAGTTTCTGCTTGGCCAGGAGTTGCACTCGGATCTTCTGTTGGGGTGAGAGGTCAGGGGTTGAGGGTCGAAGTTTGTCATCCTCCCAGAACAAGTCTCGCAGTTGATGGGTGTAGTATACAATCATTGGCTCTGAGGTCAGCCAATCAACTGTCTCTCGCAATTGTCTGCAAAGAAACATGCCAACAGCCTCAAGATAAGCAAAAAAGTAAAAGTATAACTGAAGAGGAATGGCTAGCTTCTATAAATTAGATGACATTAATTAATGACTACTAAATGACATCACTTGTATAAACAAACAGATCACAGATAGGAAAACATTGAAGAAAGACAAACAGTATCATGTTTGCTAAGTATTTGTGAATACAAATCAATGTTTTTAAAACCACACATTATCAGAGTAGGCAGAAATGAACAACATCAAATATATCCCCAAATCGTTTTCATTTATCGAAAATAAACATTGGTTATATATTCTCAGCTGAGGTGTACAGGCCAATACAATGTTTCTTGTTATTTCAATAAATCTCAATTGGCAAGACTGTGTAAGGGATCAGCTCAGAACGTTGATGTCTGATATCAGATTAAATTACCTTCACCTGGCCTCAACCCCCCCACCCTCTAGACGAAAGTTTGCAAACATTGATAAGATGATATCAATATATTAACAGTATTGGTCTGAAGCATAAAATATCAATGTCTGATGCCAGATGAACCTGCCACTCACCCCCTCTCACAAACGAAAGTAAGTTTGTCTGATATCAGACATCGACCTTTTGAGGTGATTCCTAAATGCCCTTAGAAAGGCTCACCTGTTTATTAAGCGGCCGTAGGTGACTTGTACGGAGATCATGAGACTGCGTCGAAGCCAACGGAACAAACCACGCAGCTCAAAGATCTCTCCAATTAGTTGGTAGAGAGGCTCCACTGTCGAGTCTAGACCACTGCTAGTGTCATCCTTGTTACTATGACCAACACAAGGCAACAAGTCTACACCACTGCTAGTGTCATCCTTGTTACTATGACCAACACAATGCAATAAGTCTACACCACTGCTAGTGTCATCTTTGTTACTATGACCAACACAAGACAACAAGTCTACACCACTGCTAGTGTCACCTTTGTTACTATGACCAACACAAGACAACAAGTCTACACCACTGCTAGTGTCATCTTTGTTACTGCAACCAACACAAAACAACAAGTCTACACCACTGCTAGTGTCATCTTTGTTACTGCAACCAACACAAAACAACAAGTCTACACTACTACTAGTGTCACCTTTGTTACTGCAACCAACACAAAACAACAAGTCTACACCACTGCTAGTGTCATCTTTGTTACTGCGACCAACACAAGACAACAAGTCTACAGCACTGCTAGTGTCATCTTTGTTACTGCGACCAACACAAGACAACAAGTCTACACCACAGCTAGTGTCATTTTTGTTACTGCAACCAACACAAAACAACAAGTCTACACCACTGCTAGCATCATCTTTGTTACTGCAACCAACACAAGGCAACAAGTCTACACCACTGCTAGTGTCATCTTTGTTACTGCAACCAACACAAGACAACAAGTCTACACCACTGCTAGTGTCATTTTTGTTACTGCAACCAACACAAAACAACAAGTCTACACCACTGCTAGTGTCATCTTTGTTACTGCAACCAACACAAGGCAACAAGTCTACACCACTGCTAGTGTCATCTTTGTTACTGCGACCAACACAAGACAACAAGTCTACACCACAGCTAGTGTCATTTTTGTTACTGCAACCAACACAAAACAACAAGTCTACACCACTGCTAGCATCACCTTTGTTACTGCAACCAACACAAGGCAACAAGTCTACACCACTGCTAGTGTCATCTTTGTTACTGCAACCAACACAAAACAACAAGTCTACACCACTGCTAGTGTCATCCTTGTTACTACGACCAACACAAAGCAACATGTGTTTGTGCATGTATGAGTACACATGATTATTCAATGCCAGAATGCTCACCATTCATCGGTGCCAAAGATCACATCGTCAGTATCTTCATTTTCAGGCTGCTTTCTTGAGCTGCAACATCAGATGCATACTTGTACATAACCATAAGACGTGTAGGTCTGGCATCCAACTGAATAACATAGCAGGTAATATTCTGTAAGTTCTGAGAAAAATGCAAAAAAACACAATATATCTATTGGATAATAAGTTATAAAAGGGATGTTCTTACAGAGCGCCATTTCTAGTTCACAGGACTGGTTAGAGCGTACTACTTTTTATCCCTTGGCTGACTTGATCAATCAGACACTACTGACCTACTAAGGATGGTGACTAGGGAGAAGCATGTTCTTTAGACTGACTTACTGAAAATGGTGGCTTGGGAGAAGCGTATTCCTCTCCCTGCCTTGGTGGGTTCTGTTTGCTTCAGGTGCTCTGGACTGGGGCTGAAGAATGTGAAGAGGATTTCACTGTGGGCCAGCCTCTTGTCCCGCATCACTTCCTGCAGCACACACAGCACTGCTGTCATGTGATTACACAGTACACAACTATTGTTTATAGTCATCGCATGCAACATGGCAGATGACAATGTGAATTGCTTTAAAACGTCATGACAACTGTGACATGGAACATAGCCCACAATTATGAAATAAATATAAAATATTATATTTGTGATCTGTGTCCTCCTGTAATTGTCCTCGGTGGTTGGTAGAGAGTAGCACAAATAATTGGACATGTCTGATTATTGATGCTACTCCGCCACACTATCTGATGATTACAGGGGATGCACACTGCAAATGTACCATTTTATTTCAGAATTATCTAGGATTACATGTTGGGCACTGCAGAATGTCACTCCATTAACTTCATCAATCTAACTATAATTGAACTACCATATGTATATGTACACTAGGCGTATTTGTTGTGCCAATTCTCTTAAACACTCTGCATCTTGAGCTTTAATCTTTCAGTCATTCATCTAGAATACCAGAAGAGCCGCAATACTATATATATTTTTTTTTATTCACCTTACTTTTACCCCATCAATGAACTTTCAAACTGATTGTTCCAAGTTACGTAAACCATCTCCAAGTGACCAGTTGATGGTTTTTCTGGAGCTTGGAACAATCGCAGAAAACATGCATTGCATTGCTAACAGCTGTTCAAAATTACAATAATCTTTGTCAAATGCCTAATACAAATATTTCATCAAACCATCCCATGCGTCTGTCTATGTAGCTACCTCTGGCATATAATATTGAACTAAGGACATGGATGCTTGGTTCCTGACTTAACCATGGAAACAATCACCCAGAGCTGCTTATGAACTAAGGACATGGATGCTTGGTTCCTGATTTAACCATGAAAACAATCACCCAGAGCTGCTTATGAACTAAGGACATGGATGCTTGGTTCCTGACTTAACCATGGAAACAATCACCCAGAGCTGCTTATGAACTAAGGACATGGATGCTTAGTTCCTGACTTAACCATGGAGACAATCACCCAGCGCTGCTTATGAACTAAGGACATGGATGTTTGGTTCTTGACTTAACCATGAAAACAATCACCCAGAGCTGCTTATGAACTAAGGACATGGATGCTTGGTTCCTGATTTAACCATGAAAACAATCACCCAGAGCTGCTTATGAACTAAGGACATGGATGCTTGGTTCCTGACTTAACCATGGAAACAATCACCCAGAGCTGCTTATGAACTAAGGACATGGATGCTTAGTTCCTGACTTAACCATGGAGACAATCACCCAGAGTTGCTTATGACCTAAGGACATGGATGTTTGGTTCTTGACCTAACCATGGAAACAATCACCCAGAGCTACTTATGAACTAAGGACATGGATGCTTAGTTCCTGACTTAACCATGGAAACAATCACCCAGAGCTACTTATGAACTAAGGACATGGATGCTTGGTTCCTGATTTAACCATGAAAACAATCACCCAGAGCTGCTTATGAACTAAGGACATGGATGCTTGGTTCCTGATTTAACCATGAAAACAATCACCCAGAGCTGCTTATGAACTAAGGACATGGATGCTTGGTTCCTGACTTAACCATGAAAACAATCACCCAGAGCTGCTTATGAACTAAGGACATGGATGCTTGGTTCCTGACTTAACCATGGAAACAATCACCCAGAGTTGCTTATGAACTAAGGACATGGATGCTTGGTTCCGGACTTAACCATGGAAACAATCACCCAGAGCTATTTATGAACTAGCAGGTTATCCATTCCAGAGGATGGGATTTTTGCTCTTGTAAAAAATGACCAGCCATTTACCAGCAGATAGTTGTTGAGTTTTTCCTTTGCCTTATCCAGAAATGCGCCATCTGGTGACTTCTTTCGGAACTTGCTGACATTCGGCAGCCGTTTCTTCTTCAGTGCAGGTTTGATCTGACAACACACACCCAGAATGTGAGTTGGGGTTTATATGATTGAATGGGCAAAGTGGGGGGTCAAGCCTAGTCAGAAATTAGTTTTTCATGCCAAAATCTAGTGAACTGCAGCATATTTAGGGAAAATTAAATAAAGAACTTCCACAGTCATCACATTTATATCTGACAAGGAAAAATTATTCATGCAGGTCTATTCCAATCACACTTGATAGTTTTACTCTGCAGTTTACCATTACGCTGGCATTATTAATAGGGCCTCTACACATAATCTCTGCTACTCACAGGAATTAATTTATGATGCAAGTCGTGAAACTGTGCAAGTGTTCGAGAGACAACCCATCCAAAAGTGTCGCCCTGGTGCGTCGTCGTGTAGCAGTGAACAACACCATGCAAGTTCACGACAATCACAAAGTAGGCGACCATCTTGTCATCTTCCTCCACAACCTGGCAAATTGCCAACAAACACTTTTGTGTTATTCTGTGTAATCATTAATAATTTTGTTGTTTTGTCAATATTATATAAATTACTATAATTGTTACAAACAAATGAGTAAACTGTGAATAGGTCTATATAATCACAAATAATCTGAGTTGTAGATCTGGGCCTGCCATTGGCCGACGTGTTCCATCCAAAGTTCGGTGCGTTTGATGTGGAACTCGAGCTGCCTCCTTTCTGTTTGCAGTGCCTCAATCTCTGACCGGATGTCTGCTTGTAGCTTCAACATCTGACAACATCACATGTACACTAGATTCTTTAAGGTAATAGGCATGTTTCTATACTTTATAGCATGGTATCCATTCACCAGGACTGTCAAAAGTGCTTTACTGTTCACTCCCCAGCAAACATGCTCATTCGCCGTGCTCCAATTACAGTGTGAAGACTTCTCATGCATAACTATATACCGCTGTCTATAACCAGGTACTCATTCATATAGATCAGTGAACTGGAGCAACGTAGAGTGAAAGAACTTGTTCAATGCTGAAATGGCAGCACAGACGAAAGATGGGGAACGAGTGAGAGACAAAGAGATCAGACGTGGGTTAGAGAAGGAGAAGAGGAAGCCAAAAATTAAGATGGAGAGAGTGTTAAGAGAAATCTCAAAAGGGCGGGGTGAATATCCCAGAGTGGGTGAAAATTAGGGAAGATGGAAAAGTATCATCAAGATGATGTGGTTCACTCTACTAAGGATCAAAAGGGGTTAATAGAGGTGGACACGAGGGACGTACCTTGGAGTTGCATTGACCGGACGCGATCAGTGCTTTGAGGGCGTCATGTTTGTGAGCCAACTTCTCGTTGAGTTGCTGCAGCTTCTGTAGGACGTATCTAGAGTAGTGGGCAACATCTGTCACACCTCCTTCCATACCCCTGCCTTCCACCTGTCCTAGCAGTGACTCCTCCTCCCTCTCACCCCTTCCTGTGTCCTGCACCTTCCCAGCCACCCCGGTCTCAGGCAGGGAGGAAGCTGTGGAAAACAGATCATTTGAATTCAGTTACATCATTGACAACAACAAGAGTATTCTTTCAGAAACACCACATTATCATTTATCTTTTCCAGGTATTTGACTGAAATCTAATTATCATTGAACTAGTGTATGTGTGTAGGCATGTACGTGTGTGTTGGAATATTAACGTTTTCAGGAACCAAACTTTCATGGATTAATCTAAGACCATTCGGAAGAATGATAACTTTTATTTTTTTTAATTCCCCATTAGTTAAGGGTTTTACCAGTTTTAGGGCTCATTCCATATGCTAGACGTAAATTGATTGTTTATAATGTTATACATATTTTCTGTGAGGTCAGACGAACCACAATAATTCAAAGAACTTAAAATTTATGTCATAACAAACTTCATTTATGAATATTCCAGGAAACAATCTTCTGCATCAGCATGCATGTATTGATAAACAAATTGCTAGTAGTATACATGTACTGAATGTAGACACATGTGATTGTGCTAGTAGTGTACATTTACTGAATGTAGACACATGTGATTGTGCTAGTAGTGTACATGTACTGAATGTAGACACATGTGATTGTGCTAGTAGTGTACATGTACTGAATGTAGACACATGTGATTGTGCTAGTAGTGTACATGTACTGAATGTAGACACACGTGATTGTGCTAGTAGTGTACATGTACTGAATGTAGACACACGTGATTGTGCTAGTAGTGTACATTTACTGAATGTAGACACAAGTGATTGTGCTAGTAGTGTACATGTACTGAATGTAGACACATGTGATTGTGCTAGTAGTGTACATGTACTGAGTGTAGACACATGTGATGGTGCTAGTAGTGTACATGTACTGAGTGTAGACACAAGTGATTGTGCTAGTACTGTACATGTACTGAGTGTAGACACATGTGGTTGTGCTAGTAGTGTACATGTACTGAATGTAGACACATGTGATTGCGATAGTAGTGTACATGTACTGAGTGGAGACACATGTGATTGTGCTAGTAGTGTACATGTATTGAATGTAGACACATGTGATTGTGCTAGTAGTGTACATGTACTGAGTGTAGACACATATGATTGTGCTAGTAGTGTACATGTACTGAGTGTAGACACATGTGATTGTGCTAGTAGTGTACATGTACTGAGTGTAGACACATGTGATTGTGCTAGCAGTGTACATGTACTGAGTGTAGACACAAGTGATTGTGCTAGTAGTGTACATGTACTGAGTGTGGACACATGTGATTGTGCTAGTAGTGTACATGTACTGAATGTAGACACATGTGATTGTGCTAGTAGTGTACATGTACTGAGTGTAGACACATGTGATTGTGCTAGCAGTGTACATGGACTGAATGTAGACACATGTGACTGTGCTAGCAGTGTACATGTACTGAATGTAGACACAAATGATTGTGCTAGCAGTGTACATGTACTGAGTGTAGACACATGTGATTGTGCTAGTAGTGTACATGTACTGAATGTGGACACATGTGATTGTGCTAGTAGTGTACATGTACTGAATGTAGACACATGTGATTGTGCTAGTAGTGTACATGTACTGAGTGTAGACACATGTGATTGTGCTAACAGTGTACATTTACTGAATGTAGACACATGTGACTGTGCTAGCAGTGTACATGTACTGAATGTAGACACATGTGACTGTGCTAGCAGTGTACATGGACTGAATGTAGACACATGTGGCTGTGCTAGTAGTGTACATGGACTGAATGTAGACACATGTGATTGTGCTAGCGGTGTACATGTACTGAGTGTAGACACATGTGATTGTGCTAGCAGTGTACATGTACTGAGTGTAGACACATGTGATTGTGCTAGCAGTGTACATGGACTGAATGTAGACACATGTGACTGTGCTAGCAGTGTACATGTACTGAATGTAGACACATTTGATTGTGCTAGCGGTGTACATGTACTGAGTGTAGACACATGTGATTGTGCTAGCAGTGTACATGTACTGAGTGTAGACACAAGTGATTGTGCTAGCAGTGTACATGTACTGAATGTAGACACATGTGATTGTGCTAGCAGTGTACATGTACTGAGTGTAGACACAAGTGATTGTGCTAGTAGTGTACATGTACTGAATGTAGACACATGTGGCTGTGCTAGTAGTATTGTTGTTTAGTGGTTTATTTATAACACATCATGACATACATGTATAAAAAATACAATTTTTGCCCTTTGTAGACAGTGTACGTACGTTTTAGGGATATGAGAAAACACACACCAAGCTGGAAGATGATCTAAAATCTCGCATAATGATTAGATTTGTTCAAAATGTTTAAACACAGTTCAACATTACCTCTGTCTGTGTGTGTCAGTTCTCTGTCTTCACCTCTCTCACTGATGTATCGATGATAGGTATCACTCAGGATGAATGATGGGTAATGCTGCTCCTCAAGAATGTGGTAAATCTGATCCTGCGCCTCCCAGAATGCATCTGGTCCCTAAACCAGTAGCATTCCGATGTTAGGCTATGCAAAAAAATAGACCCGGTTGAAACAAATATCCACGTGAATAATCTGTATGAACCGATTGTTGTTAACAATGGGCCACTATCTCTGATTTTTTAAATGTTATTTTATAACTGAATAAAAGTAACCATCATGATGTAACACGGTAAAAAGGAGATTACAATTCTATGAGTTATGAAAATTTTCATGCAATTTACATGTGCTGCCACCTGATGTTCAAAACTGATATAAAATGTAAGCACAGTAACACTAGCAGAAATTAGTTGTGGACATAACAAAAAAACAAGTGGTAAACATTAGAGCTACTAATTTATATTTTCAGTCATAATAAAATACATAATATTATTTAAAATTCTCAGAATAAAATATGGATGTTATTTTTAATGTTGATCTCAAAAACGTAGAATCTTGCACACTTTGAACAGCTATTCATCCGATAATGTTCTTACTACATCTCCTGTCAAGAATGCCCCCATGGCAAGGATGGTACTTCGAGACAACTTCTGCCGGCCAAGACTGTTTTGTGGTGCAACAAATGTCTCAAATGTTTCTGCAGCCAACTGACGCCAGCGTACCTGTAGAACAAATAACCACTCCACCATAATCAGGTCACAAATAACCACTCCACCATAATCAGGTCACAAATAACCACTCCACCATAATCTGGTCACAAATAACAAACATGTATGAATATGTAATCATATATTTGGTGAAATAATGCAATTTGCCTGTGAGGGTCAATAAAGTGTTCTTTATAACTATGCTAATTAGCTTTCCCTGCTCTTGATTTATGAAGCGAATGTTATGGACATAATCCCCCGTCTATATTAATACTAGAACGTTATTTATAATAACCTCAGTACTATGATGACATATCCCTTGGCCCAACATATCGTTTATATCATTTTAATTTTAATATGACTTTCATAATAATACTGTATGATGCTAGTGAATCGTGAACAATTTTACTGTTATTTTTTACAAAAACTTCCTTAAACAAAACATACTTGATTTGAATTAAATGAGAATCTATGTAATATTGCTTTAGGACTGTCATACACATGGTCATTAAGGGTGCACTGACCCCCCTGGAAACAAAGAAAATAGTACAACTGACATTACAAAATGTATTTGAACAACAATGAAACGTTAATGAAACTGGACTGGAGAACACATGTTTATATATTAATACACCAACTCTGGAGCATTGTAAGTCCATCTCCTCTCAGGTGCCAAGGTATACCTTGTAAGTCCATCTCCTCCCAAGTGCCAAGGTATACCTTGTAAGTCCATCTCCTCCCAAGTGCCAAGGTATACCTTGTAAGTCCATCTCCTCCCAGGTGCCAAAGTATACCTTGTAAGTCCATCTCCTCCCAGGCGCCAAGGTACACCTTGTAAGTCCATCTCCTCCCAGGTGCCAAAGTACAGCTTATAAGTCCATCTCCTCCCAGGTGCCAAGGTACACCTTGTAAGTCCATCTCCTCCCAGGTGCCAAGGTACAGCTTGTACGTCCATCTCCTCCCAGGTGCCAAGGTACACCTTGTAAGTCCATCTCCTCCCAGGTGCCAAGGTACACCTTGTAAGTCCATCTCCTCCCAGGTGCCAAGGTACACCTTGTGAGTCCATCTCCTCCCAGGTGCCAAGGTACACCTTGTGAGTCCATCTCCTCCCAGGTGCCAAGGTACCCCTTGTGAGTCCATCTCCTCACAGGTGCCAAGGTACACCTTGTCAGTCCATCTCCTCCCAGGTGCCAAGGTACACCTTGTGAGTCCATCTCCTCCCAGGTGCCAAGGTACACCTTGTGAGTCCATCTCCTCCCAGGTGCCAAGGTACACCTTGTAAGTCCATCTCCTCCCGGGTGCCAAGGTACACCTTGTAAGTCCATCTCCTCCCGGGTGCCAAGGTACACCTTGTAAGTCCATCTCCTCCCGGGTGCCAAGGTATACCTTGTAAGTCAATCTCATCCCAGGTTCCAAGGTATACTTTGTCTCTATCTGTTTTCATTCGCTTCCTTTGACCATTGGACTCTCATCTACCAGTTGGCAATGTATTTGACAAAATACAAAGTGAAGGTAGTTATTTTGAGTTTTTTACTTTGTTATGAGTTGTCATTCATTGCCCAGGTGGCGCCACTCATTACTTGCCCTTGGATTGTGGTTCCACAGGCAGGTCAGGCAGGTGTAAGCTAATTTAAATCAATACTACAAACCTCTGGTGCTTGTTTTATGGTTTCAACTGCCATCCAAAACCTGACAAAAAGTAAGAACAACTGATAAAGAAATACACATGCACCACATAGTCTTGTTCCAAGAAATAATTTATTTGTAACATTTTCATCAATTCCAACATTTACTTTATAATATACCTGTCAAGTACATGTACTAGTCGTAGTAACTATGGTTTTACTGATAAAATGAAAACTACGGTGTAGTAGGAAAACCATACGGTTTTACGCTTGTGTTTTGACACATTTTTTTTACTAATTTATCGCGTTCGTTATATTTTTGTCAGTAAATTCGCCGACCGACACACTCATCAAACTCCCTTATGGTTCGCGCTCTTTTCCTGGCCTGGTAGAATTCCTGTACAATTCGTGCAGTGCCCCGGAACGAGCACGCACCAACGCATTTTCATGTTATGCACAGGCACACAAAAATTTGTTTTTTATTACATTTGTCAATGGGCATTTAAGTATAAAGATTATGGTTTTTACTGATAATTTGTTTTTTGTGTGCCATGATTACTGTTTTGTTTCACAGGACTTGACAGTATGCTTTATAACATCTTTACAAACCATTCTGATCATACAAGCAATAACGCAACTAGCATCCATTTGTCATCACATTATTCAAATAGCATACTAACTTTTTACCTTTTTAGTAGCAGCACAAATACATTAAGTAAAGCTTCACGAATGTGGTTTTTTGATGTCTAAATATATTGTATGTGAATATTTTAAATAATATCTGCAGTCAAAGTCAATGGCCAGACCAACATCTAGCCTTCAACCCTTTGAATTTGTTGGTTACAAGGTTTTCAAGAGAGCAAGAAAAGTCGACAACATCGATATAGAAACATATATTATCGTATCACACATTCACATGAAGAATTGAATTATTTCTGTATCCAGATTTAATTAATAGATTGTCTATTGATTTTACCAAACTACATACAAAATTGGCACAAACAAGTTAAGTTTGTCGTAGTGGATAATGGGTAGATTTGCTTTTTCATAAAATGAATTTCAAACGAGATGAGTAAGACAAAATCACACTGAGAGGCACTTTAATTAGAGAAACCAAACTAAATGGTATGAGTGGATGCACTTGATACAGAGTGCTGCCTCCAAAGTCAAGGTTTCTATATGTTGTATGGGTTTATATGGTTTATATATACAGTCGCGCCTCGTTATAACGCGCCCCGTTATAACGCGGATTCGGTGATAACGCGGTCGGTCGTGGACCCCGAATTTCTGCCGCTAGGGAAAAAATGGGCGCTATGACAAACTATATTAACACGGTAATAACTGTCAATTGTTTTGTGTGAAGTTATCCCCGTCTTTGTCCACGACATGTGTATACTGAACGACTAGTTGGCGGACAATAAATTTAACGTTGACGTACAACTGCAACGAATCAAGCGTGAGGCGCGTCACTATGTTGCCATTGTTTATTCTGCACTGCCAATGCTATCAAAGGTATAAGTTTCTTTGACTATAATTATGGTCAATTTTAACTTTAGGAACAGTAAATGTGGAGTGAAGTATTGTTTGTTTTGCGCCGACATCAAACGAATCGTTTCCAATCTGCTAGTCATGCTCATAGGCATAGCTTCCGCGGATCGCGAGTTCACCTGGTTTCGGCGCCGGGCAGCTTGTATCCTTGTAAAGTGCAATTGAAATTCACAAATACGCCTTGCTTAAGAATTGATTAAATACGTTTTAATACAGCTTTGTAGGCAATATCAGTAAGCTAACATTGCGTAACAAATATTAGCTTTTCGCTACGATGAACGCAAAGCTACTGCCTGTACTGGTGCGCCAAAATATTAATTCGTCAACCGCATATGAATTGGTGAATCGTAATATTGTTCGATACGGTAAATGTTCTTTCTAAATTGGTATTTTGATATTGATTGAAAGACGAAGTTAAGCCAATTGTAAGCGTACTTGTAGCTTTAAATCCTTAATCAACTCTAACACATCGTTTCTCAAATCATTTGCGTATTGCGAAATGAATTAGTTGACAATGTTAAATTATGTGAGCCTCTGGGAAGTAGTGATCACAACCAGATACATTTTACCATCAAAGTAAAATCAGAAAGAAATAATAAAAAGCAGTTCAGGAGAAATTACCACAAAGGAAGATATAAGGAAATGAGGAAATATTTAGCAAAGATAGACTGGAATAACACACTGAAGAATAAGACAGCAACAGAATGCTGGAATATCTTAAAGAATGAAATAGAGTGCATCATAGATAAATTTGTTCCCTTAAAAAAACAAGGGAAACGGACCAGAAAGAAATACTTATCGAAAGAAGCCATTAGAAAAATTAAGTATAAACAAATGATGTGGAAGTTATATAGACGTACTGGAAATGACGAAGACTACATTTATAAAGAAGCACTAAACCAAGCTACAGCTGAAATTAGAAATTCAAAGAGAAGCTATGAACATAAATTAGCTTGTAATATAAAACATGACAGCAAGAGTTTTTATGCGTATGTTCGAAGCAAACAGAAAGTTCAGGATAAGGTCGGTCCTCTAGAAGATAGTGCTGGAAATAAAATAACAGAAGGATTCTTAATGGCAGAAGACCTGAATGAGTATTTTAGTTCAGTGTTTACCAGAGAAGACACTAGTTCACTGCCAGTACCAGAGGCTAAGTTCAAGGGGGCAGAATCAGACTATTTAAGACAGTTAATTGTAACCCCAGAAATGGTAGCTAAGAAAATTAGGGCTATGAAGGATAATAAATCACCTGGAGTGGATGGTATTCCAACCAAACTACTATTGGAAATTGTAGAACAAATTAGCATACCGCTTGCAACAGCTTTCAACTTGTCATTAGAAGAGGGAGTGGTTCCTTTAGAATGGAAAGAAGCAAACATTATACCGTTATTTAAAAAAGGTTTGAGAAACAAGTCAAATAATTATAGACCAGTTAGTTTAACATCGGTGATTTGTAAATTATTAGAAAGACTAATTAAAGATCACATGGTGGATTTTCTTGTTAAACATAACTTGATAAACCCATCTCAACATGGGTTTCTAAAAGCGAGGTCATGCTTAACAAATATGTTATGTTTTTTGGAAGATATCACTAAGTGGGTAGATGATGGATCATCAGTAGATATCATCTACTTAGATTTTCAAAAAGCTTTTGACAAAGTGCCACATCAAAGATTACTGCTTAAACTAAAGGCCCATGGCATAGGAAATGGTATAATTAACTGGATAGAAAAATGGCTGATTGACAGAAGACAACGGGTAGTTGTTGATGGGGAGGCTTCAAACTGGAAATCAGTTTTGAGTGGGGTTCCACAGGGATCAGTACTGGGACCTATATTATTCTTAATATATATAAACAATTTGGACGATGACATATCTAGCAAGGTGTTGAAATTTGCAGATGATACAAAAGTGTTTAGAAGGATTAAAAGTGATGGAGATAGACAGCATTTACAAGATGATCTTGACAGATTGATCAAATGGTCTGAAAAGTGGCAAATGTTGTTCAATTTTGGGAAATGTAAATGCCTTCACACAGGACATGGGAACGAATATGTAGAATATACAATGGGGGGAACTGTACTAAGTACTACTGTAAAAGAAAAAGACTTAGGGCTGACAATTAGTGCTGACATGAAGGTTTCAGAGCAGTGTGGAATTGCAGCTTCAAAAGGAAATCAAATCCTTGGATTGATTAGGCGAAATATAGCATATAAAGAAAAGGAACTAATAATACCACTGTACAAAACAATAGTTAGGCCTCATTTAGAATATTGTATACAAGCGTGGAGGCCATACCGCAAGAAGGACATAGATATGCTAGAAAGAGTACAGAGGAGAGCGACTAAAATGATACAAAATCTGAGGGATCTTAGTTATGAAAGGCGCCTAAAAGAATGTGGTTTAACAACACTAGAGACCAGGAGATTGAGAGGAGATCAGATAGAAGTGTTTAAAATATTGAATGGTTATGAAAATATTGATAGAAATATGTTTTTTTCAGTTAAGAAAGATAGAAAGACTAGAGGACATGAAGTTACATTAGTAAAGGAGCAGTGTAGATTAGACGTAAGAAAGTTCTCATTTTCACAAAAGACTGTGAATGAATGGAACAGATTATCTGATGATTGTGTGGGTGCTAGTAGTGTGAATGTTTAAAAATAAAATCGACACATACCTCAGGACTGGATATATTTAGATAAAAGGGTTGGACTCTCGATAAGCCAAAGGCAAAGGGCTTCCTTGTCCACCTGCCATCTAGAGTTAATTCTCTGGATGGCAATCTTGTTAAATCTTGTTGTTAAATCTTGTATTCGGCTGCCGAGTGCCAGGTCATTATTTTAGATCTTACATCAGCGGTACCATATTATCGTTCGGTTGACCGTGGCTTGTTCATGGTCCGTTGTTTATTTAAAAACGGTACACAATTCATGAATTTTATCCAGTTCAACATTCAACAGTGTCCAACAGTGTATGGCATTTAAACAGAATACACATTGACGTTGGCTGGCAGTTTAATAAGCTTCATAAACTGAGTATAGACTGTGCGATGTCCAGACTTTGGCTTCGATGGCGTTCTTCGCGCAGCAGTGGTGTCGGTCGTCGTCGTAGCACCCCTGACGGCAGACACTGCTAGGTCACATTTAACCTCCAGTGATTTACCCCACCCTCTACCTCCACCACTAACATGTATTCCCCCTAGTTATTTAACCCAATACACAAAATTTTAAAATTATACATCTTGAACCTCTATACTTCTTACAGTCTCCATATTTTCTAGTCTCTAATGCTATCTATTCTCTTTTAACGTTCAATGCAAACATTTTATGGAGATATGTTTGCAGATTCACACATTATGTTTTCTGTTGTTTTGTGTGTTTTTTACACTTGACAGGGAACTGAATGTAGATTGACAAAATGAATCTAACTTTTTTGCCAGGGATATATTCATACTCCTCCTGTTCATTCTCGTTGCTGTATGATTTGTAGTCAGGACCTCCAAGTAGATAGATCCTCTTTTCACACAAGGACTTGGCCACCGTCAACTGAAACAACCAGATATCATTACACATGGACTTGGCTACATTTAACTGTAACAACCAGACATCATTACACATGGACTTGGCTACATTTAACTGTAACAACCAGACATCATTACACATGGACTTGGCTACATTTAACTGTAACAACCAGACATCATTACACATGTACTTGGCTACATTTAACTGTAACAACCAGACATCATTACACATGGACTTGGCTACATTTAACTGTAACAACCAGACATCATTACACATGGACTTGGCTACATTTAACTGTAACAACCAGACATCATTACACATGGACTTGGCTACATTTAACTGTAACAACCAGACATCATTACACATGGACTTGGCTACATTTAACTGTAACAACCAGACATCATTACACATGGACTTGGCTACATTTAACTGTAACAACCAGACATCATTACACATGGACTTGGCTACATTTAACTGTAACAACCAGACATCATTACCAAAAAATATCGGATTCCGGTTGGTTTTCGTAATAACTATGTTAAGGACGAGTAAGGCGTTTACTTATTTCACAGTTAGTTTACCTTTCCCCGTGACGTTTTGAAGTCGTTTTGCTTATACATTCAAACATACAGTCGAACCCCGCTTTACGGTCCCTGATAATACAGTCACATTGTAATTAAAGTTACACCAGAATAGTCCCACATTATTACTGTAGCAGCAAGGTATAGAGAGTTACTCTCGCAAATACGGTCACCTCACATTTCAGGTCACTTTTGCTCAGTCCCACGAGTGACCTTAATACTGAGGTTCCCCTGTATTTGCAAGTTGCAACAAACGAAAGATGCTACTAAAGTATATATGACACCGTCTGTTGGGTCTCCGTAAACAGTTGAACAAGGTTTTCACAAAGTTTGCATTGTTCACATGTTTTGTATGGAATGGAACCACGTTAACCAGACACCACGATTATTCGCATGTCCAGAAAACTCGTTATTCTGGACAAATACACAAGGAACCACATTTATGTGATTAACGAGGTTCAACTATATGTGTGTGTGTGTGTGTGTGTGTGTGTGTGCGTGTGTGCGTGTGTGCGTGTGTGTGTGTATGTGTGTATGTATGTATGTATGAATATATGCATATATTCTATACATATATATATATATGTGTATATATATTTATATACTGTATATATATATAGACGTGCGTGTGTGCATATATGCATGCATACATACATACATGCATTATATATATACACCCTGTATATATATATATGCATGTATGTGTGAATATATGCACACACACACACACACATACATATATATATACTGTATATATATATGTGTGTGTGTCTGTGCGTGTGTGCATATATGCATGCATACATACATACATACATGCATATATATATATATCAACAACAATCACAATGCACAAAAATGCCAAATATACAATTGTAAATCACAGTTTTGAAGTCGAAAAGTGTGCCACTTATAGCACTTGCCCAAATTACAATTGATATAATTACAGTCAAGAATATACTATTTTATTACAATATGCAACATGCGTGATTACAACATATGATTTATATTTTTAAAAGAACGAAACATCTATCACCAAAACCACTTATGTTAAAGAATAACAATTTGTGAAGTCTAATATAGACAATGCATGTTTAATAGGTAAGCAAAGTATTATCAGTGTATTGTTAAGACAATGGACGTTTCTAGAACATATTAAAGAATCAGAATATTAATTTTCTATGTTTGTCACCTACAGGTAACAGAATATAAATTTTCTATGTTTGTCACCTACAGGTTTCTACAGACAATACATCTTTAACTAATAGACACCACAGTCACACCATTTTATAATAATTAAATGAATATCAAAATAAACACAACTTGCAATTATAGAAAATCAATAGTTTTGAAGATAAAAAGTGTTAGGCAACTGTTCAGTCTAACAGAGGTCAAGTGTGTCTACTCTGCCTGGGCGCTGTGACCAATTAAAGATTAGTCGAGGTCTCAATGGAACAGTAGCACTAGGCTGCAGAGTTTAGTCATGGTGTTGACTTTGTGGCACATTAAGCAAAATCTACTGTTGGGGGTGGTCTCAAGGGCCCTTCTCGAAACCACGTCACTAGATAATGTAAAACTTTTGCACTTTGAGGGCCCCTTGGGTGCCCTTAGAATGATTCAATCAAATACAGATTTCTTGTATATAGTGGCAGCACCCTAAGATACATCTATGCAAAATTAGAAAAAAAGTTGCTGAACAGTTTTTGAAAAAATAGGCCAAATGTTACATTTTTACCAGTTTTGGGGTCCTTGGAGGCCCTAGGAAGCCCTTAAAATTATTCAAACAAATACAGATTTCTCGTGCATAGTGGCAGTGCCCTAAGATATTTCTATGCAAAATTAGAGAAAAAGTTACTGACCGGTTTCTGAGATACGGCAGCTAACGGCGGACGGAGAGTGATGGCAATAGTCCATTGGACCTTTGGCCAAAGGACTAAAAATAGACAACATTTTACATTTTTAACAGTTTTGGGGTCCTTGGAGGCCCTAGGGAGCCCTTAGAATGATTCAATCAAATACAGATTTCTCGTGCATAGTGGCACTGCCCTAAAATATGTCTATGCAAAATTAGAGAAAAAGTTGCTGAACGGTTTCTGAGATACGGCAGCTAACGGCGGACGGTGGACACAGTGATGGCAATAGTCCCTTGGACCTTCGGCCAAAGGACTAAAAAAAGAAGCTGAAGTATATCCATTATATGACCAGTGACCTTTCTCCACCTTGTACTAGTGTAGAATCCAGATTATTTGGTAACTTTGACACAACACCTACACAACTAATATCAACAAAACTAAATCATTCAAATAATTTCTTTTGATAGTTTTGCAACTTGTTGAGGAAACAAAAAACGATATCACTGAATTTGTAAGAGAGACTTACGTCATCTGATGAGTCGTGGTCATCTATCATGTCAGCATCGAGCTCATCGTCGTCATTCGTGTCACTTTCATCTTCAATGTCGGCGTCTTCATCCTCCTCCTCCTCGTCCTCTTCTTCTCCCTTGTGCTGCAAGATGCGTCAGCCAACATGTCAACACACAGACACTGAGACCGACAGTGAAAGTCTATTTATTAATATGCTAAAGTGGATCTTTTCAAATGAATTTCCTCTGAGGCACAGAAGTTCACTCACTTTTTTTGTTCATTCGTTTCCTTCAACCATTGGCCTCTGATCTACCAATTGGCGACGTATTTCAGAAAACACACAGTTGCTTACCTTTTTCAGTGGACAAAAAAAATAAAGTGGTGCTGCAATCTCCTGAAGGGGTTTTTTGTATGGAAAATTTTAATTGCAATTGAATTTTGCTATTCACACAAAACCCTTCAAATAGTGAGCAGTAAAGTTACATATGTTCAACATTTATAACATAATGCAGTTGTTCTTAACCTACGAACTATTGCTATTCACCCTTTGTTACACAAATACAATTCAAACTAACACTGTCCAGTACCAACTTGCATGTGTGTGTTTGGCATACTAGATGAGTTAAATAAAATAAATAAAGTACTTTAATAAAAATCCAATCAAATGTGACATGGCACTGAGGTCCAGTTTTGGCAGTGATGGAATCGTGATGAAGATTATGAAAGTTTTGAAATTGAGCGTTCTCTGTCCCCAGCTTGTTGCAGCATTGAAGTTCTTCCTGGGGCACGACGAAGAAGAGGAAGTTGAAGAAAGTAACAGTGAAGATGATGAGGTAATTTAACTATGAGATAACTACACGTGAGGTAATGTAACTATGAGATAACTATATATGAGGTAATGTAACTATCAGATAACTATATATGAGGTAATGTAACTGTGAGATAACTATATATGAGGTAATGTAACTATGAGATAACTATATGTGAGGTAATGTAACTATGATATAACTATATATGAGGTAATATAACTATGAGATAACTGTATAAGGGGTAATGTAACTATGAGATAACTATATATGAGGTAATGTAACTATGAGATAACTATATGTGAGGTAATGTAACTATGAGATAACTATAAGTGAGGTAATGTAACTATGATATAACTATATATGAGGTAATATAACTATGAGATAACTGTATAAGGGGTAATGTAACTATGAGATAACTATATATGAGGTAATGTAACTGTGAGATAACTATATATGAGGTAATGTAACTATGAGATAACTATATATGAGGTAATGTAACTATGAGATAACTATATATAAGATAATGTAACTATGAGATAACTATATATGAGGTAATTGTTATGGAGTATTACACCAAGGGCAGCTGTTATCACAATTATAGTATTTCAAAGAAACACCCCAGTTAAGTAAAAGTAAAGGTAAGAGCTTATATAGCGCAGTTTCCAGTCTTCAGGACTGCTCAAAGCGCTTTACACTTAATCCCTGGCAGACCTGTTCAATCGAACACCATCTCGACTTCTCTGGGAAGCATTCAGTAGTGCCAACTGGAGGATGTTTCACCATTCACTGAAAAAGTAAATAAATAATTCTAAATAATTGTTGTTGTGTTTTCTGAAACACATTGCCAATTTGTAGATCAGAGGCCGATAATCCAAGGAAATTACTTAATATAGAAATGGGCAGTAGACATTGGTGCCTCAGAGGAGATGCACATACAATGATCCACTGTTAGCGTGTCAAAGCATATATCGATATACGAGGTCATTGTAATAATGATGTTGTGGTGACAATGCAGACTACACAAAAATGGCTCCAATTTTTTTTTTTTTTTAACCACAGTTTTTTTTTACTGTTTTAATGTATTGAATCGGTTGTGTTTATGGCCTCAATGACTATTGTTTTCAGGTAAATAAGCGCTCGGCGCGAGAACTTCTCTTGGCGAACTGTGTCGCGAAAAAGACAAAGAAGAGGAACAAGAGAATGGAGCGAGCCCTGACAGTTCTCAAGGTACTTGTAATGCCATTCACTATATGTGTAAAATAATTACACAATTCTGTTGTCATTTAAAACTTACCTTTATAACTCCATGGCATATCTGTCTATCTGTTTGCAAGTTGAATACTGGTTATTGATTTTGAGATTGACTAACCCTTTTGTCTTGATGCACCTCTGGTTTCCAAGGATTTAGGCGCAAAAGAAGGTACCTTATTATTATTATTATTATTATATATACAAATGCAGAAGATGGGGTTGTATAAAAAGCTGTTTCACAGAAGTTATGTAAATTGTTGTACGTTCTCCTTAGGAATCACCTCAGAACATCGTTGTCCGATATCAGACGAAATTACTTTCATTTGGGTGGGAGGGGAGGTATGAGGCAGTTTCGTCTGGCATCGGATATCGATATTTTACGCTTCTGACCAATACTGTTAATATACTGATATCACCATATCAATGTTTACAAACTTTCGTCTGAGGGGAGGCTGAGGCCAGATGAAAGTGATCTTGTCTGATATTGGACATCAACATTCAGAGATGATCCTTTACAAGTGTCTGCATGAGAATGTTGTAAACTGAGCCAGCCAGTTATAAGTGTTTGTATGTTGCAGAAACACAACAACAACAAGAAGGCTGTTATCTTCAACTTCTCAGCCATCCATCTCATCCATGATCCCCAGGGTGAGGAGGTTATGTATCCTGCAGTAGGCCATTACCCAGAATTGTGAAATTTTCCAGTTTACCCGTTCACTTTTTTATTTATCCGTTATGCCCATGAAAAACCCTGTTACTGATGCACTGGTCATTGGTGTTGGAACATGGTGAATATACAGGGGGCTGAGGCTCTTCAAAAACCTCCAACTGCACCCCCCCGTGCTTGACGCTCGCAAAATACTGAAACTCCAACTTCACTCCTGCAGTCAATTTCACACTTAGCACAAGGCCTGTTTTATGACAACACAAACATTATCTTGACCTTGTTATTGGGAAAATAAAATTATGTTATGGCCCAACATAAGTTCATTAAAAATAAAAATCATGTTATCTAAAGACCACAAAAGACCTGTTATTTGAAAAAGAAAATCTTTGAAACAAAAAACATTCCAATAAAACACTGGGTCTGTCCTGTAGGGTCCTAAGTGTACTACAGTTACCAATGTCTAATTGCATTTGCACAATCAACCAAAAGTTTGACAACATGAAAATGAAGAGACTAGTCCCCATCCGGGATATAATAACAACGTTTCCAAACTGTTGAAACGGCATGCAACTTTTGTATGATACTCTCTGTGTTTCCCAGATGGTACTTAGAAGTGGGAGGTGGTTTTTTTTTATAGTTTTATTACTTTTTAATGTTTGAGACAATTGCTGGAAAGGCTTACCTGGGGAAAATCTAGAGTATGCATTTGACTTCAACTGCCACAATACAAAATGTGGATTCTGGTTTTGTGTCTCGTAGGTTTGGCTGAGAAGTTATTCCGGCAGTTCGAGTCGTCGAATGAGAGGTTTGAAGTGAAGTTACTCATGATGAACCTAGTCTCTCGCCTCATTGGAATCCAGCAGGTACGTCTACTTCTGACATGGTCCCTTATAGGAATCCTCCAGGTATGTCTTCTGAGATGGTCCCTTATATAAATCCTCCAGGTTAATCTACTTCTGAGATGGTCCCTTACAGGAATCCATCAGGTACATCTCCTGAGATGGTCCCTCATAGGAATCCACCAGGTACGTCGACTTTTGAGATAGATCCTTACAGGAATCCACCAGGTACGACTTCGTCTGACGTGGTCCCTTATAGAACATGTGATCTACACTAACAAAATGTTGAATGTTTGTTTTTCACCAGTTTTCCTTTTCTTAAGAATACCAAGATATATGGTTTGTGTGATATAAGTAATAAGTTTGGTGCATATTTTGTGTTGTTTCATGATAATGTAGGAGGCTGATAGCATATTACTTACTAGTGTGAATTCATGGACTTTAGCAATAATAATATAATTCTGTAGCACCTATTTGCTCAGGAACCTGAGCTCAGAGGCACAACAAATATAAAATCATTTTCAGCTTGTAGGATGGCATCATTACAAGCCAAAAGGAAGGTATCATTTGTCCTCAGTTTGTTGTAAGTCATTTGCAATGTTTTTATCTGTGCCTTTCAGTTGTTTCTCTTCAACTTCTTCCCTTTTGTTCAGAGGTTTCTTCAGCCGCACCAGCGTGGTGAGTACTGTCAGATAATCCACTTGCTGCCTAGCTTCTTCTTAAAGTATAAATTAAATATGACAGTATGTCGTGTACTGGCCGTGGGCTGTGGGTACAGCGACATTATAGAATGAAGATTCTCGTAGAGAAAGTATGAACACGTTTATTGTGACACATTGAGATGTAAAAAGAAAAGAGGAAACGGGGCATGGTAAACGGTTCCGCGATCAAGGATCTAACATTCCTCCCCCTTTAAGAAAAACATAATTAGTATAATTATAAAAATGTAAACTTTTAACGCAAACAAGAGTCCCTTATACGTATCAATGTCATATCTAAGATAGATAGTATGCCATTGTTTATAGTACTAATCTAGTGCTCTCGCGACTAGCTACAGCTACCGAAACCTTGATCTATGCATTGTCCGTTATGACAGTAATATAGACTTTACAAGTTCAATCTGTCCGGTGGCTTCACCACTCTGTGTGATCTTCTCAGCGGTACTACCACGTCTGGTACTACACAGGACTGCGACCGTTCAACTGTTGGTCTTGACATCACCTCTCCTGTGGCGGTACCCGTAGTCACGTCCGAGTTGCCAGATGATAGTGGTGGTGTCGATGTTGTTCGCTCGAACAGAGGTAGTACTTCACGCTCTGCAAGCCTCGGTGGAAGTTGAGGCTCTTCAACCCTCAGTGGTACCAGACGCTCTTCCATCGCCTCGATCGGCCTTCTCTCGCGCAAATGATCCTGGTGACGCTTCCACACTCTGTCATCATGCAGACGTACCGCGAAGGTCTGCAGACCCAGCCGGTTCTCTATCACCGTAGCGACCCATTTCAGTTGTCCCTGAAAATTCAACGCCCAGACACAGTCTCCTGTCATGAAACTTTGCTCCACTGCTCTCTGGTCGTGGCGTTCTTTGTCTTCTTCCTGTTTGCGCAAGACTCGGTTCTGAATGGAAGGTCGTAGAAGATCCAGTCGTGTGCTCGGTGGTGTCTTCAACACAAACTCTGTTGGAGCTCTGCCAGTTGTAGCTTGTGGAGTTACCCTGTAGCATGCTAGGAAGGTGTAGAGACGATCTTCCAGGTTGCCATTTGTCTTCTTCAACCCTGCATTTACAGTGTGAACGGCGCATTCAGCTAAGCCATTACTGGATGGGTGATAAGGTGAAGACTTTGAAGTGTTTGATTCCGTTAGCTCGACAAAACTGTTCAAACTCCTCACTGGTGAAACAGCTTCCGTTATCTGATACCACTGTGCTGGGTAGACCCAAAATCGCAAACGTCTGTCTTATCTTCG
Organism: Escarpia spicata; assembly: GCA_963995525.1. Classification (NCBI taxonomy): domain Eukaryota; kingdom Metazoa; phylum Annelida; class Polychaeta; order Sabellida; family Siboglinidae; genus Escarpia; species Escarpia spicata. Next base: position 10,550,663 of record OZ023215.1, on the reverse strand, counting down.
TGAGAGTTGCACTGGTTGTCGCAGCTGATACAACGTGTGCATCGATGTACTTGCTGTGAGCATCGACTATGATGAGTATCATACGTCCCTCGAACGGTCCCGCATAATCAATGTGTATTCGATGCCACGTTCGTCCCGGCCATTCCCATGGATGCAGTGGTGCCACTGGTGGTTGTTTGCTGTGTATTTGGCATGTCGTGCAGTCCTTAACACACATCTCGATTTCAGCGTCCAAACCTGGCCACCAGAGGTAGTTTCGGACTAACGCCTTCATTTTCACTATGCCCGTGTAGTTCTTTCAACAACGTGTCACGACCCTTTGGTGGTACGATGACTCTTGCTCCCCACATCAGCACCCCGTGTTGGACACTCAGTTCGTCTTTCCTTCGAGTGTAACTCTCCCACTCGCGTGGTACATCGCTAGGCCATCCTCCTTCCACAAACCGTAGAACTTGTGACAGCATCGGATCGGTTGCTGTCCATTTAGCGATGTGTTCTGCCGTGATGGGTGTATTGTTCATGGTTGTAAGTGCTAGAACCACTTCCTCCGGGACTGGTACTCGTTCAGGAGTGTCTGGTAGCGGCAAGCGACTCAATCCGTCTGCATGACAGATACTCGTACCCGGTCTGTACTCCAGATGGTACTGATAGTTACTTAGTGTTAGTGCCCATCTCTGAATGCGTGCACTAGCCATTGAGGAGATGGCACGATCTTCTTTCAACAGCCCGACCAACGGCTTGTGGTCGGTCTGCAACGTGAAGTCCCTCCCGTAAAGGTACTTATGGAACTTGGATATCCCGAAGACCAGCGACAACGCTTCCTTTTCCAGCTGTGCGTACTTCTTTTCCGCTGTGGAGAGAGAGCGTGATGCGTATGCGATAGGCTTGTCGCTGCCATCGGGCAATCTGTGTGACAGTACGCTTCCAATCCCGTAAGGAGATGCGTCACTGCTCAAGATGATCGGCAGTTCAGGGTTATAGTGTACAAGCACATCTGAAGAAACAAGCAGTGCCTTAGACTCATCGAAAGCCTTTCGTTGCGTCGGACCCCACTTCCACTTTGTGTGTTGACGTGTCATTTCATGCAGCGAAGCAAGCAGCGTACTGAGATTGCGCAAGAAGTTGTGATAGTAGTGAATGAGTCCTAGATAACTCCTCAATTCCTGTACATTCTGCGGTGCAGGCGCGTTCTGTACTGCTCGCACTTTGTCTTCGGTAGGATGAATACCTTCAGCATCAATCGCATGACCTAGATAGGTGCACGATTTCTGACGAAACGCACATTTCTCCTTCTTCAGGCGTAACCCTGCATCTTGTAGTTGCGTTAGCACAGTAGCCAGATTACGATCATGCTCTTCTGGCGTTCTTCCTGTGACCAGGATGTCGTCGAGGTAGACTACAGTCATGGGTATGTTCTGTAGTAACTACTCCATGATTCTCTGGAAGATACCTGGAGAAGAACTCACACCGAAAGGCAGACGTTCGAATGCGAATAGCCCTTTCGACGTGTTGATTGTAGTCAACGGACGTGATTCTTCATCCAGAACGACCTGTTGATACGCATGGCTCATGTCCAGCGTGGTGTACAGTGTGCCACCTGCTAATTTTGTAAACAGATCAGATACGTTCGGGATCGGGTACTTGTCTACCTTGACGGCTCTGTTGATGGTTACCTTATAGTCGCCACAGATTCTGACTGCGCCGGTAGACTTCAAGACCGGTACAATGGGCGCGGCCCACTCAGAATACTCCACAGGACGGATGATTCCGGCCTTCTGCATACGATCTAGCGCGTCCTCTACTTTGGCTCGTAAAGCAAGAGGTACAGGTCGAGGTTTACAATACCTCGGTTTAACCGTGTCATCAACGTAGAACTTCGCAGTCAGCCCCTTTAGAGTGCCTAGTCCCTCACTGAACATTGATTCGTAAGGCTTTAGGAAGTCCTCTCTGTATACCTGGTTCACGATAGCCCAGTTCACTTTCAGCACTGTCAGCCAGTCCCTTCCCAGCAGGTTAGGTCCCGACCCAGGCACTACGATTGCCTGCAACCTGAGCTGTTGATTGTTGTGACAAACGTTCACCTGTGCTCGCCCTAAAGGCTCAATTGTGGTACCTGCGTACGTTCGCAACCTCGGAACGTTACGCGTGTCGAGAGTGAGCACAGATGTCTTGCAGGTTTTAGGCCACTCATTCCCCGATATAAGCAAAACTGCTGCTCCGGTATCTATCTTCATAGCCACTTCACTTCCCTCTATCTGGACATTGCAAATGTACGGTGGTATGGTGTGGGTGGCACTTGTGTGATATAGGCCAAGTGTGTATGTGTCTTCACATAACTTGTCATTGCGTTGCGAGTGTGTGTCATTTTCTACTAAGTGTGTCTGTTGAGTGTTTGCATTGCACACATTAGCAAAGTGATTTAGCTTTTGACACTTGTAGCATCTCCTGCCCCAAGCTTTACACATTCGCCGATCGTCGTGTGGCGGTCCACCACAGCCTGAGCATGCCGGTGCTGCCCCCTTGTGACGTCTGTGCCGCTGCTGACTGCTCACGGCTGGTCGATCGTCTCGATGTGGCGTCCCTTGGCGATCAGGCGGAAAACGCTTTCTTGGTGGATTGCGATTTGTGTGTCGCCACCTGGCGACCAAAGCTAAAACCTCCACGTGAAGAGTTGCGCCGCCCCTCGTCATTCGATACGGCGTGGACAGGCCTCGGCACGGACAAAAAAGAGTTTCTCATGATCTTCGACTGCTGTAGCATAGCTTCCAGTGTGCGCCCGAACGTCAGTAACTTCTCTAGCGTGATTGTAGGTTCACTTAACCCCTTGTCACGCACGTTTGACATCGCACATTTTTGGATGATTTGCGACTTCACTTCTCTGTCTTTTTCATGGAACTTACAGTTTCTGGCTAGTTGCTGCAATCATGCATTGAATTGGTCCAGCGTCTCTGACGACGTCTGTTCAGCCTGTCGGAACTTGAATATTTCATATTCTTCATTGCACTGCGGCCTGAGGCTGAAGTAAGCAGTGAGCTTCCGCTTGGTTTCTGCGAAATCATCATTTTCTGTCACCCCCACTGCTTCACTCAATTCAAACACTGCATCACCAGCATAATGAAGCAACATCACTCTCATTCTTGTATCGTTCTGAATGTCTTTAGCCACCACAAAGTTCTCAAAGCGCCTCACCCAACGCTCCCAGCGATGGCCTGCGCTGTCAGTCGGCTCCAGCGAAAAATGTGCGACGTCAGCGACAGTTTCCATTTTCACACAGAAATTAGACGTAGTCTAGTTCAAAGTAACTCGTAGAGTTGTCAGTTTACCTCGTCGCCATTTAATGTCGTGTACTGGCCGTGGGCTGTGCATACAGCGACATTATAGAATGAAGATTCTCGTAGAGGAAGTATGAACACTTTTATTGTGACACATTGAGATGTAAAAAGAAAAGAGGAAACGGGGCATGGTAAACGGTTCCGCGATCAAGGATCTAACACAGTATTTGTGTTTTAATGTGCGCAAATAAAATACATATTTGTCACAATGGCGAAGGTTTTTTATGTGTACAAAGTGCATGATATGTCACAAACTATTAATGTCTCGTTTTTTTAAAGTAAAGCAAAATGCAAAAAAGTTTTTAAAATATTCTTCTTCCCAGCAGCATTGTTGAAACAACAGATTCAGTTTAATTGTGGATTTTCCTTAGCTTAGAGGATCGTTATCTTGGTGAAACGATCCCCTGGTAATTTTTTGACAGCTCAAAATCAAATAGTCATAGAAACACCCCATCTCGTAACATGTAACCATTCCTATTCACAGCAAGATACCAGATATGTTTCAGTGTTGGATCTTCTTAATGTTTAACGGATGTCAGAAATGTGTACATTTTTGCTAATGGCAGCCATGTTGAATGTGTCCTGTTTTGTTCAGAGGTGATCAGAGTCTTGGTATATGCAGCCCAAGCGAGTCACGAACTTGTGCCGCCAGAGGTAACATTAAACTTCATTTGTTTATATTCAGTGTTTTATTAGCTGTTTCTTCTATGATGTTGTTAATTTTATTCTTGCATTTAATACATCCATGATGCTGTACATTGTAAACTGTAGTGTCAATTTTAAAATATATATATTTACTAAATACAGTATACTGTATATTTAGTTCTATGGTAATCCTGGTAATATGGCTGAACCAATATGTGTTAATCATAATGCTTTGATTCGTGTAAATAAATAAAAGTCATTGCACGAGAAAGGTGTTTTGTGTAAATACATGAATTATCATATGAGCTAAACAATTATTTAGCCTTGTATCAAAACTTACTAGACACATACTTTTATGACTATTAGAATTTAGAATAACAAGTACTGGTAACAAGACTTGGCAGATACCGTTATGGTGTGTTAACTTTACAGCCATAAACGTGTAGGTTAGAGGTAGGATATATCTTGCTGTGATGGTATTAATTTGACTGGCATAATTAGGATTTGACTGTCGTACCTCCAAATATAACTACATTATTCTATTCCGAAGTAATGCAATGTTGACTATGCAAGCATTGAAGAGTGTCTACAACCCGTTTTCCCAGCGGGTCAACTTGATTGGCCAAAATCCGATGTTCAGATTTGTGCATGTATACAGAATGAGTAGTGCATTAAACATGCACATGTTACTGGTTTCACCTGTGTTGCAAGTTGGCAGTTTATTTTCTTTAATGCTGTTTTGCGTCATGTCTAATATGTCAGCCTTCATGTTGCCTTTTTGCTTCATTTTGGTGGCACTAACGTTGTCATCGTTCTAGAAAATAAATGTGTTAAACATTGAATTGCTCACTTAGCATCTGCAAGGACACTGACAGTCATTTTGACAACAATCCACGCATTCGATGCCAACACATGGTTTCGATATCAGAGCGGCGTCGTTACAAACACGGGAAATTACATTGTTGATTATGTTGGACAATTTCAATTTTGTTACTGCCTTTAGGGAAGCAGCGCCAAACTTCAATTTCTTTATATAAAACCACACTGCCGCATCTGGTTCAGGTTGGACTTTCGCGGATTTGTAGGATTGTACACCAAAGATATGCAACAACCAATGAAACAGTGTTTTACATACAATGTTCGGTATAATGTGTGTATGCTCGATGAATCGATACAAAATCATTGGTCTGGCATTTTGATCAGAAGTAAAAGTTAAAAATTGTAATTTTATTTTGATTTCCATTTTGTCAAAAACAATGTCGGCGAGTCCATAATCCGAATAAATTAATTAATTACTTCATATTCAGTACTGGATGAATGGTATGACCTAGATTGGTTTCGCAATAAAACAAGATTTTGTCGATGGGCATAGAAATATTATGTGAAACGTTTAATATGATTAGTAGAAAATTGTTACAATAAATTTGAATTGGATGCACAATTACTCCTGTGTTACTCAGAATGAAGTTGTCTACGTATAACAAATACATGGTGATCATTTTTTTATTTTGAGAAACAAAATTATTGATGCGCCAAATGTCGAAACAAGAATTAAAATTTAAGGTTGAGTTGGAATACCATTTTACTAAAATCATATGATATAGAAAATGGAGCGTGATCCAGCATCATCCTTTTTGTAACTAACTACTGTCCGAAAAAAATGAATCCCATAATCCCTTAATTTTACAATTAAGAATTACCAAAATTATGGACAAATTTGTTCATTTTTGCTTGGTTGCTCAAACTGTTGAACGATCATTTATAGTGTGTTTTTTAGATTCTTGAATCGGTTATCATGACAATTGCGAATAACTTCATCACAGAGAGAAACTCCAGCGAAGTAATGGCAGTGGGGTAAGTGTGGCAGTGGGGTAAGTGTGGCAGTGGGGTAAGTGTGGCAGTGGGGTGACCAAACATAATCTCCATTCTGCAAGTCGGACATTGCCAATCACCATGTTCATCTTTTCAGCACACAGAAATGTCAGAGTTTCAAGAAAATTCACTAGGTGTCGCCACTGTTTGCAGGTTGAACGCTGTGCGAGAGATCTGCAACCGGAGTCCGCTGGCACTAACTGCCGACCTTCTCCATGACCTTGTACAGTACAAAACTTATAAGGACAAGAGTAAGTACTCGCATACGTTGTATTCAGGGGCATTTATATTTACACTTGTATTGAATTACAGTAGAACCCCTGTAATGTGGCCACCCAAATAAGACACAAAATGGAACTTTGGCTTTCTCTGCTGCACCGACTCGTTCGAATTTGTGCCCTCTTTGTTATTTGCATCGGTTGAAAATATTACACAATTCCATTGTTAATTAAACACTTAACTTCCTTATCTTCCTGGCGTAACCATCCATCCATCTGTTGATGACTTCAATATTGCTTATTGATTTTGAGATTGACCAACCACTTCTGAGCTGGGTTTCCAAGGAATTAGGTTAAAGAAGTTACCTTATTATTATTATTGCTACTATATAAGGGATGGTCTAATTAGAGAAGTTGGTCAGACATACTTTTATATATAGTTTTGTCAAACTGCATACGCAGATCTGCAAATGTCTTTAGTGTTGTTATCATTATGAACATGTTATGGCATTCTTTGGGAATTCATTTGCCATAAAGGCGCATAACAACCATGTCAGATAATGAAAAACCAAAACAAAACCAACTAACAATGTTTCTTTGTAAGTGAACATTGGTTAGTGCCGAGGGAGTTTGTTGGCGTTTTAGACTGTCACAACTGACGGCATTGTTGAGTAGAACGGTGGCTGCTTTACAGATTTTATTTAACTATGGTTTCAACAACAAAATCAAACGGACTGATAAAGAGTTCTAATGTACATACTTTTGAGTCCATTTATCTATATTTGGTATGTGTGGGTACTGATAATTGGCATTCACTGTAAAACAGTAAAAACACTGAAGTCAAGTTTGATCGACTGCTGTTGGATATGTGTCTGTTGAACTCTTCACGGCAGCAAGTTTTGTTGGTTTGAATGTATTCACCAGAGGTCATTCTAGTTTAATTGGAGTATTGGACACCTGTTTTTCACAAACACTTGGTGACATGGCTGAGGATCCAAAGTATTACACTAACATCTCAACCATGAAACTCAACTGTATTGTTTCGTATTTTCAACAATGCATCGGTGGCGCCATGAAGCACCATGTTTTGTGTATTATGGCGTCAGTCCAACACTACGTATTGGTGAGTGTAAGTGGCGGATTAAAACAGCTTGAAATACTGTACGTTATTTACTTTTGTGATGCTATGTGTGATGTACGTGTGTCTCTAGGCGTAATGATGGCAGCAAAGTCTCTCATACAACTGTACAGAGAGAGGAATCCGCAGCTGCTTCACAAGAAAGACCGCGTAAGTCTCATGATAATATCAACTACAGATTTTACGCAATAACCAACACAAGTCCAGATTGTACTGAATTTAAATATACAAAATGATGTTTACTATTGGAAACCATATACGATACTGAGCCGTTGTTCTGAAAGGTGAGCATCGTTGAACATCAAAGAGTATAGTAGTTACTCAGCCCGACTTGGCCATGTTGTCTATAAAGCTTGTTTTGAAATTTAATGTTTTGTTTACTATTTGAACATGCACCCATGGTCGTGTCGTCAACTTGTGACTATTGTTATGGGCTTACTAAACACAATTTGGCATGCAGTATTCCTTCGACATAGTTATTACTTAAGAACACTATATTAATAAATACATGAAAAACTTGGAACACACTACGTCCTTTTAAAAATACATTTGTTGCTTTAAACTGTACATTTGTTTCATGACTGCCTGTAAGAGTGTAATCGTGATGACCCAATGAAAGTTGCGTGAGACAATCACCAATGTGAAATAAAGTTCTTACCACTTCTGCTACTAGGGCAAACCAACAGAGGCAATGCGGAGGTGAGTAACAAGGACTATCTCCCTGGAGCTGAGATGTTGAAGGAAGATGCAGAGGAGCCAGAAGATCGGTAAGTTCCTGCTGATGCTCATGACAACTTTTTTTAATACATAGGTAAATGTACAATGCTTAGGGATCATCTCAGAATGCCGATGTTCAATATTTCAGATGAAAGTACTTTCATCTGGCCTCAGCCCCCTACCCCCTCCCCTCAGACGTAAGTTTGTTGACATGGATATGATGATATCAATATATTAACAGTATCGGTTTGAAGGGTAAAATATTGATATCCTAGGAGACATGAAACTGCCTCTGAACGCCCCAAAATGAAAGTACTTTCGTCTGATATTGGACATCAACGTTCTGAGATGATCCCTTAGGTATAGGGTCGTACATGATTGTTGACTTTAACTATTAGTACTAATTCTCTTACCTCTTCCCTCCCCTGAATTAATATTTTAATATGTCGGTAAGTGCCCAAATTGAAAGTGTTCTGACATGGTACCTGCAGAGGATATGTAAAAGTAACCATAATTATTATGTTTACGGTGGTCACATGTTCGGGTGACCTTGTGGCGGAATGGCCCCACCTCTCTCTAGGATGTGGTAATAGTTAGTAGTTTTAATCGTCTAAATGTCTGGGAGGCGTCTTTTTAATAGTTCTGGTGTATTACCATAATTTAAGTATGGTATTCTATAACGTGGGCCTTGTTTTTAGAATGTATAGATAAAATAAATGGGGCAATGTTTAAGACCTCAAATGGCCCACATTTGATTGTATTGTGTTTTAGCTAACAACTCATCCAATTATCGGGTGAATAATAAATAAATGTCAGAAGGTTATTCTGGCCACATTTCTTCCATATCTGGTGTTGTCTTGTTGCATTGCGTAAAGGGATTTATGCGATTACATTGCATAACAAGTTTTACACGAGGCAACCAAGGCAACACTAAAGTCCTAGAGCCAGCCTGCAGGCTAGGTAAACAAGCTGACACTGTACCTTGACCAGGTCAGAGTCCAATAGCCTGAAGGCGTACCGGCCGTCCCGCCCAGGACAGAGTCCAATAGCCGGGAGGCGTGCCGGCCTTCCCGCGCTTTAGCGTAGTGATACAGTAAAACCTAGTCCGACCATTCAGGACATAAAAGGCCACTGCACCTCCAGCAGCGGCCACATTTGAAATTCCTCGTGTTCAGTTGTTTATCGAATATCGTATCAGTTTTGACTCCACCTCCCTCCCCTCCTGCCATAAGACTAGTTATAAGTATGTATGGGATTTTCACAACACGCACATGTGTTAATTTTAGCTTTGCTGACGCTTTTCCCTGTTTCTAAATGGTACACGAGGTTTTGCCTTAAGGCTTTTTCCTCCTTCAAGTGTACGCAGGGTTTTTAGGGCGGTAATTAAAGTAGGATTAATAAACGGTGTGGCGGAAGGCGGAATGGCCCCACCTCTCTCTAGGATGTGGTAATAGTTAGTAGTTTTAATCGTCTAAATGTCTGGGAGGCGTATTTTTAATAGTTCTGGTGTATTACCATAATTTAAGTATGGTATTCTATAATGTGGGCCTTGTTTTTAGAATGTATAGATAAAATAAATGGGGCAATGTTTTAGACCTCAAATGGCCCACATTTGATTGTATTGTGTTTTAGCTAACAACTCATCCAATTATCGGGTGAATAATAAATAAATGTCAGAAGGTTATTCTGGCCACATTTCTTCCATATCTGGTGTTGTCTTGTTGCATTGCGTAAAAGGAGTTATGAGAGACTTATAAAAAAAGAAATCTACAAATAAAAACAGTAATAATTTAATTAATCAATATGTGCCATTATTTTGTTGTAGTATGTTATTTTATGTGCAGCATTTTGTGTGGGGTGCTGGAAGTTTTTTCTATCAGATTGTCATTACGCAATGACTATATAAACTTATCTTGATCATTCGTATTGCTTGTGTAGAAGTAAACATGCAGTTTAGAGGTTATTGTACTGTCCTTATGCTGTGCTTGTCTAGTCTTCACTTATCTAAGCACTTCACCACAGGCGCCTCCACACCATAATCAGTGTTTGTTCACATCAGTTCATCCATGTGTACACTCAATCACTGATACAAATGCATCAACTACGTTATTATAGAGTAGATTATATTGCCCTAACTTCAAATAATAATAAGAGGATGTGAATCAAGGGTCAATTGGTAAACAATCAGACATGCTTTTGGTGTGCTATTTACCCACCAGGCGTTACTGTGTCATTGTCCTCAGATCGACATCTGTCTCAATCTGCTCACCAAGGGCAGATGATATACTGCAGTAATAATGGATGGTAATGATACAGTGTACAACTGTTAATACATACCTTTTTCCACAGGATGTTTTGCATAATTAAGATAACGTGTGTGCGTGCGCGTGTGTGTGTGCATGAGCCATTTGGTATTGGGTTAATATCAAGCCTGTCTCATTTTAAAAGTGTTAAAACCTAAAAATAAAAAGGCTAGATATAAACAGTAGCTATCCTAAGATCAAGTGGATTTTAACTAATAGTTGAGATAAGATTACAACGTACTTATTAATAGTAGTTAAGAAATTTTTGTTTTTAATGAGATACAAAGCCCACTTTATCTTCCCAGTAACGCGGGTGTTATTACCAGTCTATCACTGATATGCCAGCTCCTTTCTCTTTCATTACTTGTTTACTAACAATTATAGAATATATTCAGCAACAACATGCATTGATTGTGATTGTATTGATCGCGATTGTATTGATCGCGATTGTATTGATCGCGATTGTATTGTTGTGGGAGGGAGATGTGTGTTTAAATTGTGAGCCTTGTATCTCAGATGCGTGGGAGGAAGAGGAAGTGGAAGATGACGGTGATGGATCGTGGGTACACGTCAGCCACTCTTCAAATGAGGAGGTACACTTCCTGCTTGTTCCAAGCGTCATTCCATTCCACCTAATCCCTTGCCTCCAAAACGCTGTCTTGTGCTCCAGTAAGGCTTCTGTCAATGGTGCTTGTGCTCCAGGAAGGCTTCTGTCAATGGTGCTTGTGCTCCAGGAAGGCTTATGTCAATGGTGCTTGTGCTCCAGTAAGGCTTATGTCAATGGTGCTTGTGCTCCAGTAAGGCTTCTGTCAATGGTGCTTGTGCTCCAGGAAGGCTTCTGTCAATGGTGCTTGTGCTCCAGTAAGGCTTCTGTCAATGGTGCTTGTGCTCCAGGAAGGCTTCCGTCAATGGTGCTTGTGCTCCAGGAAGGCTTCTGTCAATGGTGCTTGTGCTCCAGTAAGGCTTCTGTCAATGGTGCTTGTGCTCCAGTAAGGCTTCTGTCAATGGTGCTTGTGCTCCAGTAAGGCTTCTGTCAATGGTGCTTGTGCTCCAGTAAGGCTTCTGTCAATGGTGCTTGTGCTCCAGTAAGGCTTCTGTCAATGGTGCTTGTGCTCCAGTAAGGCTTCTGTCAATGGTGCTTGTGCTCCAGGAAGGCTTCTGTCAATGGTGCTTCTGTGGAACTGGAACAATTTTATTAGTTTTGGTATCAAATGGATTTCATAAAACAATTAAAATTTAAGGTTTCATTACTTAAATTTTGTGATAGGAACACACAAATTACATCCTTTTCATAGCCATGTAAGCACACATATGTCCTGGTTATCTTGTTTGCGGATATTATTTATAAATTATGTTATTTTATTCACTGCTCCTCGCCTCATCTATAGTGTAGTTATAGGATGTGCACATGATGTGTATTGGAATCTGCTGCGCGTTGCTAGGTTTATGAAGAGAAAGAGAGTCACGGAATAAGGGTGGAAAATGGCAATGCCCTTTAATTACATATAGTCAATAGTAATGTAAATGGTAAAGACAAGACAATGGGCATTGCCGTCAACCTAGATAGCAAAAGGCAATTCCCCTTACAAACGTAGATGAGTCGTACATATCTGTCGATGGGGAATGCCAATAATTAACTATCTAAGCGGAATAAATGTGGGGCCCAGAAACCACCATCCAAAACACTAGGGCGACTAAGCTGGAGTAGTTGGGGAAGGAGGGTGGGTACAACAGAAAACGGGCAGCAGAGAGCAAACAAACTTTCTCTGTGACAGAGGAATTTAGACTGAGTTTCCCCAGTTGAGATACTGGGCAATGATTGGCTGCTGCCTGGTCACTGCCTGGTTACCAGAGTGGGATATTCCCTTATTAGGATATAGGCTCTCTGCGACCTGACTGCGACCCCCTCTGTTGTATTCCCCAAGGGATAGCTGTATCCAGCTTAGCACAGAGGCAACATCAATGGTGACATTGTCCAGATGTGTCTGGCCAATGTTTATGTCTCAGTGCTGTGAGTAAAATGTATTTAATTCATGCTGGATTAAACACTTATTTTATTCACTGCTCCTCGCCTCATCTATAGTGTAGTTATAGGATGTGATGTGTATTGGAATCTGCTGCGCGTTGCTAGGTTTATGAAGAGAAAGAGAGTCACGGAATAAGGGTGGAAAATGGCAATGCCCTTTAATTACATGTAGTCAATAGTAATGTAAATGGTAAAGACAAGACAATGGGCATTGCCGTCAACCTAGATAGCAAAAGGCAATTCCCCTTACAAACGTAGATGAGTCGTACATATCTGTCGATGGGGAATGCCAATAATTAACTATCTAAGCGGAATAAATGTGGGGCCCAGAAACCACCCAAACAACCCCACACAAAGCGCAGCAGAACCCAGAAACAAAAGTGTGTTCCTGGGCCTGGCTCAGCCAATCATGCATAAAGCAGACTTTGCCTCCTGTGAGCAGTTCGGGCCATTCTCGCATTAAAACCTCAAATGTCACTTTTGGAGCAAGTGAGGACAAAAGATGAGAATGTTGCACGAATGCAGCAACCCCGACTCAGACTCACAGGGATAGCCATTGAAAATATGGGTGCATCGCAAAGATAACTTGTTTGCTATGTTCGCCCTGCTACACAGTGAAGGTACATTAGGGATAGGATGAACAAACAAATCCATGCCCCAACTTCCGGCCCAAAGCTGAAAAGCAAGACACGTAGATAAGTTCTCCACCTCCCTAGTACCACCTTCAAGTGCTAAATGTGCCTAGAATTGCACACATATATCTACTAAAATATGAACAAATACATATCAAATGTATGTCAGGGAGCCGCGGCTAAGGGGTGACCGGCTACGTGCATCTACTCCCGGCCAAAAGCTGAAGAGCTCAGCATGCACCACGGCCCCCCAACCTTGGCCCTCCATGAACAACAAATGGTGTATACATATTGTGAATACGTATGTCTATGACTATTACCTATCAACTAATAGATAAGCAGAACATACATGAATGCATAGTAGTCGGAATACCACCAATTGTAATAAATTGACCCAACAAATCACCAGCTAGTGGGCTTGGTCGAGATTGTGGTAAGGTAGACACCAGAGTTTCTGATGTAATCCCAATGTTAGCCTAGCTAATTGTCAATGTTATACAGAAATGAACCAGATAATCATGGAAAAGATACACTGGAATAAAGTCTCCCAACTCCATGGTTTGAGATCTATCAAAGTCCCATATATCTTTAAAAAGTTTCAAAAGAAGTAATCCGGATATATTTTTTGAATGCCAAAGATTTCCAACAGCCCATCTTCTGGATTTGGGAGTCGGAATATCCTTGAGCTGAAGCGTATGTTGCTGCCCCGATGCGGAAACTGTGAGATTTTATATTTTGATTATGGAGAGATGACCACGCTAACGAGAAAGATAGCCAAGAATTCAGCTGATGAGGGGTGATTGGTGACATATCTGGGTCACAGAATAGTGGGCCTGAAGCATGACCCCTTTGAGAGATGTACTCAGATAAACCCGCCACTGGGCAGTACCTAGTCCGTGAGCGTGGAATTGAGATGGAAATGTGTGATCCAAATTGGTGTTTTGCTTGGTCAAAAGAATCCACTGCAAAGCGTGGGCAAAACGTTCAAATGTTTGGCATGAAGTGCTGCAACCCATTGGTAGACATTTATCAAGGAGTCTGTGATCGGCAGGGTGAATAGGGATAATACGAAATGCTTCTTGAATGTCTGCTTTAGCAACAAGGCAGCCTTGTCCAATCTCTCGGATTATCATGACACAGTCATCTAGCAATTCATAATGTACTTTTGAGTGTATTTTTGCTATGTGGGAATTGACACTGTTCCCTTTAGGAAAACTTAAGTCATGAATTAGTCGAAATTGGCCTGGTGCCTTCTTGTCTACCACACCGAGAGGCGACAGCACTACACCTACTGGTGAAGGAGTTGAGAAAGGACCTGCTATTCTGCCCGCTGCTACTTCTTGTGCTAGTTTAGTGGTGACAAACTGGTGGTGCTTTATGGCTGAAGGATGATTGACATGCTGATTATTCGGCATACTGCATGTGATGGTTGATGGGATGCGAAAACCGAAGGAAAACCCATGGATTAATCAGTTACGCTTAACCCTTTCGTACCCGACTAGGTACGTTGCCAGCCTGTGGGGTAGGACTGGAGTTGGGAGGCTTCTGGGAAGATCTCTTGACAGAATAACAGTTGATTTTGGCGTGTCCTTTTCTGCCACAGACACTGCAGGCATGCCTGTAGCGGCAATGCCTGTTGGCACATTTGCCATTACTGTTCCAAGCGAAGCATATACCCGAGTCTGCCAGTCCTGGTTGCCGGCGGTTCTGGCAAAAAGGCCGGTGCAAACGGGGTGCAGCCAGTGGGGATGTGTCACCATGGACGGCGTCCATGGCTAAATCCCAGTTCGTGGTCTGCCACGGCAATGACGGCAACAAAGCATGGACACGCCGAAACTTCTCATTGTAGGTGCGCCATGCCATCCCACCGTGGCGTTTCTGCATGTCCATGATTCGCATCATGTATGTCAACATTGCTGGTGCTTCTGCAGGGTAGCGTTCTACGTACACACTGGCATACGTACAGAATGCACGCAGCCAGTGTGCAATGGTGGTGATTGGTGTCACCCTGCCTGGCGTCATATGTGGATGTGGCAGCTGACTGAGCGGGTCGACGGACCAGGACACTGTTGGCTCAGAAGCTGTTGCCAACGATCCCAGCTCGATGAACTGGTGGGCCCAGATCATCGCTTTGATCTTGGGGTCCAACGTAGCCCCCAAAATCAAAAAGGGAGTCATGGCTGACTCACCTTGTCTAGGCCCGAACTGGGTCGTTCCTGTCATTTGTTGGAGAGTGCTGGCCAGCATAGCTTGAAAGTCTGTGTCCTGGCCCCCATTAGCAGATGTCCCTGGCTGTTGCATAGGTGCAGGGGTGGACGTCTCGGTAGTTGGCATCATCCTGTCAAAATGTGGCAGTGGTGTCGCTGTCGAAACTGAGGGGGGACGGTTGTCGTTGCCGCGAGTCTCGGTCAGATGTGCTTGCGCTTCCCGCAATTGTCGCTGCAGATCGAGAATGGTGGTGCGCAACGAGGCAAGATCAGTGTCACAGTCCGAGCTGTCCGACAAGTCATCTGCCAATCTCGCAGGCATCCGAATTGGCCTTGTGGAGTGTCTGCTTGCCCTTCCTCCCATGTTTTACCTTAGGCATTGCTGAAAAGGGAAAACACAGCAGGGCAGTTTTCCGTGCATATGGGTTAACATGTTTCCTGAATAGAGAAAGGCATATTGCTGTGGTGCCGGCCTATTGGCAGATAATATATGCTTGTAACCAGGCCGCAATCGCCTAAAAAAAATTAATTCGCAAAGTGAATCCGGTTATTAAGATCTGCTGGTAGGTATGTGTTGATGACAGCGCACCTACAAAAGTGACCTTAAAATCACATTAACATTTGTAGGTCCCACTTAAGTGCAACCTGACCGCAATTAACACACTCCAATATGTGTTACACAGCAAAGCCTGTTCGCGTAGCACTGAACAATATGGGCGGAAGTAAACGCAAGCCCAACAATACCGGTGTGGTACACAACCTTGCCTGCTCACACAACAGAAGGTTAAAACATGGGTGTGTAAACTCATCATCACCCTGGGCCGACCACCTTGCAAGCCCAACAATCAATGTGTGGTCTACAACATGGCCTGTTCGTGCAACCAGGCTCATAGCATACATGGGTGTGGAAACACATCATCACCCTGGGCCGACCACCTTGCAAGCCCAACAATCAATGTGTGGTCTACAACATGGCCTGTTCGTGCAACCAGGCTCATAGCATACATGGGTGTGGAAACACATCATCACCCTGGGCCGACCACCTTGCAAGCCCAACAATCAATGTGTGGTCTACAACATGGCCTGTTCGTGCAACCAGGCTCATAGCATATATGGGTGTGGAAACACATCATCACCCTGGGCCGACCACCTTGCAAGCCCAACAATCAATGTGTGGTCTACAACATGGCCTGTTCGTGCAACCAGGCTCATAGCATACATGGGTGTGGAAACACATCATCACCCTGGGCCGACCACCTTGCAAGCCCAACAATCAATGTGTGGTCTACAACATGGCCTGTTCGTGCAACCAGGCTCATAGCATACATGGGTGTGGAAACACATCATCACCCTGGGCCGACCACCTTGCAAGCCCAACAATCAATGTGTGGTCTACAACATGGCCTGTTCGTGCAACCAGGCTCATAGCATACATGGGTGTGGAAACACATCATCACCCTGGGCCGACCACCTTGCAAGCCCAACAATCAATGTGTGGTCTACAACATGGCCTGTTCGTGCAACCAGGCTCATAGCATACATGGGTGTGGAAACACATCATCACCCTGGGCCGACCACCTTGCAAGCCCAACAATCAATGTGTGGTCTACAACATGGCCTGTTCGTGCAACCAGGCTCAAAGCATATATGGGTGTGGAAACACATCATCACCCTGGGCCGACCACCTTGCAAGCCCAACAATCAATGTGTGGTCTACAACATGGCCTGTTCGTACAAACAGGCTCATAGCATACATGGGTGTGGAAACACATCATCACCCTGGGCCGACCACCTTGCAAGCCCAACAATCAATGTGTGGTCTACAACATGGCCTGTTCGTGCAACCAGGCTCAAAGCATATATGGGTGTGGAAACACATCATCACCCTGGGCCGACCACCTTGCAAGCCCAACAATCAATGTGTGGTCTACAACATGGCCTGTTCATGCAACCAGGCTCATAGCATACATGGGTGTGGAAACACATCATCACCCTGGGCCGACCACCTTGCAAGCCCAACAATCAATGTGTGGTCTACAACATGGCCTGTTCGTGCAACCAGGCTCATAGCATACATGGGTGTGGAAACACATCATCACCCTGGGCCGACCACATTGCAAGCCCAACAATATAGACGTGGTCTAAAATGTGGCCTGTTCAAGCAACAAGGCTCAACAACATGGGTGTGGAAACACAACTTCACCCTGTCCTGACCACCTACAATCCCCACAAATAAATGTATGATTAGTGCATGGAAAGGAAGAGTGGCCTGTCACCCTCACTGTACCAACACAGTAGTTACTAGTGCGGTCAGCATAACAGCACAGCCTGGAGAAAAATGAGAAGGAAGCAAATTATTATGCACGCTAAACTCCAAGCTAAAGTCATGGCCACATTCATATGTATGCATTTTGTAGGATGCACATCAATGTAAAGTGCACATCTGCTAGCTCAAAGTCAAGCACAATCATTTTAGTGTATATAAATATGTAGTCATGATGAGTGTCGGCCAGCCTGAATACCTGGTCCTGAAAGAATGACATGGTTAAACATAACCTCCCTGGAGTGTAAGTTACCAGGTACGTCAATCAAACCAGCCAGGTATATAATAGGAAAATCCTGAAAGAAAAAGTGTAGAATGTGGATTGTGAGGCAGCATAATGAATCCAAAGTTCATCACTCATCAGCATCTCGCCTATCAAACAACAACATGTAGGAAAACATAAGATAAAGATACTGCATGGAATGACACTGCAAATGCAACAACTGTTGGCTTGAAGAATCTAAGTATATGGAGCAAGTTCTCCAACAATATTGGGTGATGAATATTTAATTACAGCTCGACGCAGAGACCTGTAATACTTGGTCAAACCAAGTTCATTCAAATGCACGCCATCTGCCATAAGAAATTGTTGCCAGTTGTCCACAAGACCCTGGTGATGGTGGAACTGAATGATGCGTGAATTCCGGGGGCCGGCTGCATCAATTCTTTCTTTCAGTAACATATTGTACAATACAATACGTTCGTTAAAATCTACTGGGCAGGGGTACTCGCCTGTCGGTAATCTGCGAAGAATTTCCAAAATTACCACCTGTTTGACATGGTATTGGGATACCAAGATATGAGCAGCGCCCAATACCCGCCCTATCAGACGTTCGATCGAGTAACCTGACGCCAAGTCATTAGTCCCAATATCAAGGAAAACAACATGAGGGCACATGCGGCCAACCAAATGCGTCTTATGTTCCAGGTGGGCAGTTGTCATTCCTCGCTGCCCTACACAGGAGACCAAATGGCCGTCAGGGCAAAGTCCAAAATTGCGAGTTTCCTCCCTGTTCATAAACAGCTGTAAACTACGAACGAAACTGTGGCCATAGATCACCACATTAACAGGGTAACATCCAGCGTTCATGCTGAATGGTAAAAAAAAAAAAAAAACATCATACCAAGCCGAAGGCCAACAGGTCAATAGCTAAATGAAATGTGCAGAAGATACACAGTTAGCAAATTAAAGACTGAAAAGGCAAGAAATAAAAGTAACACAACAAAGTAAACCAATGATACAGTAATTGGTCCGCTGGACAAACTATTGACAGTGTACTAGCAAACGAATGTAAACAAACGGCGAAAAACGAGGTACTTTAAAATCACCAGATGGCGATACGTGTTCAAGAATACTTAGGAAATCCGCTAGATGGCGATACTGAATCCAAAAATCGCGTTAGAAGTTAACGTAGTCGTAAACAACCGTATACAATCGCACAGTCGCCAACTAGCCCAAATGAATTTAGCAAACGTACAAAATAGTAATTATTTGCACACAAGGTAATATCAAAATGCAGGCATTCCAACAACCGACAAATTATGAACTGGTTGTAAACATGCAATCGGTTATGAATCGCATGGTTGACGACGTAATGGCGTTGCAAACTACAAGACGCAGTACAGTACGTTCGCCTGTAACAGTGTATGTGGGCGAATACCGCCTAAAACGCTGAATAATTGCGTTACAGCCTAAATTCAAGTTAAGACTGATGACTCACCGTCTAAAATCGAGCACCCAACGTCACACCCGTTTTCTTGGCCGAAGACAGAGCGTCGCGCAAACGAGACAAAGCCAAAGGACTGCGAGAAGAGCGCCGCGGTCGCTTGCGGATGTCTGTCGGCGAAAACAAATCGCCAAGCAAGGTCGCCAAGCGCCAATGTCGTTCGGCTGTTGTATATGCTTACAAAAATCAAGAGAAAATGCCAGCGTGAAATGAATAAACAACAGAAAACGGGCAGCAGAGAGCAAACAAACTTTCTCTGTGACAGAGGAATTTAGACTGAGTTTCCCCAGTTGAGATACTGGGCAATGATTGGCTGCTGCCTGGTCACTGCCTGGTTACCAGAGTGGGATATTCCCTTATTAGGATATAGGCTCTCTGCGACCTGACTGCAACCCCCTCTGTTGTATTCCCCAAGGGATAGCTGTATCCAGCTTAGCACAGAGGCAACATCAATGGTGACATTGTCCAGATGTGTCTGGCCAATGTTTATGTCTCAGTGCTGTGAGTAAAATGTATTTAATTCATGCTGGATTAAACACTTATTTTTTTTTTTTTTTTTTGTCAGTGTACCTGATGGGTGATTGTTTTTCACATCGACTCTCAGCGTACCTTCAGGGATGGTTCACAAAGTCCAAAAAGGTTATTATGCATTTAGCATTGGTTCAAAGCACCCCCACAATATACACGGGACAAAACTTTTACAATCCAAAATGGCTATTGGTGTCAATTTGCATTAACATATTTCACTCACTAGGTGGCACCACTGCAGCAATATATTTCTCCTGTGTTACATGGTGATGACCAACCCCCATGTAATGGTAAACATATTTTTGAATTTTGCAAACTCTTGCGACCACCTCTCGGGGTGATGTGTTTTACATTGCCACTCAAAATACTGTATTTCTTCTATTAAGTGTACGTGCCATAATTAGCGTACACCAGACCTGCCTACCATTCCGGATTGTCCGGAATCATTCCGGAAAGTCACCTCAAATTACGGTATTACGGCGAGGGATGAAAATATTACGGACTGTCACCATGTTTGCCAATCACTAAAATTTTGTTTCCACTATAATCAACAGGTGGCAGCATATGTATGCAGCATGTTGTGACATGGTTTTTCATTCGCTGAGTCTGGTCGTAATCTAACCAATAGGAAACAACGTTATGACAAATTGGCATTTCTGCGATCAAACAAAACGAAGTCACGCTGCATGAAACGATGGATGACAGCGAAACGACGCCACCGCCAACCGAAAAGAAACGTGTAATGCAAAAATTTAGTGAGTGTTGTACTTGTAGTGTTAGGCCAACTGACTGTACTAAGACTAAGTTAGTGTATTTATTGAGGAGTTTAGTCTATCATTTACAGCCTATCATACAGTCACTAGAGTGTAGGCGATGTCGATGACAGTGTGATGTAATGGTTTTGACCTGTCGCTACCCCCCCCCCCAGTCTATCATTCTAGAGTTGAGTAGGTTAGGTAGAGAGTGTTGGCTGATGTTGGTGACAGCGTAAGTCATGGTTTTGACCTGTCGCTGTACACATTCACATACATGAAAACGTACACGCATGAGATAGACATTATTGTTGGTAAGAAGAATTATGTAATTATTAATGTAAATGGGGTGGCTCCTATGAGAATGACATGTTGTCTTAATAGGAGTCATTGACCCCATCTGAAAAAATTAAGATTGATTTACTTATTATTCGTAAATTATCTGTATGCATACATATGATGTCTATGTTTTTCAGTGCATATTACATGTATACAACCAAGGAGAATGATCATGCTCGACATTATGTACATGGGGTCAAATAAATGTTCTTTTTCTTCATTGTACAGGTTTCAGAAGATGAGTGTAACCCTGGTGGATATTCTAGTACTATATATATATGTTAATTCACCAGAGGCCACTAGGGGTTAGAGGCCACACCCTGCTAGTCGAGCTAAACCGGTCAGCTATTGTATCAGGGCAGTTTGCCCTGGGCCATTGACAGAGATACACCCACACTGGTAGAGTCTCTGGGCCCAGTAGTTCGTTTATACCTACGGTCTGAACGTTGAGTATCCCTCTGGGAGCTGAAACATTGACAATTCAATAAACTCTGTCGTGCCCAAACAAGCACAGTCGTCTGACTTGTTTACAAGTGGTACCAGAAGTGGGGTCCGACAGAGTAAGCTCCCAGGGGAGTCGAGAAAGCATGGAGTCGGCAGACGAGAAGTTAGAGCGACTAGAGGAAATGGTGGAAACGCTCAAGCGAAACCAACAATCCATCAACGTCACGGTTACCGCCCCTACGACCCGAAAATTAAAGACGTTCGAGGGTCGTTCGTGTGATCTACACGACTGGATGGAAGATGCCCGCAACTGTTTGTCTTCCATCTCATCGGTCGAGCGGTTACATTTCCTGATCGCACACCTGGATGGACCTGCCCGGGAAGAAGTCAGGTATGCGCCAGAGGAGGAGAAAGACTCAGTCGATAAACTATTTGCTTTACTTGTGTCCACTTTTGGGGAAACCCGGAGTAATGCGCAGTTAAAGAAAGAGTTGTATGATAGAGGTCAAGGAAATAGAGAAAGCGTTAGGGATTTTTCCCGGGCACTTCTAGAAATCTCCGAAGGCTTATCAGACAAATCACAGAGTAAGAATGAAACTTTGATAGAGGTATTCTGCGAGAATCTGGTTGATCCACAAATCAAACGGGAAATGAAAAAATCGGTCCGCAACCAGCCTACGATTTCATTTAGTGCTCTGAGGTCGGAGGCGATCCGTCTCGAGGAGGACGGATTGAGCAGTATGTGTAAAAATGCATGTATTCG
The DNA here is from genome assembly GCA_963995525.1 of Escarpia spicata. Lineage (NCBI taxonomy): Eukaryota > Metazoa > Annelida > Polychaeta > Sabellida > Siboglinidae > Escarpia > Escarpia spicata. The sequence continues at coordinate 10,528,697 of OZ023215.1, read as the reverse complement.
GGGAATTCATGAACCTCACCACACCTCCGTCGACCCAAGTATTCTGGAACGAATTGCCACCCAGCTAGAACTACTCGCGACAACTCAGACGCAAATTGTTTCTTTGTTGCGAGCACAACAGTTGTCGGTGGGTGTGGAGAGGGGCGATAGAACTAGCAGACCGAAGCCCCGTAACAGTGGCTCGGTCTCTTGTGAATATTGTGGCCGAAGCGGGCACACTTACACTAATTGTTGGAAACGTGCTGGGGACATGCGCCGTACTACAGATCAAACCGAAAATCGGGCATACGGGGGGCAACCAAATTCTAGCGCAACACCCCGTAATAATCAGGAAAACTAAGTAGCCCTACTGTCGAGCGTCACGCAGGCGGGTGTAGTAACATAGACTCTATGTTAGTTGACGCCATCATTGGTAAGACACCAGTAATTTCGTGTTGTATATCCGGTGAAGACACCAATATGGTTTTAGACATGGGCTCTGAAGTAACGATTTTACAGGAGTGGTGGTTCAATGAACATTTAATGACGTCAGTCAATGGGTTAAAGGACGCATCAGCGTGGTTACGGCTGGAAGCAGCCAATGCTCTAGAGTTCCCTTATATAGGGTACTTCACAGCCGATATAAATGTGTTGGGCACGGTCGTTAAGAACAAAGGTATTTTGGTACAAAAAGATCCACCAGGGTTTGTCCCCTCCCGACCAACGTCTGGAATACTGGGTATGAATGTTTTGGGTGACATGCCAGAGATAAGGGAACTACTTCATACTATTGAGACCCATGATACTAACCCGAAACAGGATATCGATGGAAGAGTAGTGAAAATTGCAGGTGATACTAGAGTTAAGATACCAGCATGGTCGTCGTGTAACGTAACAGTATCAGGTCCACATTGCACCGGTAACGGAATGGTAGAGCCATTCGATGTTCCCCTGAAGGGAGGTTTACTACTCCAAACTTGTTTAGTAGGTTCCATCAACGGACATTTCGAAGTAACTATCCTCAACCCGACCTCCGAAGATGTGTGGCTACGTTCCCATTCACCTGTCGGGAGGATATATACTGTAGATGTAGTCGATCGGAATCAGGAACACTTCGTTGATTTCGAAGAATTGGATGACGGCTTGCGAGTGTCCCTGGAACCACGACAGGTAACTGCTACTACACGACAGGTAAGAAGCGAGCAATGTAAATATATATCTGATGCGTCACCCCTTGACCCTGAGTACAACTGGATGGAAGAGGTACACATAGGTGAGATACCGCCAATAGACAAAGATCGACTAATGGAATTATTGCATAACCATCAACAAGTTTTTGCCCAGGACGAGAATGACGTGGGATTGACGGACACGGTTAAACACCGAATATACACTTCAGACGACAGCCCTGTTAAGGCGGCCTATCGTCGCATTCCACCACCTCAGTTTGAGGAAGTTAAAGCGCACATTAAAGATCTAGTCCACAAAGGGATAATTAAGCCCAGTCAGTCGGAATTTGCGAGTCCGATTGTTATTTGTCGAAAGAAGAACGGTAAGATTAGGATGTGCGTGGATTATCGCAGGCTTAATACCAAGACAAGAAAAGATGCGTTTCCACTTCCCCGAGTGGATGAGATCTTCGACCACCTATCGGGAGCAAAGTATTTCTCGACTGTCGATTTGAAATCGGCTTATAATCAGGTGGAGATAGACGAGGTTGATCAACACAAGACAGCGTTCACCACCCCCATTGCGGATGCATGGGACCCGGGAGTGTACGTAGTGACAGAACAAAAGGACGACACATACGTAGTTGTACCGGCCAGGGGCCACAAGAAACGCATAATTAACCGCCAAGACTTGCGGGTTTGTGTCCCAGAGACTGCGAAAGGGTCAAGACTGAGCAGACTAGGTCAAGACAGTGAGGAAACTGACCACCCACCATACGAGGTGACAATCTCTGGTCAACCGAATAATGGCCATTTAGACTTGAACTCGGACGTAGAAGAATCAACTACTCCGAACACACCGTTACGACGGTCAACGCGAAGCAATGCGGGGTACCATAATAATCCACATCGAGAACCTAGGTCCGTCCTTAGTTAATGATTTCAATTTATTATGTTAGCCGCGGCCGGCTAAAATTTAAACTTGGGGGACATGTAACCCTGGTGGATATTCTAGTACTATATGTATATGTTAATTCACCAGAGGCCACTAGGGGTTAGAGGCCACACCCTGCTAGTCGAGCTAAACCGGTCAGCTATTGTATCAGGGCAGTTTGCCCTGGGCCATTGACAGAGATACACCCACACTGGTAGAGTCTCTGGGCCCAGTAGTTCGTTTATACCTACGGTCTGAACGTTGAGTATCCCTCTGGGAGCTGAAACATTGACAATTCAATAAACTCTGTCGTGCCCAAACAAGCACAGTCGTCTGACTTGTTTACATGAGGACGTGAAACAACTTACAGCTGAAGATCGAATTGCGAAGGCAAAGCAGATCTCGCACTCACGTATCCTCACGTAGGAGGACTTCAAACGCATGCGCATGTCGGAACTCGCTAAGCAGATGCAAACAAGGAACTCGGCTGACGGCAGAGGAAAACGGAAGCACAGTGAGGTGTCGAGTCACGAATTAGAAACAATGTCGTCCCGCAGTCATAGTTTGATTTAAATCTTTTATTTAAATCATTCGAAGAATAATCGGCTGTTTAATTCCTGTTTTTCAATGTCTGATTTATATGAATAGAGTAGTAAGAACACCCATATTAAAAAAAAATTGTAAAACACTCCTAACAGTGTCATCACATTGTCTATGAGCAGCAAACAAAATGTAGCGCACGTTCCAAGTGGCATATGAAAAGTTTCGGAAACAGCGCAGTATCTAGTCCTAGGATTGCTCGAAGTGCTTTACACGTCACCCCTGGCAGACATGTTCAATCGAACGCCATGTTGACTTCTATGGCAACATGATTTCTTGAAGTGATATTATTGTACGATATGTTGTTACCCCCTTAAAGCATACACATATTACTAAACATAGCATATTAGATAATCTAAAGTAATGAAAATGCAGATTGACAGTATTTTACTTTAATCATGTAAAAACTTTGCCCAGTTAACATCATCAACTGGTTCTGTCAATATCCATCTGCCCCGTTGTTGTATATATATTTTCTACAAACATACACATAATTTATTAAGCATCTCTTAGCTTAAACTTAATACACGATTAGGTGTTTTTTTTGTATATTAAATATTACTGTTATAAAATTACTTCCAAACAGATGTCAAAATGCATAAAGCCGTGACAATGATTGACCTTTCAGGAAAGAGGTCGTGTCGCTTGGTGACATTGAACGCGTTCACAAGAAACGTAGACATGACAAAGAGTCACGTCTTGCAACAGTCATGGTGAGTGTAGACACTGTATCGCTGTACTACAGTTAATGTAAAAATTCTTTAAAGATTCTCACCTCGATTTTCCCTCGGCCTGTTTCAAATGTATTTTGTGAAAAATATAACTTACCTGTGAATAAGAGTCTTCGTCAAGACAAACAATTTTTAGTGATGGTGTACATGCCAATGTTATAAAGCGTGACACGGAGGTGGGAGGTCTAAAAAATGTCCACAATTAGCGTGACATACTTTACAGATGGCCCCTAATATACAATCAATATACAATGACTCCTTTTCACTTATATTCTTATCAGCGCATAAGCCAGATTTTTCTTTTAATTTAAATTCTCTCCTTAACAGTGATCTTCAATCTGAAAAATCTCAACCCCAGGGTGCACCACCAGGACGCTTTCCCTGGTGTCACAGAAATAATGTCCACGATGATACAGCAGCGACTTTTAAAAAGCTCTTCAAATTTAATTGATTACGTTTCAAGATGGATTTCCTAACGAGCTCATTGTATTAGTAAAACGGTCCCCAGTAGTCCCTAATACAATGCTTCCCCTATGCAGGCAGGAAGGGAGGACTGAGGGAAGTTTGGTCGCAAGGACGGGAAGATGAACCCACACGCCAGTACGTCGAATAAGGACAAGAGGAAACACAAGAACTACATGATGATGAAACATAAGATCAGGAAGACAAAGACAAAACGCTCCTTCCAGGAGAAACAGGTAGGTCTAGTACGGGTGCTTAGGGGGTCATCTCATAAGGGATAATCTCGTAAGGGGTTGTCTCATAAGGGGGTTATGTCATAAAGGTGTCATGAGGGGGGGTCATCTCAAAAGGATTATCTCATAAGGGGTCGTGTCATAAGGGGTCGTACCATAAGGGGTTGTCTCATAAGGGGTCATTCACAATTGTGAATATTTACCTGTTCATACAGCGCATGCTTATTTTAAGACATCTTCCTTTTAATTTCTACTAAAAAAATAATAATTGTCCAAATTGGAAGTCATGTGCAGGTATGTAACAATGCTATGATATGGCACAAACAAAGGACATAATAATAACCGTCATTATAGTGTTTACAAACATTTATTTACACTCACTCTGGTTATACAATTAACATGTGAGCGACAGTTTTATCATTAGTATGTCAGGTTTGACCCATTTCACATGCTCTGTATGAACAGGTATATGTTGACGATTGTGAACAACCCGTAAGTTCACACATTACCATTGGTTCACACATTACCATCGGTTCACACATTACCACTGGTTCACACATTACCTTTGGTTCACACAGTACCATTGGTTCATACGTCTAACCACCTCATCAATACGTGTTGCGGGAACAAAATGGCTTCCAAAATCACTGCCAAAATTCATCAAGCTGCCCAGTACTGATACCTATATTAGCATCATTGTGCATTAGTATATATTCCACTCAGTAGGTGATGCGATTTATTTCCCAGCGACACCTGGTGGTGATCAAACCTACTCATACTTAATGCTATATAGTTTTTGAGACCTTTTAAACTTATGCGACCTTCCCTTAAAGTCAGAAGAAACTGATGGGCAAATACAGGTAATTTGTAGTTGGGAAAAATGTTTGATTGTATAGAGGGTATTTACAGTCACTTGAAACATGTTGGCTAAATAATACTTGGTAGTGGTATGGTACAGCCAAGTAAACTGAGAAAAACTGCAGTGAACAAAATCGCTTGCACTTTGGACACCAGCAACAGAATTTCAATGCGGATCTATTCAATTATCTGATGTGCCGATTACATAATTAGTTTGTTGTTTTGTTTCTCATTTTAGCCTTAGTCGTTATTGCTATTATACAGTGTTTACTTGACCTGAGAGTAGGGATCTTGTGAAAACAACAGTAGACCGGTGGCAGACCCCACAGGACCGTGTAATTCACATTCAATGTAGTCTGCAATCCAGCCTACTTTTTATACCTGAACAACTGTGTTTTTAAGTCCTTGTTTCCTTACCTATTTGGCAGAAACATTTGAGGTAAATGCCTATAATTTCTAGTATGTTATCAAAAGAACTATCCACAAGAGGGCACCACACGTGTGGTTATTTTTGGCTGATTTGAAGCATCAGTCTGTAATCAGGTTTTGTCGACCTGAAGTTAACTTTTTTATCCTGTTTACTTCAGTCTTTCATTATTGTTGTTTCTGTTACAGTGCGGGAAGTAAGGCACACTTTCATTTCAACAATTAAAATCTGCATCTAGTTTACATAAAAAACTCTACTAAATTAAATGATTGTTTTACATGTATATAGTGTACAAAAAAGCTGATATACATGCTTTTTGTAATGTGTAATTTAATCAACTTAACTTTGCAAAAAAGGAACAATTAAACTTTCTCTGAAACTGACAGCTTCCTTTAGTAGGCTTCTAGTCTGGTTTCAACTTGGGGCCAGGCCAAAGTTCAAAGTCGTTGTTTACCCTCTAATTAAATGTCACTTATCATCAATGTGCCAATAGAAAATACTCTGCAATATTTACGTGGGTATTCCAAAAGGGCATGTTGTCATAGATCAAACATTTTATTAATTTATGACAAAATGGCCCGGCAAGGAATCTCATTCAGATAGACTGCTGGGTATATTCCACTGGCAGCTTGATTGAAACTGGTTTCATGCTGAGATGGACTTTGTTTTTTTACAAACGTTTTTTTTTAAATACCAGTTGTGTATACATAGTACCAGGAATACACAGTGGAGATTATATAATTTAAATGAAGAATTGATATTATTTAGAAATTTATTGTGAAGTAATGACAGAGTTTCTTTTAATATTTCTTTGAACCTGTAAATGAAAGGCTTGTTGTTGAGTAATGGATATTATTCCAGGTGAGGTGTACAGTGAAACTAATTTATTCACTGAGTCTTCATATTAGAAACTTCTTAAAAACAGTTACATTCTTTTGTGAAACCTCATTTTCTGCACAATACATTTTGAACACACCATTTTGTAAAGTAGCAAATTGTATTTTCCCACACATTTTTTGCACATTTTCATAATATCACTGCAAAAGCAAGCGCTGTCTTAATGTTTCCTGATAATTAATTTTGTACTATCCTGGTGAGTCACTTGTTATGGTTATTTTCATTGATAATTCTAAGAATATGTAGGTAGTGTTCATAATGATGTTGCAAAATTGCACTGTTGTGTTTTAAGCAACATCATGTGTGCCAGTGACAGCACTACACATGATCCGATGTGGAGAGAGATACATAATGTAGCTACGTAGTGCATACAACTTGATACAAGTCATAACTTGTTATTGTTGAATAGTTATTGATAAGTATGTTTATTATACATTGTCTGGACATGTACGTTTCTGTCTGTTTTGAGGAAATCTTCATATATAGTTTACAGTAGTTAAACATTACCATGACAAGAAGGTGTCTTTGAAAAAAGAAAGTCACAAAAATAAATAATTTTGTTGTTACCTGTGGAAGCAATAAAGTATGCTCAACAGTAAAATAACTTGGTGACCCTCAGAAAGCTGTGCATCTGGTCTGGTAGCAGTAACATACTTGGCCTAGCTTGGCCACTAGAAACATTTAATATTTTGATTTGAAACAACTGTGTGGATTTGTGTAGGATCAAATGGTAACACCTAGTAAATGGAAGGCAGATTTATTTAGATACACGTTCATCTGCACAAGCTCTGTTTCATCCTGGTCCATTGTTGACATTATTTACTACTCCTAGGCCCAGCTGAAGCCAGCACTTCACATGTCACTTACCTATGTAAACAACCCTCATACATCTTTACATGGTGTTTATATTTGGAATAAAATGTGGGTAACTAGATTACCTTGCTGTGGAATAGCCTTATTGGGTACTTAGGCACACAACAATTAGCCAGCATATCAAAGTTGTTAGAATAACTTTCACCAAAGATTATAATTTGTGTATATATGTATAGTTAAAATAAACCAATATTAATTTGATCCCTACTAGTCCTGTTTGGGCTCTGGTGTAAACATGTTTTAATAATGCATATCATAAATGTTATTGTTAATGCACGTTGCACATTCTATTGTACATGCAAACTGCATTAATACAGCTAGCAAAAATGTCCATCCTCCAGATGGTGCTACATACTGATTCAGAAGATGGTTTTCTTAAGTATTTGTACATGACATTTGGCAAAAATACTTGCCTTGTTCGCTTGCAAATTATGGAACTCGCAAATTCTAGAACTTTGTACTTGACAGGCATTTGATACAGAATGTGGACAAATGTAAAATTGTGTATTAACTCTATCTCAGTACTTTGTATGTCAGCAATTTTTTGAAAAGTAAGTCCTGTATAAGATGCATTATTTTGTATGTATAGCAAATTATATACTTTGGAATGTAATCACTCGGTGGCAGCACCTATTTAAAATTTGCCTCAAAATTCCTGTACAAAGCACACTGAACTCATGTTTGTCAACCAGATGGGGCTTTTTCACATTTGTTGCTACACTATCCACTTGGTGGCAGCAGCTGTATCGACAAATCACCAAGCCTGCTTTAGTGTATTACAGATTGTCATTTGTGTTTGAGTCATATTTCTAAATTTGAACATTGGGTAAACTTTGTAGTTGAAGTTATGATATATACTTTGAACACACAGTGAAGAATGGTACACATTTTACACATGTGGAGTTGCACAGTACTGAGCTAAATTGGTGTCCAGTAATGCTATATTTACTCCATAACCAGCTTCTTTGTGGACAGTTCCTGTTGATAACATTTGTGATGTATCTTAGGCCTGTGAAGAAAGAAGAGACAAAAAACACATCCTTTATAGTTGTTATTTGAAAAATATTGTGGTTGTGGACAATGTGGCGGATAACGTAATTTCATTAATTTCAGGTCCAGAGTGCTCTGATCATTCTTAACATTTTAAAAGTCTTGGTTGGATTCTGATGAGGTACTAGCATACATCAGTCAAGGAAATTTTGATTTCTGAAGGGTTTCACATTCTCATATTTTAGTTAAAAGACACCATGTACCTTACATCATGAACTAAATAATGTATTTTTCCATACTGGTATGACTCTGTTAAAAAGCGGTACCTGGTAACGTAAAACTTAATGTGCAAAAACGGCATGAAAATTTTGTATTCTCATCTGTTGTAAATGAGAATCTGAGATATATTGTATGCTGTGCATTATGATGCACGAACAGTAAACCGCACGTTTATCATGGGGAACTGACGCAGAGTGTTGGACAAAATATTTAGGGCATTGCGCAGAATTGTGGATCATGTTGGTTCTACTGAAGAATTCCAGAAGAGTGTCATAACATGGGCAAACACTCCAGCTTCAGTTGATACTGTCATGTGTCCTAGATGTGTAATTCTGCTCAACCCGGACGTAGCATGTTCCAAGAAACCTGAATCCCAACCCGTATTAAATTCACGCTGCTGACGATAATAGCAAACTGTGCGCAATATAATTTGTTGATGAGAAACCTTGAGAGAGGCGACCTCAGCCACTCCTACTGGTTGGTCTGCAAGTACAGTTGTCAATGAACAACAGGCCTTGTGTCAGTACCAGGGTCTGTATGTCACCTTGGACGTCTGTCTCTGCTAGCAGGGCACGTCTGGTTCCCATTGCGGCCACTGCCAGCTCATGTTTGTCTGCCGGGGACAGGCATGACATTATGCGGAAATACTTGCTCGGTGCTACTTGATAGTAGGAAGGGGCAATTTCCTATTGTAGGCAGCTGATGGGCATGAGTAATGCTTTGATGCCACTAGTTTAGCACCTACCCTTGCTGGTAGATTGTGGTACTATTCAGATGTGGTGCCAGGTATTCAGTTGTGGTACCCACTATTCAGTTGTGGTACCCATTATTCAGTTGTGGTGTCCACTATTCAATTGTGGTAGCCACTATTCAGTTGTGGTTCTAATGAATTGTGGGATTTTTTGTGGCACTACTGAATAATTATTGTGACATGGATCAGCAAAACAGTTGTTGTAGTGATTGATTGATTGATTGATGATTGATTGATTGATGATTGATTGATTGATGATTGATTGATTGATGGTTGCTGGTGTCTAAGAGACAAGTTGGCATGAATAGTGGTGTCTTTCCAGTAAAGATTAAGTATTTCGAAACTCCAGCATATTTGGGCTCAAGTACAGTATGATTTTAGTTGCAATAAAGTATTAACCAGCAATATAATAGACACTCGAGGTAATCAGCAATCTATCAGTATCACCAAGTTAACTCAAGCACGTTGTTTACTCACATTTATACTGCATCTTGTAATGTACTTGATATTTTGTTAAGTACATTTGAAAATTTACAGGTCATTTCTTATTTAAAAAACTGAAGTAATTAAGTACAAACTTGTATTTAAGTACACTTTTCTACTTAAGTTTTTGCTGATATATTTTACTGTACAAGTACAGCAAGTGCAAGATTTTGACAATATCTCAGACAGTTTCGCATGACTGCTTCTTATAGGGTGTGTTTAATGCAGGACATAGGTCGGTTTCAATTCAGCCATTCGGAATACTTCTTTATTGTGACATGATTTTCTGCATGGTGTCTCTTCTTGAAAAAACCTATTAGATTTGTTTCTTTCTGAGTGAGCGAATGGCCAAGTTTTCCCAACCATATCGATTGTAGTAGTACAAGTAATTGTCCACATGAGCCGAGTAAAAGTTTTCCGAATTGCGCTGTAACTGCAACATGTTTACGACCGGTTATGAGGCATAGCGCATGTCTAATCGTATGACGTCTGTAACATGTCACATGACTTGTACACGTATAAACTGTAATGGATGTCATGATGTCACGCACTCTTTACGGGCTCCATGACATATTAGGCGACGGTGGTGTGACTGTGTCTTGCAGTCCAGCACCAATTTACAAGACATGTACTTTTGTTTTGTGCATTATAAAAACTAGAACCTGTTTTTTTTTTAGTGAGTGTTAGTTTTTATTAGGGGATGCGGGGGTCAGTGGTGTAGTTGTGGGTGAAAATGATGGTATAAGTGCCAAGAGATGTGTTGTTTAAACTTTAAAATGTTTAAAATAAGTGGGGGCGTGTGAATGACTAAGAGGCTATTGTTTACAAACTCGTTGCCCTTACATCTCTGCATTGACAACTTGACAGTAAGTTGCCTATACATCCGGGTTAACGTTACACCATCTCTTTATATAGAATCTTCTGCATTCCTCTTCGCACCGAAGTGTACATTTAAGCATTGTTTCGATTGTTTTGTGCGTCTTGTGTCAGACACATATTGTAACAAATTGAACTGATCTAGTATCCACTCACTTGTACAAACTTGTTTAGTTTTGAGCTAAATCATGGGACAAATTTTGAAAATATTTTCGACCAAATGTGGCAAAAAAATGACAAATGTGGTTCAGCTCTATATAATTCATTCCTCACCTGATCTGTCGATAAAGGTAAAGACTTTCAATGATTTAAACCAAAGTATGTACCAACATTTTGTATCATTTAAACCGACCTACAGTGAAACCCCACTATTATTTTATTCTTTACCACTAATATTAATTTTAAATTAATATACATATACATATTTATTGCAATTCTACGATTTTTATGTATTTTAATATGTTGTGAAGCGTCACGAACAATACTGGATGTGGCGCTATACCAAATAAAATATATTATTATTATTAACGTCACCCTCAGGACTGATTCAAAGTGATCTGAATGGCAAGGTGACCTTATTAGCGAGACTACTTTCCTATACTTTACTATTGCAGAAAGAATTTGGTACTATTTTAGTGTCACCTTAATTGTGAGGTGGCTGTATTACCAAGGTGACCATACTGCAAAGTTCAACTGTACCTTGTTAATTTTGTTATTTAACTATTTACATCACCAACAGTATGTAATGCTAAACGTTTTAGGGACATTACAAACTTACGCAAGTACCCCTAATGACACCCAACACCGGCGCCCAATTTACATACACGCATCAATCACAGGAACCAACTTCAGGCTCACTTTCAGTAAACTTCCGGGCGACATACCTTCCGTCCATTGTCTCCAGTTATGTGCGTGTTGTTGAGTATTCAATTTCAAGTGAATCTCTGGCAAATCAGTAATGAGACCTTAAAAACAGATTGTTATGAGACGGTGTAAAAAACACAAGCAAAGCCATCCTAACCTGCAAACAGTGAACGCTGTATACGGTATCTTGAAGTAGGTAACGCATCAATGCTAACGACAGATGCTGTTTCTAAAAGAAACTAAGACTTGGACAAAAACCCTTAAAACTGTTTATTTAGAACACTGTGTGGCGTCATGAACAACAACTGTTGGGATGGTACGTTATGTACAGAGCTGCCAAGTAATATTACACAAATAGTGGTAGATCTATCGCTTCTTATGATGTCATGGTGACATGGTGGTATATACTTGGACGCGTAATTTTCTGTTTTAATGTATATTATATTTTCTTATTTTGGTGTATTGTCTACATGAAATGTAGGCAGTGTAGTTGGATTCAAAATGAGTAGTAATTTGTTTAAACCTTGAAGTTTGCCCAGTTTATGAAGATTTCAAATCAGCAAGATGGTTTTATTTCTTATGTAATAGTTAACCGGTGTGTCGCATCTGAGCCGAAAAGTTGGTGGTCATCTTGATCTTCAATTTTGTAACGTTGGTGGTCCCAAACAAAAGAATTTTGGTGGTCCTCATGTTAACATAAAATGTCAACAACTTTTGCATTGTCGATACAAATTTTTGTATTTTTTGAAATGCATGTATGGGCCAGCACTTTTTCAGAGTTGCCAAACCGAAAAGTCAATCATCTCGGGTGGTTGGACTGGCAGTAATTTTGAAGTGTTTAATCCAGAGTTAATCTCAACAGAATATGAAAAGCAAGGACATCATTCATGAAACTCAAGCAGATATGGAACTCAAATGTGTACACATTAAAAACTAAACTCAGATTATACAATACTCTGGTCAAGTCAGTGTTACTGTATGGGTGTGAAACATGGAAAGTAAACAAAAGCGACAACAACAAACTTGACATTTTCCATTTCAACTGTCTCAGAAGAATTTTATAAATTAGATGGCCAGTAATAATTTCGAACAAAGACATTGAGAACATAACAGCAAAAGAGAAAATCAGCACAGAAGTACAGAGAAGAAGGTGGAATTGGATCGGGCATGTGCTGAGAAAGAAGAACCACAACCATTGCCTGACAGCACTGACATGGACGCCGGAAGGAACAAGAAAAGTTGGTCGACCAAAAACAACGTGCAGAACCACAGTGGAAAAAGAACGAAAGCAACTGGGCTGGGCAACTTGGAGCAAAGCCAGACACATAACCGTTGACAGGGCGAGGTGGCGGAGTCGCACAGCAGCCTTATGGGCCACAAGGCCCGAAGAGGATAGGTAGGAAGATGGTTCCTGTTTCTCCCTGTGGTCGCAATGTAACGGATATGACAGCATCCTTCCAAGAACCTATTGATGGTCTACGTTGTTGATGCAGTCTGTGGTTAATCCGCAATTATATATATACAACCGATTCCGGCAAGGTCCACAGTGTGTTTTCAAGTGATTAAGTTTCATCTAATTTATTGTGTATTTAGAATAAATAAACTGTACAGGATTGCCATTTGCATTTAAAAGGTTTCTCAATTCATTCTACTTTGGAAATCCTGAATGTGAAGTAGAGTTTATGTGAAATATGACTGTTGAATATAATCAAGGAAGGGAAGCTTATGTCACAGTTGAGATGATAATTTCCACCATAAGCAATCGTTCATAATTGTCAATGTTTACTTATTTGTAGAGAGCATACTAATTTGTTGATCTTGGTCCTGAATTGGTAGTATAAAACTTTGACAATTGTCCAGATTTAAAGTCATGTAGGTATGTAACACTGTTATGACACAGTACATACAAAGGACATACTTTCATAATATAAATCTGCATTATGAAGTTTACAAACATTTATTTACAATTACTATGGTTATGCAGTTCACATGCAACCGGCATTTTTATAATTGGCTCGCTGGTTTTGACGCCCCTTTCAAAGGCTCTGTATCAGTTAAATGTTGCCAAATGTGAATGACCTGGGCCCCCTAAATGACCCTAAAATTGGATGATTAATGCTGTTCCCTCCCAGATGAAATCCAGGATTTGTTGGATAATGGTCGGGTCACAAAGTCCCAGGATTCTAAGTTCATCTTATTTCAGCGTTGACAAATCAAACCACAGCATGTTGAGATGAGGGTTGTCCTCACTTCAACCAGGATATCCCACCCCGTGTGACGACTGATATCACCCTGTGTGACTGGATTACAGCACTCAGTAGTCTACCCCGAGGCTCTCCTAGGGCTGGGGAATCTACTGAACCCTAACATCCTCCCTAGACTTCCTTCCTTCCGGTCTTTGCCCTTTCCGACTGGGTTCTCCAGTGCCTGAATACCCTGAAGACCTGATTAGAATCAGATAATATGTGAGGTGATTCCTTGGCTGATTGCCAAGCATGTCATATGAAACCCCTTCTGGGGTCGATCAAAATTCAGCTGCAGCGATAAGGTTTCTGGGTATGATTTTGTTATTTCATGTTGAGTAGTGGAAGTCAAGATAAAGTCAATAGTTGGATTCAAGGTCAATGAAATGTTAATGCTACTGATGCAGAAAGGACAATTCTTGTCAAAAGTTCACCGTTTGCAGTTCTCTTAGGGAGGATTTGTTAGTTAAATATTTCTTGGTAGTTTTTCCGTAGAAATGTCAGAGAATTTGTCCGTGAACTTTCCGTAGTGCATGATTAGTATGCCCTCTGTTGGATATATCGGTCAGCTGAGTTTTTGTGCATACATAAACTTCATGGGGGTGTCGTCTGGCCTCTGAGTTCCTTCCCTTCCAGGGGATGTGCCTGGATCTCCCCTGCTACCCACTTGGGAAAGTTCTGCTATAATTAATTCCTTTACTGTCTGCCCCCCTCAGCTCACATTTCTCAGTTCAGTCTTTGGCCATAGCATTCAATGTTCATACCCACCTGGACATAACCCCTTATTGTCAAAACCTTCTAACTCCCATAAACGGTCAGTGTCATTTAGTTCTGCAGTTTGTTTATTTATAATTATTCATTCCCATATAGATTGGTATTCAGTATGTGTTAAACAGGAAATATAGTAATTATTAGCAAATTGTGAATAATTCCACCTTTACAAGGTGAGGGATTTGGCTTGGAGTGGTTTATCCTGAGGGATTATGTCCATGAGAGGTTTATCCTAAGGGGTTATGTCCGTGAAGGGTTACATCCTCCACTCATGGCTACTAACCCTTCCACCCGTCGTATGTGCAGGAAATAGATGCATGCGAACCGAGCACTGGTTACTTAGAACTAGGAAGTGCCTAGTTAGTCTGTTTCTGACTGTGAGGTGGCAGGTACTTCCGAGTACATACCAGCGCCTGCATTAGGTCGGTGGTCCCCATTTTATGATGTCGACCATTTCTGGCCTCCTTGTGCCATTTATCAACACAGTTATCGCCACCTGGGAACCCCAGCAGTGGTGTTAGCTTGTAAGCCGATGAATGCAGTGCAGAGCTGAGCGAGATAAAGAACTATTAAAATGCTGTTATTTGGTCTAGTTTTTCCATCTTGTGGAAGCAGTTCTGAAATACTGTCATGACACCTGCATAAAAAGTGAAACTGGTTTCTGGTTATCGGTTGAACGAAACTAAAAGTGTCCAGATGTTATATGGGGTCTGTCTACCCAATAGCCACCCTATTTGGCTGGTCTGTTGCATTTTTTTTCAAACATAGCCATCCAGCTCTTATCATCCATAGATCTTGTATTATTTTGTTCTTAAAACTAAGATCATCCATTGTAACTAGGTACCTTCCACAAAAGTCTCTTGAGAGATAGATACGTTCATAATTGCATTTTATATCCTCTTTTATATTCTCTGCAGCTCCTCTGCTTTTATACATTCATAAATTCATATCATGCTTAACAATTCTTGTTTACCACTTCTCATTGCTCTGATTTCTGACATTTAGCCTCTAAAGATTTTTGGTTATCACTTTTGTTTTTCTGCATTGTCGATTGCATTTCTGTGCATGCTGCAGCTCGTGTAAATAAAAGTTTAATGTTTGCAGGAATTATTCCCAATGTTTACACCAGTTTACACTTGGCTTTGATCTTTCACTCCCGGTGTCTTTTTAATTATTTGGCAAGTGACCGTGTGCCCTTTACCTTACTCAGGCCGGAAAAGCAGTTTTTTGTTTCCTTGCATCTCGTCGGTTCCAGGCACCAGCAGGCTTTGATGCGTTGCAGGTTGTGTATAGCCAATGCACACACATTTCCGTCTCAAGTCTGATGCATTACTAGGCTATTTCCTGAACAGATGGCTTGGAGATTATCAATCATTTCTGTAATTGGACTTTTTACAAGGACGGGTTTATACTCATAAGCGCAGGTGGGATGACCATGGTTTCTCGTGCCCAGACCCATGAGCCTACTTGTCTGGTTGTGTTGTTCTTGGAATTATAGTGACATGTTGTATGTACGCCTCACCCAATATGCAGCTCGAGCGGCATATCCAGGGTAGGTATGTACGATTGTACATGGCAGATAGATTTGACGGGATTGACTTGAAGATGTGTTGACGGGCAATGAACGAACTTATTGAACTTGGTAACCATGGCGATAACACGGCACCGGTAGCTGCAGTGATGTCACGCTGCCAGTGTGCACATCCAGGAAGTCGCGTCAGTCTGTGTATCATTCCAGGAATTGCGTGCCGGTGAATCCGCTGCCCTGGCAAGCATGGACTGTGCTACCTCTGTGTAATCACATGAGAATGCATGCAATTCGTGCGCACACTGACATAATACCGCACCAACGGTGACTTGCTGACATTTCATCGCGTTCACTTTACATCTGTTTAAGGGAAATGCGAAATTCAAATGCGATATGTGTCGGAGATAAAATGCTCGACCGTGCCCATCGTTCATAGTTCCTACTACCTCGTTGCATTTGCGAGTATAATCTTATGCCTGCAACTAAATAAATTTATTTTGTTGCAGCGTGCAATTTAGTACTTTGTCCATTAATTATTGTCCCGCCTGTGAGCGACTGACATTTGGGTCCTTGTGTTGATATATTAATGGGCATTAGCTATCAAACAAATTATGCATGATGCCACTTTAACCCCTTGCTCTGCCCCTGCTTACAGGTCTACTGCAGCAAAATATTGATAAATTGTAGCAAGTGAATGATGACTGCCTAAAGCTATAGGTAGGAAGTCCAATAAAGACACCCCTGTACTGTCCACCCTTGTATCACTTGGTGACTTGGTTACAGAAAGGGGAAACCCTTAACTAACTAGCTAGTTTTTTATTTGTTTAATGTTTAAACTCTGAAATAATGTATACTAACTATGTTGAAGGTATACTACCCACCAAGTTGTGTTTAGTATGTCTGTAACAACGTTCATTATTTGGAAGGTACAACCACAGAGCCAGTTATGGAAATAACACTGGCGTTTTATGTTTAAAGCAATTTTTTGGTGGGACAAGTAAACATTAATTAGTACTTGGTCCTACTTGACAAGTGCTTTATGGGAGTTAATGTCAAGCCCTGGTAAGATTTACAATCTAAGAAAAATAGTATGCAACATGTGTTCAATTAAGCATTCAATAGTATGACTTTATGGATCGTTATTTAGTTTGTTTTTGTACTTATTTTTGTTATGGATAAACAATTGTTTTGCATTATTCATAGTTCTGTGTTTTATATTTGTGTTCTGAACTTTGTTTGTGGAAAGTTATGTTGTAAGGAAATGTATGTGTATTTAAAAAAATTATTTGTGGTACAATTATGGCATTTGCTGAGCCCTTAAAAGGGCATACAAAGGGAATGTGTTTCGCAGTTGTGCATTCTTTGTAGGTGCATGTAATTGAACTGTTGATGTTAATTGAAATGTTGATTCCCACCCATTGTGTAGTACTCAGTATCAAGTGATTACTTAAGTAGTTGTTAATTACTGTCTAACTTGACAGTCCCACCTAATTACTCTGCCCTGCTAATGAATGGGTGATTAAAGAGGTGTTTAATGTGCAGGTATGACATGGGGAAGCCTTTGTTGGGGCTTGGAGTGATATTCCATCAGTAATCATCAAGGATGAAGCGACGTCGTACAACATATATACAACGTCGAAGAACCGACGTTGTAAGGACGTTGAAAAAACGTCGGCAACCAAATCCGACGTCTTTACAACGTCGGATAATCAACGTTGTAAGGACGTCGAAAACTTGACGTTGAAACAACGTTGACAACCAGATACGACGTCGTTACAACATCGGGTAATCAACATTGTAACGGCGTCGAAACGCGATGTTATAACGACGTTGAAATCACGTCGACAACCAAACCCGACGTCTTTACAACGTCGGGTAATCAACGTTGTAAGGACGTCGAAACACGACGTTATCACAGCGTTGAAATCACGTCGACAACCAAATCCGACGTCTTTACAACGTCGGGTGATCGACGTTGTAAGGACGTCGAAACGCGACGTCATTACGACACTGGAATTACGTCGACAACCAAACCCGACATCTTTACAACGTCGGGTAATCAACGTTGTCAGGACATCGAAACTTGACGTTGTCACGACGTTGAAATAACGTCGACAACTAAATCCGACGTCTTTATAACGTCAGCTCATCGACGTTGTAAGGAAGATGAAACTCGAAGTTATTATATATCACGATGTTGAAATAACGTCGACAACCAAAAATGACGTTTTGAAAACGTAAGGTCATCAGCGTTGTAAGGGCGTCGAAACTTTATTACGACGTTATCACGTTGTAATGATGACGACAACCAAATCCGACGTGTCTATGTATAACATCGGGCCATCAACGCTGCGCGGGCGTCGTTTTGACGTCGGATGTAATTAACAACTTCATAAGGACATGGACATCTGGTGCCACGACGTTTAAATCATGTCGGCAGCTAAAACCGAAGCTTTTGTAAACGGGGAACATGAACATATAGGCGGGGGAACAGGAGGCAGAGTTGGCAGATGCCTCCTTAGCTGGAATGTCTCTGGGGGCAGACATATGGTTGCACCCCCCATTAAATGTGAACGTGAATGTTTGTATTTGTGGCGAGCGTCAATGGCGGGTGGAAATTAACATTTTATGAGACGCTTAATGTGTATTTTTTTCGACTGTAAAAGGTGTGTACAATTGGAGGGCAGACATATGTGGTTTTCTGCCCCCAATCCATGCAGTAATAGCTAGGCGGCGCAGCGGCAAAAAACCCTCGATGGCATTTAAGGCATTTAAATGCAAATGCAAGTGTTTTAGATTAGCCAAATGCAAATATGCAATTTAAGTGTTTGAAACTATATTCAAATGCAAATGTTTCAAATTAGATGATTCAAATGCAATTGCAAATGTTTAGTTTTATTTATAATTTCTAAACGGTCCCGTTTATTGTCTGGTCCCGGTTAGGTGGCGTTTTCAAAGACAGCATTTATATAATTTTCAGTACAATAAAAATGTTCAAACTGTTTATACTTAATAATTGCATTTTATCGACCAGAGTTAATTAACGTGTTAATTCACGTGTGGAATTGGGGAAACTGATACGGTTCTAGGAGAACGAGTATTCACGTGAATTCAGGTGTTCATTCACGTGTGGAACTGGGGACACTGGTACGGTGCTAGTGGATCGACTATTCACGTGATTTCACCTGTTCATTCAAGTGTGGAACTGGGGAAACTGGTAATGGTTTCGTAACATTATGAATTACGTTTTATATGTACGTTCTATACACGCATTCTACAAACGTGTACTAATACGTAGCAACAACGTAACGATATTGCGCTGTCGCCACGTCCGCCAGTGACCATCCAGCAACGTGTCGAGAATTACGTTTTGTATATACGTTGTACACATCCGTCATGGATTGGGTTCAAAATATGGACCATGGAATGCAATCTCGTCCGTTTTTTTGCAATTGGTACAATGTTAAAAAACTCGCCCATGTATTGGTTTTAAACCCTATACCGAATGATCACAAAAGGTTTATTAGGAAGAGATGCCCAATTAGCATCAACAACCCAATAATTATGATCACCAGAAATACACTCATATATTTGTTTCTGAAAAACGGCATTTGATACTTGTTATCCGACGTGAAAAATTTAAACAACCAGATTTATATAAATTTGTCCAACATATGATTTTCATGCACTCGTCACCACTCTTAAGTGTATCCATCCTTTCTCCACAAAATGTTCCAAAATTATATTATATTATGTTATATTGTGTAGTAACATATGACAAGGCAGTGTCTGTCACAAGTTATCTGCACAATGTGACATCTTTCTACTCCCCTAGCAGATAACAGAAAGAGCGGTCAGATAAGATTGCTCTCAAGGTGACGCACAAAGTCAACTGCTATACACAGTGGACAGCACATGTCACACACACACACATGGTAGTCATTTTAGAAGCTGTAGTTAAGTAGAGGTGGGATTATGAGAGCTACCCATTGGCTAGTTTGAAAAGGTCAGTGCTCACGGCTTTAGGCTTGGATGTGAGGCTGAGCTGCATGGGCAATGACTGCCCTGGGCCCATTACTTCTGCTCCTGCTTACTAATGGTATTTTAATTACCCCTACACACTGCTGGATCAACAGGGAGAAGAGGGTGGTTGATTGGCCACCTGTCAAAGATGCCACAAACATAAGATAAAGAGAACGGGCGACACCAACTGACCAGTGGTTGCAGTTCCCTTTGGTCAAATGCAATATAACATCAGGTAACTGTATGGCTCGAAGTTGTGACTATGTAGTCGCAAATGTGACAGTAATTTGAAACCTGTGCCTAGCTAAATTGCATTTCGCACAGTGTGTGACCTGACGTTTAATAGTTATAAATGACATACAAAACCTTGATTTTAAATAACATGTCGCTAACATATTTTAACATGTACTTATTCAAAGTTTATGTTATTAGAGTTAATTACATTTTTTTTATCTGTGACAGTTACTTCTCTTGCAATACTATGTCATTGTATATATCCCGGTGACTCTAGGTGTTTAAATGGTTTTTGGTATCCAAATCAGGTTGGGCTTTGCAAAAGCTAGAATTGTGATTGTTTTACTGTGCATTGGGATAAATTAATTCACCATTGTTTCGTTTCAGATGATAAAAAGGAGTGCGATCGATATGATTTCACTTCAACGACCGAGGTCAGCGACGAGGATGAGAAGAGGAAGACAAAGAGCAAGACATACACAGATTGTATGACTGGTATGTTTAAATTTATTATAGGTAGGTAGTATCACAATCCCAGTGTACTTGTGTGACGGTGGCCAGTGCAGAAAACAAGCGTTCATCGGACTTCGTCCCAATAACGACAATCATATCGCTATACTACTATCATTTTCTGTAACGTCATCGCAAGTACTCCCTGTGTCAGTTAAATATCTCTTCGTCAATATGTATCTTTTCAAGTTATGCCAAAAGTTTGATGTTCCGAACTAACCTGTTCAAATTAACCTTATATAACAGATACGGCTGCGGCTATCCCCGATTACGCCATGACACCACTGGGCAATCACCAGACCGAAAAACGAACACCACCAACTGGTTAAAAACAAAACTAATAAATCGCTCGCCTAAATTATTTGGCATATTTAGGCGAGCGGTTTATCGCTCGCCTGATTTTTTCTAACGCGAAACCCTGAATAGCAATACTTACTAAAAAGAAGTAGTTATATGAAAATAATTATATGCACATGTATAGTGAGAGTTATATTTTTCCAGATTCTCTTGACAAGTCTAGCTCCGACCAGGAGGTCACTCTGAAGAGTACAATGGAAAGTTGTAGTAAGTACATAGAAGTACTTCTGTTCTCTTAAACATCTTGCGTTGAATGCTAAATGTCAGCACTGCAATTGGATTTCACAAGTTACCATATTCATTCATAATCAGCTTCTTCAAAGATTCAAAAGATGCCTTTTTAGTAAACCAATAAGTTTGTGTTTTTAATTTTTGTTTCAATCTTTGATACCTCTCAGGTAAGGTCTTCCTGCCGAAACTTCCTATGAAGCTGCTACCATCACTTGCTTTGTCACCAAACCAAAGAGGTAAGAAATATTCTATGTCTAGCATAGTAAATGATTACACCTACCTAAGCCATACATCAGTGATCAGAGTAATTCTTTCTATTTCACATTTACCAATGATTTTTGGCTGGATTAATGGAGCATGCGGATTGGTGAATCAGCATAATGAATTTATTTAGTGTGTCAAAATTTGTTCACAAAAACAAAGTTTCAGTGTAGCTTGATAAAATATATCTAAATTCAGAATTAAGGGGATATATGACAGCTAGAATGGTGGTTTTTTGAGACAAAATACTTAAAATGTGTTTTTTGCATATTTCAGTAGTTTTGTATGTTCAGCAAAGATACCTTTAATAACAACTATACATCTCTAAAACACGTATATTGATGGATGAGGTGTGGCTCTTACAAGCAATCAATGTGATCATTCTCCGTTTGGTTTGGATTACTGCTTACTCTTTAATAATCTCAACAATCTGTATAAAACATTTTGGTTTTATGCTTTATCTTTGGTGTAATATCGCAAAATGTTTATAAAATTGTTACATTCACAATTACATAATTTAAAAATTCATGACAATCCAAGCCATATTGCCATATCATTGGTACTTCCAAAGTTTACAATTTTCAGATGTGCTGTATTTTGGTGGCCGTTTTGTTTGTTACCATGGAAACGGGGGGTCGGTCAGAAAAAATGTCAGAATATTTTTTATTTAGTAAGACCTTTTCTACCATATGGGCACAACACAATTATATTGATTGATTGAGTGTGATGTTCAAACGTACAAGATTTCAATCCTGTGATGAATATTATGTTTCAGCGAGAGTCATGAAGAACCAGGTCGGAACGGAGACATATGTCACTGCACCCGTCTCTGCTTGCCTTAAATATGCACCAGACCGGGGTGGAGGTGGTGGACGGAAGGCTCACAACTAGATAGAGTTCCAGCTTGTGTAGTTGGTAGTGTTTTAATTTTAATTTAATTTTAATAATTGTTTTATTTGTACGAAATAAAATGATGTGATTTGTACCATGACATAATGAATAACTTTATTTTTAATGGTATAGATACGCTGACATATTATTTTATTTTATTGCGCAATTAATGGAATTGCTTTTGGTCTGAATTATAGCTTATCCAAAAAATTATAACTGAAAGAAAAGTTATGGATATTTTTATTGTCCCAGTCATCACTTCAAACAAATTACAATACTCCCAAGATATTCCACAAACACAAACTACATTGCAAGAAAAACGCTCCCCGAACTAGCCGTTGATACAACCTAGAACGACACCGACACCCGACGTTGATACACCTTGTTTTCAACGTTGTTTCGACGTCGGTACCTGACGTTGTTCCGACGTTGGGTATCGACGTTGTTTCGACGTCGGTACCGGACGTCGGAACAACGTAGTCACCTGACGTCGTAAAAACGTCGTCATCCAACAACGTCGTCATATTTGACCTCGGTAAAACGTCGATACCCGACGTTGATACAACTTTCAAATCCAATGTGTTTTCGACGTCAGTTTGCCCGCTGGGTATGAAGAAATTGTGATACTTGAAACGTGTACATGAATCTTAGAAAATGGTACACTTGTTGGGTATCTACACGGAGAATCATCTGAACCTGGCGCAGAAGTACAATATTTTTTAATTATAAACATTCCAGTTAGGAATATGAACAGGAAATATTTATTTGTCACAAATACATAATACAACAAAATAATCGTTATAAAAACAAAATATATTGAAATCGAATTGACATGAGAAAAAAACAAAGTGGTGAGTATATAATGTATGATAGGGAAATAAAGGATTAAGTTATATAATTATTGGAGACTCCTACTAAGACTAATTGTAGTCACTGTCGTAGGAGCCACCCTATGAAATAATTTCAACCATTATTTAACTTATATAAACATGAAAATTCCTAGTACAGTTAGTGAGTCATCACTACACGATAAGTGTATATCTGCCTGTATATTACACACGTACTAAATATACAAACAGTCGGTTTTTGTCATTTATAACTAAGGAGGTAAAGAGTTATTCAATTATGTATTGCATATATAACAATTATGAATTGCACATTGTTCAGTATAACTGTTCAGATAATAAAACGTGGTATATGTTGTGAAACTGTGAGTGGTGATCTTGTCTTTTATTAAATCAGGTGCGTTATTATTTATGAAACGTGGCAAACTATACCTGAGGGTTCGTTTGGCAAATTCATGGTGTACCCTGATTGTATGGATATGACCATGTGTATAAAAGTTGTGAATACCCTGTACTGTTGTTTTGGATAAATGGTAAGTTTTGTAGGCAGGCAGGTAGCTTATTGTGTGAAAATTTATGGTATAGTTTTAGTTCGTGCAATTTTTGAATATGTTGTACTTTTTAGTAATTTACTTAAACTTAAGATACGGACGGCTTTGACGTTTTTTTATTCTGTCACATCAGTCATCCTCACAAGCCAGGGTTGTTTGTCATGCAAAACTAGCCCTGGCAGATCTCGTAGGCGAAATGCGGAAGTTAGCCGAGTCAAACTAGTAATTGACTTCGCCAGTCGCGATTGCGTCACCCGTGAGAACAGCGCAAATACCCGCCCCAATTTGAAGACGGGTAAATGACTTCTGGCAATCCCAATATATAATGACTCGTTCGCCCATTAGCATGAGCAGCTGAGCAGTATTGTGTATTCGAATAATTGCTTCTACTTCCTAAACATTGCATGTAACATGAGTAATGGTTGAAATTAGTTTTATTACGACCACCTGACCTGCCGCCAACCACTGATCTAGTGAGCGATTTCATAGGCTGAGCTTAAATTCAGTTTCGCAAAGCGATTAGCCAGAGGGTACTACTGGCTGGCACTGATTTAATCAGCAGCAGCGACCCCTGGTGCATGAGGATGACATCTATATCCCCAGGCCATTAGACCATAGTTTAAATGTGACAATATGAGAGAGCCAGTTTTATTGTTCATTAAAACTTATCCCTAGGAAATTGAACTCATATACTCAATCAATGTTTGTGTTATTTATTAGTAGATTAGGTGGGTTTATTATTTTATCACAACTCCAACAAGGTAGTTGGAAATTATCTCAGCAATGTCAGAGATGAAAATTGTTTATGTTGTGAAGACCTGTGTCAATAAAATATAGAGACATCCAGTAATCTTAAGACTTAGTAAATCTTTAAAAGAAATGCAATTATGCCCAATTAAGATTCAAATTCACTAGTCATGAATGCTAAATACAAAATGTGTAAGTTACCATGACCTGAAATGTAATAATATGAGATCTTGGTGATGAATAAATGTTGTGAATGTTTGGCATATATGCCTGTAGATTTCCTGTCTTGTGGTGTTTCTAAGAAAACGTTTATGACTACAAATAGAAACCTCGGAACGGAATTTTGTGGAGTAGATTTATGTTACAACTAGACCTTGCTGTTGATATTTATTTCATGGTTGCTAAATGTTTGAGGAGTGACTAAGGTGAATAGTCACTCTACTTTGGCTCGTCGTGGGTTATTTTATGTCACAACATAACTGGGAAGGGAT
This sequence comes from Escarpia spicata, assembly GCA_963995525.1. NCBI lineage: Eukaryota > Metazoa > Annelida > Polychaeta > Sabellida > Siboglinidae > Escarpia > Escarpia spicata. The sequence goes on along the minus strand of OZ023215.1, from coordinate 10,503,608 downwards.
ACTTAGGAATGGGAAATTTCTATGACTAATCATATTAGAGAGTTTTATTTGGATGATCCGCTTACACGTCAGCATCTTATGTGTCGAAACCGAAAATGTGCTGGCAGATTTCTTCCTTATGAATGTTACCGATGGCGACGGAATAAATAAAATACGAAATTACCAATCCCATCAACAGTGTCAATGTCACTCTCGCGTCTGCACGGCCAGTGGAAAACGACCCCCGTAAAGCAAACATAAAAAAATGATGCAGCGGTGATTGACATCGTTCATGATCTGTGGCAGTTCTCACATCCAGGGCTCAGCCTCCGCGCTGCATCCAGGCAGCATCCAGGGCCTCTCATTGTTGCTGTCTGCGTCATGGTTACCGTGCCTGTGATAGCATGGCAGATCGTCGATACGGCGCCACGTTCAATATGTTTTTATTAGTTTGAAATTTATAAAATTATTGACTGCTTATATTTGTATGTGGAGTGGTCATACTTGCGAATGGACTGTTCGTACTTGAGAGTGGTCTGATCATATTAATGAGGGCTAATAAGAATGTGTTTTCATCACATTAGAAGTTAAGTGTGTTATTAAATAATAGCATTTAAAGAAAAACAAATGTTTTGTCTTAAAGAGGTGTTTTGAGTGGATTTAAGGGTCGATTATTATATTAATTTTATGCTGTATAGCAGATGGTATTATATTTTATGCAAAATGCGGATGAGGAGTCTACCCTTGACAGAGGGGGAAGTCTGTGGGTTGTAGTCCCCCCCCCCTCCATGACAGATAGTTGATGGCATTTTTGATCTGACTCATCCACAGTTGTAATAGGCCTAACAGCGGTTGTGTAGGCAGAAACAAATGGTTTAAATTTCAACATCAAGTCATACTGTTTCCTAGTCTTCTTAGTTTACAGCAGTTAAGTAGAGTCATGATTTAGTAGGTTTTGTTTTCGTATTTACTGCATCATCAGCAAAAGCCTTGTTTACACTAAATTCCAGTAGTACTCTCAGCTGTGTTTCTGGAATTCTTAGAATTCATAGTTTCCATCTTGAAATAGCGAACTTTCATGCACACATATAGACAACACAAAGTATATTGCATGTATGCATGCAATCGTGCATACATAATAAGCATTTGTCTTCATAAAGCGGCCACATTTGCAAACAGATATAATCTGATATTGTCTAACAATGACTGACGACTGTCCCCGATATCAGACCGGTTGACTTTGTGACTTCGGGCATTAACTGGGGCTGGTCATTCCTGGGCAGCCCGAGTTTAACTTTTTCACATTTCGGCCTTGTGGACATTACGACTGTCGTGAAATCAAGCTCTGGCCCCACATTCTGCAGCCTACAAGGCACAAAAAACCATCTGCGTTATGTCATATTGATTTTTGACTGCCGTCCAGGCACTGGGTCGGCATTTATGCGTCACTTTGACGTCATCCCCTCCACTGTCTTGCTCTCGCGTACACACAATATGCCACGGAATATCATAAAACATATTTTGTGGCCATCTAATTTCTGAAATGACTTTTTCAATGGTAAAGAATCAAATCTTACGCATGTCATGCAATGGACGTATTGCGAGGATTCGAAGCACGCTCACTATCTAGGCTATTTATATACATCACAGTGCATTTTTCAGTGTGTTTGTATGTCGTTGGCTAATTTCTGTGCTATTGATTCATGGTGAATGACAAAGTGCCTTAAGATATTGTCGTTGGTTGAAAAAAAAAATAGATTACTATGAAAACCAGTCGATTGTTCAAACTCCATCTGTGCACTGGAACTGGTATGACAAATAGATGAAAGTATCCCGGTGACAGTTTTCAGTATTTTGAATCGGTATATCACGCCAGCAACCTCGGTGTGCAATCTAGGAGTGATCTTTGATAGTAACTTCAATTTTCGACAACACATCTCAAACGTGTAGCTGTTGTTTTTATCATATCCGTGCTCTTCGCCGTATTCGCCGGTATATGTCATTTTGTTTTACCAAAACTATTGCAACAGCGCTCAGCCTCAGGGGTAGAACTACCCACTAGTCCGCTAGTCCGTACACTAGTAAAAATTACGGCGAACTAGTAAACCCGCCTACCAACTAGTCCGGCTGTCTAGTAAAAATCAGCATATTGCGTACCATTGACAAACTAATTCTTTACCTAATGAGACGACAGTGAAACGGTGCTTTTGATTGGCTGTTGTGTGACATCAAATTCTGAAATCACAGCAACCGTCAAAATTGCAACTGAATTGGTCGCATATGCAACTGTTCTTTCTGTTTGGCGACTGACACATGATTATGTACGTTTCGCGATCGTTGTCTGGCTGTACGATAAGCGCATGGAAGACATTGTTGCTAATTAAATGTAGTTGTCACATCGAACACACATAAATGTACATATTCCGGTTTCGAATGCAAAACTCGAAGGAATAACAACAGCCTGGGTTACGCTGGCTCAAAGTGATATAGTCCGCGTTTCGTAGTTCTCACAAATTCGGTTGGATGGCGTCATAATAGTTGAACAAAATTGTCAATGAAACAGGATCAGTGATTTAAAGGAAAACAAAAGGGAACGTTGTGGTGTTTAACACCTAAAAGATTTAGCACAAACTAACCACTTGCATCTACAATCAAAATTTTCAGTTCAGTGGTTTACTCGGAATGTAGTCTTAAAGTGGAAGATTCTAACGAAATCTGCGATAACATGTAGACTGCCATCTTACTGATGACGCGTTCATTTGACCGAAAGCAACCAATAAAGTTGAGCTTACAGTGAAAACGTGACTTGCAATATGCCACACTGCTCTACATACGGTTGTAACAATAGTACAGGAGCTGTCTTTTTTGTTTCCCTTTGAAACGAGGCAGAAGTGAAATAATGGATTCACAACTGTGGACGGGCTGGTTGGAAGCCTTCGAAATACAACGCACAATGTTCAGATCATTTTGAAGAAACGTGCTTCGAAGGAAATCTAAATCGTCAGTTAATGACACAAGATCCGACAAAAAGTCGCCGACGTCGATGCTTAGTAGCCAGGTGCAGTGCCTACGATATTTAGTCACGGACCTCGGCCGTCGAAGCGACGCATATTTTCGGTCAAACGCGCCGCCGCCGCGAAATCGATCGCAAGATGGTTAGTACCGAGTTACTTGGTATCCAATTAAAATCTTTTGACATTTGAGATGCAAGATATGCTGGAGCCAAGCCAGAACAGTACCAGAATGTACTATATTGAACCACAAAGAGTTTAGACTTTAGTCTATAGAAGATATCCGAATAGCAAAAGTTAACGGCAATCAAGTCGCGTGAGCGATATTACAATTTACAGTAACGGATTAACATGGGCTGGAATGATTGTCGTTTATAATAACATTGCAAAACTGACTAAATGTTGTGTTAAATGAACAAAAATACGTTCTGCATTCAATAATATTGCATTAGACATTGTCATATATCGAAATGTTTGGCCTATTATTTATGTCATGATGTTATATAATTGGACTTCGTATATAATTATGTGTGACTACTGTTTATGTGACGAAGAATATCACTATATACTATATTGTAAAACGTTTAAAATGGCTTCATTTGTATTTAGTAAAATTCCATAATGTTACTAAATTTTAGTTAAGGGGATACAACCCTGGTGAAAGTGGTTTTTTATAGAAAAAAATACAAAATTGTTTGTTTTATGCCAGATTATGATAGCTTATTATGTTTACTGTGAATAGATATAATTTTATAACAACTAACCGGGGTACATACCTTTAAACCACTCTTATCCATGGAATAAGGGTGTCAATATCAAGTAATTTGTATCCATTATGCCACATTTGATGGCCATTTTCTTTAAAAAAACATTTAAATTCTGCATTTGGAAGGATATCTCTGGGAGTAATTATGTGATCCAAATATAGTTATCAATGAGCTCACCAGATACACCATGTTTGTATTATAAAAATACTGGCATCACTCAATAATCATAAATTGTTAAAATATCTTTAATAATATACCATGTGCACACATCTTCACTAACTTGTTTTTTTGCACACTAACAGCAAAAACAGGTAACAGCTGTTGTGAAAATATCTTGAATTTGGATCAAAAATATAAATAATTGTAATTTTCATTTCAGCTCGACACCAACATGATGTGGCACATGGGGAAAGGCATCAACCGCAAGTTTACTGTGAAGGTCCAAGGCAAGGGATGCGAGGACCTCCTTCATTGGATACGGAATGTATCAAACCATCTGTGGTGGTGTTGTGCAACATGCAACGGTGACGCACAGTTCCTGGAGTAAATACCAAAATTGATATGTATTCATTTTATACCTGAGGCATGTCCAAAGCAACAAGTAACCTTTAGATTTGCAATCAGTAGATGATGAATAGAGACCACGACCCAAGTAGTGTAAGGTGAATTCCAGTCACCAACTTGAATCCCAAATACACTAAATTAGCTCCTATGCATAACTAACATTATAATAAGTTTTCAAAATTACTGCATTTCATAGGCATCCAACTCGTTTTTTTCAGGATGGCTACTCAAAAGTACCAACCAGCATGACTACAACCTTATCAGTAAATGTATTTATTCAGACTTCCAAAACTGATAATGTAAATGCTGTTTACATGTTATGTGTTAATATGTGGACCACCGACTTATGAATGGGACCAAAAATGTGACATAGTCAAAGTTCCTGATGACCAACTTTTCAGTAGTTTAGTTACTCAGATGTGAGGGGGCGAATACTCCACATATGGATAGTGTCCATTCTGTATCACCCTACCTATTCCTTGTAATCAGTTGCTGTGTACATTTATGAGTACAGTTACTTGAGTGTAATAAATTACATCTCCGTGTAATAATTACATTCCAGAATGCAATTGTCTGTAATGAAATAAATAAGAGCACTTTTGTCATTATCACAAATTTTATTAAAGAAATATAAAATAAAAACATGATATCAAAATACAGTGACTGTATATAGTGTAGGTACAGAAATTAAGAAGAAAAAACAAGTTATAATAAATGATGTGAAGGAATGTGATGATGGAATGCCTTATTTGTAAGGATCAGTATCGGTTTACTAATGTACCAGTATGATTACCATGATTGGCCATTGTATTGTTACTAAAAATAACCAACACTTTACACAGGAAAAGCACTTTAAAGTTCACTGAATACTACAGTCATAAGGTAAATAACAGCTGCTTACTAACAACATATAGATTGTTTGCAGACATTTTATTAGAATACTGCATGCACTATTCTTCACTGTAGGAATGAAAGGTAGATTGATGCTGTCTGCTCTGGCGTGGAACTACCGACCACGTCCCAGCCCAGACAAACCGGTTGAGACTGGTGTCATGTGGTCCAATAGACGCAAACAATGGGTGCTGCATAACAATATCAGATTATATCTGTTCACAGCAGGTGAACCCACGCACCCACCTACAAAAGCTCAAGCTCACGGATCGAGTGACAGATATGTTTATAAAGAAATATCACACTGCATGCGATCACAGTCACTGGGGCAGATGTCCCAAAACCAAAGAAGGAGGATCTGCTGGCAGCAAGAGTCAGTCAATTTGTAAAGAAACAGTAAATACTGCCACCACCAACCTACACCTTCATAGGTCACATGTACATTGTCTAGTTTAGTTTTCAAGTCCAGCGTGGTATCCCTCGTGTTGTCCCCCATCGGGGGCAGGGAACCTTGATCTTATTCCATGGCTGGCGCATGCTGGTACTACTCTTTGTACCCTCCGTCCCAGCTTGCCATGGATCCACCAGGTAAACTGTCTGTATGCAGCCCACCTGAGAGACCTGAAATAAATTAGGGTCAAATAAACATCTGACATTGTAAATAAATGACATATAAAAATTGGTTCTATAACGACACCATTCCTTTATATAAATTGTTTACCATTAAACGTGTTCTTCTGGAATAAGGCAAATATTGATAATTTTGCACTACAGAACAAATTATGACGGTGCAACAAACATTGTATCTATACGTTATGATAACTTAAGTGGAACCATTATAATTTGTTCTGTAGTGAGAGTATCACTTTATTCTTACAGTAGAATACAATAAAGTGTGAAACGATAACCCAAGTACATGTGTGAATACAGTAAATAACTATGTATAGTAGTATATTGTAGCAGGCTTAGGTAAATAATGACCAATGGTTAAGGTAAGTCATATTGAACATGAACACATTTATGTAGGATTACTTGCTGTCGAGGGGAATTTTATTTTGCAATTATTGTCATATTAGGGTGATGGTCATCATATTTAAATTAGTCTTGGGTCAAACCAGTGTGGTTCGTCTTTACATTTAGAAAGGGTGAATGGCATTAGCCGGGCTAGTTTAGACAAGCATACGATTGAATTAGTTGTTTTGTTGGTGGTTTTATTCCAAGAGATTTTAAAGAGGTTGTCAGTCTTAGATTTGTTGGGTTCAGATACATAGCCTCTGCAACCTAGTTCAATGCATGTTAATTCTGATTTTATTCCGTTATTGTTTACATCATGGATTAGTGCGACATACTTGTTAGTTTTGAATACATCATCTTTCTTGATGTTAGATTCAAATGGCAGTCAGTTCAATGATGTGAATTTGCTTAGCATGTGGATGGTAGATGACGTATGGTAAGTCCACTAAGTAATTTCCCTGGAAGATTGTTAATAATTTGGGCATCAGGCATGAGATTGCTGATAAAATTACCTATATATATTTGAATTGCTAGTGCTATTATGATGTTGTATTGTGTTCATTTTTAATACATTTTAATAAATATTTAACAACACATTTCACTGGTCTTGTAACAATGCATGCACATATATACGTACTTGTTTGTTGGACGGCGTAATTCCCATTCCGCAGCATCACCTGCTCCAAAAAAAGAATTCTAAATACCCTGCTCTTTGTAATGCACAGCAATCCGTCTGTAACAAAGAATTAAGCTTTTAAATAATAGTTTTACACGAATGTTAAGCAAACATGGATTATTAGTCTGAACAAATTTCACAAAGAATGTATCACGATCCTCTAACTGTATTCATCCCAGTATTATACCTGGGTCCATAGAAATATCATGCAGATTAAGGAAGGCCGTTTTGAAATGTGTCAATATTTGCACAAAACGGTGGTAATTTTCTTTGTCACCAAAACAAATGGGGGCTCTGGCTGAAAAATGTTCAAGGTATATTTTATTCATAAGAGCCAATGTAAACTTTGGGCAGGAAATTGCAGTATGCATAAAGTTAAAAATAATCTATCTACCTGCCATGTGTTTAAAAAGTAGTACTGCCACATATTGTTCATACTCTATCATAGCTCTGACCTGTACAATTTTGGTTCACATGAATCATGGAACCATTCAACTACATTTCTTTTAAAAAGTAAAGGTACAGCCATGGGTGGTATTCGAAAATGGACATGTCAAGACAAAGTTCAAACACTGAGATCTAACTAAGTTAAACTTAAACGTCAACCAATCCCAAATGTAAGATAAGTGACGTGTCCCGGCACGAGCGATCATCTCTCGCTGTTCATACGCAGCCCGGAACTTAGGCTCATCGGTTATTTAAACCTTCACCAACAGCGTTGCTGTCGAGTAGCAACCACCTCCTGGCAGCAGACATATTCAGTTCTTGTTCCTGAACAAGGAGATCGCTGCGGCATTTTCCACACCGACACCAGTCAATTTCATCTCGGCATGGTATGCGCTTCGACATTTCGACTGCCCGTGGGCCTTCCTGTTCGTGCCCACCGGCACCCGCCTCTGCCGTATCTTCCATTGTTTTTGTGGTTCAAACCGGTAACCAGCTGCTTCGAAATCGATTTGGTTTTCGTTGTCTTCCGAAGAATTGGAAAGCCATCTTATTTACACAGTCACAGCGCATGCGCACATAGTTTAATTAGTAAACTTACCATAGCGCCACCTAACGGAGTTGGGAACAAATAGTACGCAGAAAAGTTACGACAGTGTGACGTCACTTTCTTCTAACAATGGCGTAGTCCATAGAAATTCGGTAGTTGCGTGTTCAAAAATGTTTTCCTGGTAAACCGCTGACGTTAAAAAGTTGATTGTAGTTGGAAATTGTTAGTTTGTATTAACTCTTTTAGATGCTTAACACCAAAACGTTGCCTTTTGTTTTCCTTTAAGCACTGCTGCATTAGAAACAACCAGTCATTGATGTCATTGTGTGACAGGAATTATTTTATTATCTAAATTAATTATGTTGCTGTGTTGCAAATATTGCACAAATAAATGTTGTTAGAAAAGTTAACCACACATAAATCGGTATTATACAGATGCATAGGTCATAAATTTGTAATACAGCATGTATTTAAAATATTTGACAGAATCTATTATTTCTTAAAGTTAACTTTGAAATAAAATGTAACTTTTCTGAACAGAAAGTGGCTTCTTTTTCACCTTAAACAGGAAATGTGTCATTTGACATGGAAAATGTTTCATTTGACACAGTATTTGTCTTTTTCTGAAACAGAATTTTGAAACGGAAAATCAGTGTCCCTATACACACATGTATATTTGTTATTAATTATTGGTAATTTCAGGGATTCCACATATGACTCTTATTGATTTCCCAGTGTACCGTGTTATATTATATAAAGTTAGTATCCGGCCACATATTCATACATGTTTTAAATGTATTTATATTTCAAACTGACGTCTCTGGTTAATTAGGATTAAAAACACAATTGCATACACAATTACTTGGCTCCTACTTTTTAATTTGGCTCCTAAAAAATGTAGGCTGCTAGACAAAAAAGTTAACTTAGAGGGCTGAATGACGGTTTTGTTTGGTTTAGCGTATCTGGTAGAGGAGTACGGCTAATGAGTGCAATTGGTGGCCATTTTCAATTGCACGGTTTCCAAATACGGTTTACATCTACATTGCTTTATTAGTCTACGTTTACACACAATGTATCGTTACTTGACTGGGGTTGCGAAACCAGCAGTAAAGCGCAAGCTGGAAAAGTGTGAACGGGACACGCAGTGCGACCAGCAGAAATGACAACATGGGTACTTGAAGGTTTGGGAGCGCGACCACAGGTTGTTGTTTTGCGATGAGGACAGTCAGAAATGACACAAAGGGGAAGGGTTTGATGTCCTGCACAGTGTGCGAGCGACCCATTCAAGCACTGAACACGGCCACCATGGATGGTCTGACACATTTGTTGCGATTTAAATTTGTGTTGTGTTTTGATATTTTCAGGACTAGTAAACCTTTTGGCGGACTAGTAAACTTTTGTCTTTACTAGTCCTGCTGTCCAGTAAAATAAATGAAGTTCTACCCCTGGGCGCTTGTTAGCAGCAGAATTGAGTATTGCAATTCCTTTCTTTGTATCACTAGCAAGGATATCACAAAACTTCAGTGTGTCCAAAATTGTCTAGCAAGAGTAGTTACAAGATCTCGTTTTTCTCGTTCTGTACCACTTTTGAAGTCTGCATTGGCTTCCTGTACGATATCGTATAATATTTAAGATCTGTACCATTACATACCAGACACTGTCCAGTAAGCAACCATCTTATTTGCATTCATTGCTTACTCCTGTAAGAAAACCTATCCAGCTTCAATCATCTAGTTCTGACCTACTTTTTGTTCCTAGAGTCAACACTAACATTGGAACTACAGCTTTTTCAGTTGCTGCACCAACTCTTTGGAATATGCGTCCCCTTAGTGTTAGATCAGTTGAAAATATTACAAAATTCCGTTGTTATTTAAAAACTTATCTTTACAACTTTGCTTATCCACCATAGCTCCCTAGCGCCTTGACTCATCTGTTGACAACTGGAATACTGCTTATGAATTTTGAGATTGACCAATCCTTTTGTTTTGATGTGCCTGTGAGCTTGGTTTCCAAGGATTTAGGCGCAATAGAAGTTATTTTATTATTATTAAGATCATTGTTGAAGAATGAAATTTATTTAAAGAGCAAAATCTGGCTTATGAGCTCATAAGAATCTTATTGAAACGGTTCCTTGGCCAGATCTGTGGAGATGTTTTGTCGACTTACAAATATCACTAGGAACCATAAAATATGTGTTGTTTAGACGATACGATGGAATACTTGAACTGTTCTACCCTGAGCCCAAATAAGGGAAAGTGAAAGGTGCCACGTAGAGTGAATCACAAAATGTTGACTCAGTCAGGGTTGTCAACTATGTCTGTGATAAAAACAGATAATTCATCAAAAATAAATGACGATGCTAAAACACAGCAACAGAAGCACTCGCTGCACCTTATGTGTTTGCATTGCTGCATAGTGATAATCCACATGTATGGTCTTTCTTGGGCCATTTGGATGATAAGAGGTTATATATTACACTGGTCTATAATTTTGATAAATAATGTGATATGTTACACTTTCTAAACATTATTGTTTACTTAAAAACCTTTGCTTAGTAACATGTTTAAAAAGAACTAATCCATGTTGTTGATGAATGTAGAGGAGTTTGCATGTTAGTGTTTGGACTTTGTCGTGTGACAAGTGAAAGAATGATGGTGCATATCTCGTGTGTATTTAAATAACCTCAAAATTTATATTTAAGATGCTTATTATTATTATTTTTTTTAGAATCATATGATGAACACCTACAAGTGAGCACATTAAAGGTAATTACTTTGTGCTTCCAAGATTGTTAAACTTTGTGATGAGTATCGGTTTGATTTTGGGTGCGCACACCTGTGGATACCTGTATACCTGACATTACCTGACACGGACATGAGAATACCTGGAGGCATTGTGCAGGTTGATACGGAAGCTGAGGCCACCTGTCGCACAATATCAACATAAACGGTGTGTAGATAGCTTTAATAAAGTACATAATTCATTGCCACATCAATCTGGTATCATAAGTTTGATGACAACAACAGTGCAGTGATGGAACTGCCAGTACAAGTTTGAGTTATTTTTGAATGTTTTCCGTCTTGGTTGGCATCACAAACTTTCCCCAAGTCCAAGTCCCTGGAGGAAGAATGCTGCAGGCACATGACAAGGCCTCATGTCATCAGCATATTGTTCGATGACAAGCCATTCTTTTGTGAACAATGACAAAAATAATGTACGATTCTGTGTCTGCGCGCGAACAATGCACAGTGGAATTTTGTGTTCAACGCATTAGGGAAGCTAATTACACTACAGTCATTCAAGTGGCGCGTTCGTACCGAGTCTCCCGCCATGAACAATGATATAGATTTCGACAACGCAACCCTATACAGCAGATACAATACACAGCCATTGTTGGGGGATGAAAACCCGACAATGCGTGTAGTATTTCGAGCTGAAGAAAGCTTCCTGTTCGCTTGCGTAATTAAAATGGCTGATTTGTGCTCCATGACACGTCCGTGTGTGTGCGAGCATTATTTTTCCTCGTCATCGTGTTGTCTTCGGAAAACAATTACAGGGGTGGCATTTAGAGTGAAGCGCGATAGAGAGATTACAATTCGGGTGCTCTTTAGCGTGACATAGGATACGGTGACAATGGGACGTATTTGGTGCGGTGTTTTGTCTAGTTTTGTTTCTCGCACAATGGCGAACTATGGGGATGGTGTCTAGACGTCAGCTCCTCTCCATTGTTGGCGTTCTAAAAAAGTCTGCGGCCTATTCTTAATTCTTATGTCAGAAATACAACCTGTCGATCACAATGTCCATTGTTATGTGCCCGTCTTTCTTTCGATCTCGTTTCTTTTGTTGTACTCTGGACACTCTTCGTCAATTCTTTCTCTTGAGACGTGGGAACAAGTGAATTGACAACTTGACTCTTCTTCCTCTAGAGATATTATTGTCTGCTCTTCTAGAGATATTATTGTCTGCTCAGTGATGTTGTTTTGTTAAAAGAAATTGGATTTATTTTCTTGTTATGCCCATTTACTGATGCAAGTAGATATCGTCCTTCTGGTGTTCTCCTCAGTTTTTCGTTCTAGATAACAGAGGTTGTTCTTTGTTGGTTTTCCATTTGTTTAAACTATCGCCAAAGTTTATCTCCTCTTGAGATCATTGATTTGTTTCTGGTGGTTTTCTCAGTTTGACTTTTTTTTTTATATCCTAGACATTATGGATCTTTCTCTTAGCCTTTTCTGTCATTTGTGATGAGATGGTAATTTTAGGAACTGTATTGCTTCATAGATATATCCCTGCTGCATACCTTTACTGTGACAATGATAGTTTAAGTTTCACTGCCATTAAAGCATTGTTACATCAGACACAGCACTTGTCTAGGGAAACTGGCCTTGTGCCGACTGATATTTCCCTATTGTTTGATAGACAAAAATAATTGGCATACCTCTTTGCAAATGCCAAGATTAAGGGGAAGTTTTCTCAGACCAGTTACGTGGTACTGTTTGCTATGCACTGAGAACAATCTCGATCTTAATTTAGCGTAACGTTAGAATGAATAAGCATAAACAGGATAGAATTATCACAAGATTAGGGCACATTCTTGTCCCAGGTAGAACACTGGACATTGGAATCCAGTCACCATGACACAGCAGCGAGTCTAGCCTCATTAACTGCAGCATCTTGAGAACATGTTCTCCTTTCTTGACGCATGCACCTAAATCTATACCCAACTGGCCACTCCCAGTTTGGTTCTGAGTTAAAAAAATCTACCTACTAAAACATGCATAGAAAAGTGCTGTTCCTTAGAAGATTTAGCAAAATGTTTGTGTTAGGTTGGTCTCGCATTAGCGTGGTTCTCGTGGGTAAGCTATGTGAGGCTGTAAATGGAAGTTTATTGTCGTGCCTTGTTTGTGATGATGACACGGTGTCCTGTGTGATTTGTTTTTGTTAGATGGACAATTATACATATTGCTCTGCTGTAGGGGGACAATGAGATTATGCATGTGCGAGTCTCTTGTCATGTGTTATAGTTGACCTATGCCATAGTCTGCCCATGCCATAGTTGGCCCATGGTGTATTTTGCCAATGATGCTGTTAGCGCATTTTGTATTCGGTCCAAGCTGTAGTTAGAGCATGTCATAGTTGGCCCATGCCATAGTTGGCCCTGCTGCTCTTGGCCCATGGTATAGTCCGCCAAAGCTTGAGTGAGAATCATAAGTAAGAAACGGAATATTACTAATGATGACCTAAAGTCTTAGATTTCATAACATTTTCAATTTGTTGTAACTTAAGTAAGCTAAAACCAACGACAGTATGCTTCACACTACAAAATTAATAGATTGTATGAGGATTCATGTGAATTTGTAATAGACACGCATGAAAATTGTAACATTAAAGAAACTATTTAATCAGTTTGTTTAATAGTATTTTGTCTCTTATGTGATTGACCTCATCAGTGCTTAGATGTGGTACCTGATTTTGCAAATATCTGGTTAATGGCTGAGAAATGAACACATTGCTTATTAAATTATTAATATTGTGTTGGCTTGCAAGTTGCATATATATAAATGTACACCTCAGATCATCCACCATACAACACACTACCCACAGAAAACAGTTTGGTCATCCATAATAACTAATGCAGTTTTGCTGAATAAATTATTTAATACTGTGTTCAAGTTGATTTGCATATTTTCCCCACTCATAGATAATTGATCACCTAAAATCATCCCTCTGCCCACAAAAAGGGTGGTAAAATAATCGTTTTGATTTACATGACATGTTCAATGTAAACTCTTTGTCAGCCGATCACTGCTTGCATCCTGACAGCCACATTGTTTACACCTCAGCTGAACAAGCTGTCCTCTTTCTATCAGCCACATTGTTTACACCTCAGATGAACACGCTGTCCTCTTTCTATCAGTGGCCCTTTGATAACATTACATACAACAATTATATAGCAACAATCCTATGGCCAGCCTTCTCATTTGGAGTATGAGCGGTATTGAAATGCCTGCGTTTATTGCGTTGAATCTGCACAACACGTTCAGTCAGGTGCCAAAACTTAATAACTGTTGTCCTCTGAATAAGAGTTAAAGGTGCCATGTTCCAAACGTTCAGTTGCTTGAGAAACAAACTTAAGGTTGTATGGAATAAAAATCATAGTCCTCTCATTTGGGGCATGAACAATATTGAAATGTCTACGAAGGTAATTGCATTGAACCTGCACAACATTGTCAGTGCTATGCCAAAACTTAATGTGTTTTGCCCTATGAAATTAAATAGGAGAAAATTGTGGCATGTTCCAAATGTTCAATTGCTTGCGAAGCAAATTTTAGGGCGTCTGGAAGAAGAAAAACATAATTCTCTCATTTGGGGAATTGGAGCATGAGCAGTATGGAAACGTCTACGATGACAATTGCATTTCACCTGCACAACACTTTCAGTCTGGTGACAAAACGCAGTTGTTTTTGTCTTATGAATAAGAGTCAATTCTGGCATGTTCCAAATATTTAGCTGATTGTCAGACAAACTTTAGGGTCCCTGGAAGAAAACAAACATAGTTAGTTGAAGGTAAAACAGTGATTAAGCCCTCTAATAAAATTTCCTTTTTTATTTTTGATACACACTATATATATATATATGTTTAATATTTGTATCTATGTTTCACTTCTCATACTCAACTGACTTCTGCCATTTAGGGAGTTTACGATACTGTACAATAGCAGCCATATCTTAGCAATTTTACAGGATGTGTCGTCACTTGGTGGACAGACCACGGTAATAATTATGGACGCCATTGTATCGCAAAACTACATTTGCAACGGATTGCTCAAAGCACTTTACTCCCTGTTCAATTGAAAACCATCTCGGCTTCTCTGGGAAGCATTCAGCCATGCTGCAATTAATGTGCGAAGACTATTCATACACAAATATCTGTAGCCAGGTACTCATTCATACAGCTGAGTGAACTGAAGCAATGTAGATTAAACGAACTTGCCCAAGGTTCGACACCGCCACCCAGGATTGGAACCCGCGTTCTCTCAGTCGGGAGTCCAGAGCTTTTACTGCTGCGCTAATGTATGTCTCAGATTGTGTATATAATGTTTTAAACAACATCTGGTCTTGAAAACAATTGCTACAGAAACATGTTCTTGCGTCATACTCTGCAGAAGCTCGTGTGATGTATTGCTACTATTTTGACAGTTTAACACGTGGGTGACCATCTTTTTGTGGCAACACTTATATTTCTTTTCATACTGCACACACCTCATTAACAACGCAGTGTCGAATAAAGCTACATGTTCGTGTTGTGAGTGTATTTGTTAACTTGTAGCGTGTAGCATAGATATTTATTAAACAGCAGACGCTCCCTAGCGGTTGTGCTCATGTGAAAATTCGTTTCGGGGTCGAGAACAACTATGAATCACAGTTACGTATGTAGAAGGGATAAAACCAAGTGGGCCTCAAATATATGACCAAACACATACAAATGGGTTGAGAAAAAACGTGGAGTAGTGTGGCGCCAAAGTTGTTGATGTTACATGTAACCCCTTTTTCGAGATATCCTTATTGCAATACAGATTTCCAATACGCCAGTGAATCTAGATATGCTTGGTTACTGCTTTCTGTTGCACCAAATAAAATGCAACTCTCTGGGCGATATATTCGATCTGAAAGGGTCGTATAAATATATATTTTAATACATCTACAAAGTTGGTATTAAGACTTATGAGTAATCTAAGACATCCTACCACATAGTATAATTTTAACAGTGCATAATTAGGGGTACTGAAGTAAATACGAATCTATTGACGTTTTCTGCCATAGTAGGCCTACCCCAACAGCTGTATTAAATAGCCCCTTTGCTGATCGGCTGGGATTTCCGCAATAGACAAAAATCGGTTGAGTCCACATTTCATAAAACTGAATATATTGCGGAGGGGTAAAAGGCAGAAATTAAAAGTAGACACATTTTCCTACATTTTGGTACTAAAATTTGCATTATTAATAAAACCGGGGTGGGATACGAAACTTGCGATTAGGCCTCTTCTGGGTTTCATGTTATGGACTACTTTTTATGGTATCTGGAAATGTTTGTGTGCTCCAGACATCTGACACTATGCATAATGCTGATGACGTTATTTCCTATCATTTATCACATGCTGAAATGAGCTGGCGCACGCATGTCAAGTATGCATATTACCACGTCAACTACTAGCAACAAAATCATTAAGTCCGCCACCGATTCGCATAAATCATGCATTTTCCCTGGCTTTCATGACCAATACTCAACTCCAAATGGTCTATGCAGTACACATTTAAACACAAACTAAACCAAACGTCATTAGCTATATCTTTTAGTGCGTATTTAAGAAACACTATGGTGTATCAAATATTTTGTTTGATGTACATGCAAGATAGACTTTATAAACTGTCAATATTATTGGTGAATAACTGTGAAAACAATTTAAAATGTTGTAACTGTACCAATTGGATGTCGTAATAAACATGAATATCTCATTGTTTCAACGGTACCAACATATTTTTTAGAAAACGCTCGTTGCCTTCCATTTGGCAATATGTCACTTACGCGTCTTTAAACGTGTACACTAGGTGTATTTGTATTCGTTTGCTTAGCATCAGTGCTGGAGTTGCAGGATTTTTGTGACAACACCAACTGTGACACGATTTTTCCGTAGTCGGTATTTTTAGGCCATACAGGTAGCAATTTCGGAGAAAGAAGTTCACGACATTTTGAATTGAGAGATATGTGTCTTTATGGCTAGACTGATCTCATCTTTCACAACTGCCCATACAAAAACTACACGATTCAACAGACGCACTATGTCGGAATGCGTCTGTTGTATGGCGCCATGCAGGGGTATTTAGTTGCTTGGTGGTTGGTAAAAAACTTTAAAAGAATGTGGTTAGAGACAAACTACAATGCAAAATGTATTCTTGATTTGGTGACTATATAATCTGTAGCCACACACTGTACAGTGTCAATGTGGGCGCCATAGTCGAAGGCTTCACAGTCAAAGAGAGCCGAGATATCACAACTGGAGCCAAGACGTGAGTACTTTCGTCTAGTGTGTTAGGCTATAAAATACGTCCAGGTAACAGTTAAAGCAGCTTCCTCACCTGCTTTAGGTTCTTTTATGTACAAATAAAAATTAGCAAAGCATTTTAAAATTGTGTTTTAATGTTAAAGAGAATTGATTTTGG
This sequence comes from Escarpia spicata, assembly GCA_963995525.1. NCBI lineage: Eukaryota > Metazoa > Annelida > Polychaeta > Sabellida > Siboglinidae > Escarpia > Escarpia spicata. The sequence goes on along the minus strand of OZ023215.1, from coordinate 10,486,493 downwards.
TCATTATAGTCCACCAGCATATGTAACTAACCCAAGTTTTTGATAGAATCATGACAAAGTGCTTAAGATTAGCTCATTATTGTTGTGAACATGAAAAGGATTGTTGCCATTGCTCTGTGAGGTCTTAGTATGTGTTTTGCTATTTGTAGGAAAAATGTAAAAACAAATTGCACCAATTTTACCTTGACGTTTTAGCATGATTTTGGGCAATTTTTACGAAAAATAAGAAATTCATTAAAAATAAAAATTATATATATATACAAATTAAAATATAAATGAAATAATGGTATGTGACCATTGATCATCTTCACGCAATGCAATGTGATGTATACGTAACATTAGATGATTGTGCAGTAATTGTGATGTTGTATTGTTAACTGTATATTGTAAGTGTTTACGCAGAGTTTTCGAAAATATTCTCCGAGTGCGTTGAAACGCCTACCGAAGTATATATCGAAATGTATCAAGGTTGTGAAGAATTCTTTTGTACACTCTTCTGTCCACGGAAACTCTCAATAGATCTGAGATACCATATGTTCAAACAGTTGAAGCCTGGCAAGGAGTTAAACAAAGTTCCACCTACTGTTTTAATTTGAAGGAACATATAAGATGCACTGTGTGCAGACATGCATCTGGTCTCATGACCTTATCCTGCACTCAAAAGGTCCCAACCCACTGCATCTTGGATGGCGACAACAAGGTGACATGCTGTTGCCGGCCAGTAATATCCGAGGATCCCCCCGCACCAGATTCAGGGCTATAGCTCATCAAGTACGACTGTGGTGCCAATAATTTTGAATCAAAAAAAAAATGTACCTGAAACAACATTGCATGAACTCAGCTATACCACTGTGAAGAGGACGACCACAGGTGCTGCAACAAACGACTCTGATCGGAGAAGACATTGAAAACGAAGATTGAAGAGAATATTGCCGTAAGGGCAACGTTGTCCTATCTACTGCCGTTATGTAATTACATAAATAAATTATACAGACAAAAAACATACATTATGCTGGCCCAATTTGGAGTTATATATTATATATCACTCTACCAGTAACGTATATGTATAATAACTTTAATTGACATGGGAATATCGTATTGCTGAAATATAACCATTTTAATGAGTCACATATGATATGATTATTACGAACAATAAATGGTTGCATTTGGGGGAGTTTTCACACCCTTGTCTATTTCCTCCTAAAATCACCCTAAACCATCGTGAATAAAATAGCAATATCGCTCTTTCTTAATCTTCTTTGGATAGGAATGAACACAATTGGGAAGATTGTACCCACTTTTTTGCTATTTTACATAAGCTGGTTGACTATCAGTTATATGCAGCATGGTCCGTGTATATACCAGTATTTTCGTTTTGAAATTTGCGAACAAAAAGGAGAAAAAAAAGCAATGTTCGTTTTTCGTGTTCATATTTCAAGTACAAAAAATGAATACAATCTGCTATTCGCAGTATTTCTAATACATGTTAGAAAAACAAAATAACGATAAAACAAACCGTTTTTCGTTTTCACTGCTTTAGAACTGAAAACGAAAAACTATTTTTTGTTTTTGCACTTGGGAAGTTTTGGCTTCCTTACTGCTTCGGCTAGGTGGCAAAAATTGGTGGCTTCGGCGGGACAATTCGGTCGCACTGGCGGCATTTCAAAAACAAATTCGCTGAAATTGCAACGTCGCCAATGTGGTATCGTTGCCGACGCGACAAGTACGGGCGAATATTGGTCGTTTCGGCGCTGTTGTTTTATGAAAGGTTTCTAACATTTAATTAATTATACTCAAATTTCCATGGTAAACTACTTTATTAGTTATGTTTTGCAGACATACATAATATAAAGCTAGTATTTTAGAGTGTACTATTATGTGAAAGTGTTTGAAAATCTAAATAATAGTAAAGCATATTTGAATGCAAAGATTAGTATTTTGGAAAACATATTGAATTAAATGTTGAATTCTGAGATCGCCCATATTTTAAATTAAATTAAACTTGTTAGTGAATCACCATACAATATCATACACAATATATCATTTTCCTCAACTCCATATAGCCTTGTTCACGTACTATGCAATTTTAAGATAAAACGGCATCAAAGATTAACAAGAATATCCGCGTGCCATATTCCGCTGAAAATATGTGGCCACCGGTAATTTGTGCAAAAACGCAATTATTTATCAAATAACATATCAAATGCAAATTGATACATATGGTAGCAAATAGTTCATTCTACAATGCAACTTTAAATTCACAAAATCTGACCCTTGTGCAAAATGTAATCAATACCTTATTTCTAGTTGTATAGTACTGTTTTAAACAATCATGTACAAATACGCAAGTAATAGGTTACCCCTAATTTCTTGCGTTTCCTGAACAAATATCAGCTTCGTTTTTTTTTTTAAATCACTCCACTATCATCTAACTATAATCCAGAAGTGTGTGTTCCTTGTATAATTCCACACCGTTAAGACTTAGTGGTTTGGCATAGGTGTATACACACACAAACACGCACGCACGCACAGTGAATTTATTATTCGAAAACAAAAATTTATATTTGTAGAGAATATTATGTTTATTAATACAAATTATTTATTACAGCCAATTATACTTTAGTTTTTTCAATATTTTAGAGAAAATAAGTACTTTTGAAAATAGCCAATGGTTAGAATGCTGATGTGTAGTAGTTTTGTTATTTTTAGGATACGAATATGAACTGGTAGCACATCAACAGAAAACGTTAACAAATTAGGAATAACCTATTACTTGCGAAACGGTAGACTTCTTTTTTTAATAATACTACCGAACTAGAAATTAGCAACTGATTAGATTTTGCGTGTCACTTCAATGCCAGTCAGATTTGTAAATTTAAAGTACGATAATTATTTTTTTATTAAACTGAATGTACAACATCAACTTTATTTACTTATTTGATCATACTTGCTAACGTATGTGTCATTATGGAATTTGATATATTATTTGATAAATTACGTGTTTTTTGCCAAAATAACCGGTCGTATGTCCAACGGAATACAGCACGCGGATAAAAAAATTGAATTGTTCATCTCTGGCGCCGTTTTATGTCATGTCATGGAGTTAAGGAAAGTATATATATATATATAATATACAATGTATATATTTATATAGTGTATGAGGCATGTTAATTCACTAGAAATGTTTATTCGATCTCAGAATGCTAAGTAAAGTACGAGTACATTTGTCAAAACACTAATAAATGCATACAAGTACACTTATTGAATTTAAAATATGGGCGATCTCAGAATGCAACGTTTAGTTCGAGTATGTTTTCCAAAACACTAATCTTTGCAATCAAATACGCTTTACTATTATTTAGATTTTCAAACACTTTCACATAAGAGTTCAATATCTGGACCGGGCAAGTATGGTATATTTGGTGTAAAAACCTGGCTCTCAACATTGGGGACTGTGTATCCCTCGTGACTCGGAGATCACGTTAATGTCGGTCCCGTCTCAATTTGTGACGTAAAAAAACCACTGAGGATGACAAGCACCCTGGCAGTGACCACCCACAGTGCCAGCATAGAAAGGTCGGCTTGGCGATAATGTTCTGAAAAAGGCTGACTAGTTGAATGAGACCTTGTAAGTCCATAACATTGTAACCACAATATATACAATAGATAGATTAATAGAACGTTGCCGAGTGCTGGTAACAACAAGAAAACTAGAGAATAGTACACTCTCAAATACTAGCTTTATGTTATGTATTTTTCCTAAACACAATAACTAATAAAGTAGTTTAATTACCAAATTTGAGTATAATTAATTTAATTGTAGAAACCTTTCATAAAACAACGGCGCTGAAATGACGAATATTCACCCGTACTTGTCGCGTCGGCAACGATACCACTTCGGCGACGATGTAATTTCAGCAACTTTGCTTTCAAAATGCCACCAGTGCAACCGAATTGTTCCGCTGAAGCAACTTTTGCCGCTTAGCCGAAGCGTAAGGCAGCCGAAACTTCCTGGCGCTGCAATCGTTTTTTTGTTTTCCGTTCTGATGCAGTGAAAACGAAAAACGGTTTGTTTTATCGTTATTTTGTTTTTTCTAACATGTATTAGAAATACCGCGAATAGTAGATTGTATTCGATTTTCGTTTTTCGTACTTCAAATATGAAAACGAAAAACGAACATCGTTTGTATTTTTCCTTTTTCGTTCGCAAATTTCAAAACAAAAAAGAAAAGACGGCATATACACAGACCCAGGCATGAATGCGATTATAATAGCCTATGTTTTACGATTTATGCATGCGCTTAGCTGAAACAACACGCTCCTAATCTCAAAATGGTTACAACTTTCCAATATAACAATCCTTGCGCGCTTACCTACTAACTTCTATCTACTACTAACAGTGAGTTAACGGACATTATGTGTAATAGACTAATAATGTGTTATTTGTTTTATTTTTCTCTGTTCTGTTTTATTTTTCTCTGTTCTGTTTTTTCTTCGATATCACCAAGACGAAGATTACTATGGAAAAGACAGGAATCTCATCAGAAAAACCTCAGCCGGTGAGTGGCTGGTACTCCTAACATATTCCACGGACAACTGAAAGAACAAATGAAGCTATTACAACTTTATAATAATATATAATAATTATTATTTATTGATAAACACAACATTGAGTAAACGAAGAAATATGTAATGTAGATACAACAGATGAGTATACTAAAATTGTATGCGTACACACATAGAAACACACACACACACACACACACACACACACACACACACACACACACACACACACACACACACACACACACACACACACACACACACACACACACACACACACACACACACACACACACACACACACACACACACACACACACACACACACACACACACACACACACACACACACACACACACACACACACACACACACACAATTTTATAGTCTGTGAAAAAAGAAAAAGTATGCGTGTGGGAAACCTAAGACGTTTACCTTAATATGATTCTCGGGCGTAAACTTACATAAAAATCACTGACTTCGTGTTTACCCTCTTCAAACATTGTATACACACTTGTGTGTGTATATGGTATTTTGTAGATTATGTATAATTATATCACATTAAATATATTTATGTATATATCGTTATGTATTTGTATATATACATGGTTGTCTTTTCTTGTATCATGGGTCTAATATTTGAATAAACGAATCATTCACACGCACGCACGCACGCACGCACGCACACACCGGGATTACATGTAATGGTTACGTATTCTTGTGTTTATATGTGCAGACCAGACGTTGGGTTGTCATTTCCCTTGGCGTGTACGGTTTTGTGGTTAGCCTCATTTTGGTAGCTGCCATTACTGGTGGCGCCCTCTACCTTCAAGGATTGAAACAAGACCTCGGCTTGTGTAAGGTATGTTGAATGACTGAAGTAGTGAAGTTCGTTTGTAGAAGACTTTAAATGTAGCTGTGTTTAATAAACGGTACTAATACACCATATGTATGGTATTGTGTGGGAAGGGGACAGAAACATTGAATAGACCTATTACGTTTAACACTGGAGATTTTCCTAATTTGTTTTACAAATGCTGTAGTATTATTAGTATCAGCAAGAGTTAATTTCATTGAGTATTTTCTACTCTGTTTGCAGGAAACACACAACAATGTGGACACTGCTGCGTTGACGGCCTACACTGTGGAGGTAACACATGCAATCAAGCACGCACGCACACACTCAAACGCACCCACGCACGTACGCACGCACACACTCACATGCGTGCACGCGCGCGTGCGCACACACACTAGAACGTCCAATTATAAAGAAGCAAGAGTTTATATGTATTATGTATGTTAACGTTTTCCTCCTACACGGTTTGCATATCTTGAGCCAAACGTTCAGCTTTCAACAAACTTTTCAATTGACTACGACCTCTGATCTATATACATACATGTATATATATATACACACTGTATATATTATATATATATATATGTAAATTCCCCATGAGTTATTAGCGGTTTTAGGATTTCTGCCGTAAATTGATTGGTCATTACGTTAGTATTGTTATAAGGTCGCCAGGTCGCGAGGATCAGTTGGGAACATTTTACGCAATTAATCGCCTTCAGCAAAAAAATTGTTTTAAATTTACCTCATACCGAACGTCGTTTACGAATACAGTAGGAAGCCGTCTTCTGTATTTACTGTAAGTTGCGCCAACCGTAGGATTGGCATTTTTGCTGGTTTATTTAAAGAAAATATGTTTTTTATAGTGTGGTTCATATAAGGGGATTGTTATCTGCAACTTTAAATCGAGTGATGGCTTCAAAAATGCCCATGTTCAAGCCGTAAAGATGTTTCCAAAATTCCATCGCACACCTCGTTTCAGAATCATTTCGCATGTCCTATATGATAAGTACGCTAGCTCGTGTGTGAAAATATCTTATTTTACCAAACCTATTAAATTATTTTCCGACTAGAAATTCAGCAAAATATTGATAAAATGGTTCTGCCTCTATAATATTCTATATCACAACGCAATTCACACTTTCGCAAGTTACACGATCTAATCAATTTGAACAACAACGAAAGAGATTCGCGATGGACTAAATTAACAGATGATGCCAAACTGATGTTTCTGCTTAAGTACTAGTAGGATGTGTCATGTTTTAAGCTAACCATCGCAATGTCTCAAATGAACTGCACACCTATATATCAATATAAACAGTGTTGGTTATTGTGCATGCATCTCCTCCAAGGCACCGGGGACCCCACTGCCTCTTGCATTGGTCATTCGCTTTCTTGGACTCTCATCTACCAATTGGCGATATGTGAAATGGTTATTTCGAGTTACTTCCTTTTTCAGTAGACGAATTATATGGTAAGACGCTCTCAATAGTAACAAACGAGAGATGTTTTGTGTATGTTTCAAGTTCGCGTTATGTTCTGGCATGAGATTAGACGTTATTATTTTCATCAACGTATGTTGTTATTTTAATAGTACAAGCTTGAGGATCGACATTCAGACGTCACCCAGAAGGTACAGCTGAATACGGTGATGAAGACGGAGGTATTCATTGAGAATGGAACTGTCGCAGTGTTTGACTTCCTCAAGGTATACGGGATGTTCCCATTATATCGATACAAACCCTACGATCACGAGGCAGGTTTCGAGTGCGTGCTGACAGTTTTGGCGAATACGATGTTGCTGTTCCTTGCCTATAAAATACAGGCATACCTTCGGGTACCTTCATAATTTTGAAGTTCCTCTTCCTTTTGAAGTTATGCCATTGACACCAAATAGAAGGGTAATATTTTAGCAGCGTACATTTTAAATATATACATTGCTTTTTGCGGGAATTGTGTTTGTTGTTGAATAACTGTTGTATTGCCATCTTATGTATGACTTATGTATGACTTATGTATCACTTAAGTATGACTTATGTATGACTTGTGTATGACTTGTGTATGACTTGTGTATGACTTGTGTATGACTTATGTATGACTTATGTATGACTTATGTATGACTTATGTATGACTTGTGTATGACTTGTGTATGACTTGTGTATGACTTGTGTATGACTTGTGTATGACTTATGTGTGCTCAACAGAATATCGGTGGGTTCTACACAGCGGAGTACAACAGATGTTTCCTGGTGGGTGGACTTGACGAGAAAATCAAGACTCCAGAGAATCTCAAAAAGGAACTTGCCTCGATGAAGGTACAATACGTGTAATTCCAGGTATTATTCGTGCAGAAAAATTGTCTGACAAAGGTATCCATGTAACACAAACGTTTAAAACAGAATCTCACTATTTTCTGTTTAAAAAGTATATATGTAGAATTGAGAGCTTGTCAAAAAATATGTAGACATGCCCGGAACACAATATTGTGTCCCACAGTTGAGTCGTGATTTTATTAGCCGTTGGGTACGATCGAACTAAATAACCTAACCACCTTGTGACTTGTTGTCTAGCAACATGTCTGTCACGCTGTCAAAGCACGGATGCCGAACACGTGGACAGTTCGAATATTCCGTCGTATAGGTCTATTTTGTTGACATGTTGGCCCTACATAAAAAAACATAAGGCATATTTGTTTAAGCGAGAACTTCAATCGGGAATGACTGATTGGTGTGACGGACCTTTCGCTAGCCAACGAGTCACCTGGGGGTAGGCCAGTTGGTTACGTAATTAATTTCCAGTGAGGGATCATCCTTTTGATTTTGGATGCTGACGTCAGTTTTGATAAACTAATGTGTATTAGCAAACGTACAAATTTCCTAGGATCTCAGCCTAGTTTTTTTCCAAACTTGTAAACTAAACTTATATTTGTTTACGATTAGTTGAACCATCTTGTGAGTCCAGCCTCTGGAATCATCTACTACCGCGCATCCCGGGTAGCGGTGACCGACCAGACCTTCTTCCCCGAGGCACTGGCGCCCTTCTGCAAAGGCAGACCGACCTACTGGCTGACGGAGTACAACAAAGGTATCAGTAATCAGTATATATGTTGATAAACAAATATCTGCGAAGTATGCCCAGGCAAATAACAAATGATGCTAACCCTTTAATTAAACAGACGAGGGTCATGTTCTGTTAAGTTAACCAATTATGGCTCGTTAAACACATCTGAATGGTCGCAATGTTTATATATACCTGTATGTATATATAAACATTGCGACCATCCAGATGTGTTTAACGAGCCATAATTGGTTAACTTAACAGCACTATATATATATATGTATATATATATATATATATCGAGAGAGAGCGAGGGCGAGAGAGAGAGACGTGATGATGTGTATTATATAACATAAATTTACAATAAAACTTACAGACTTGGAACCTTTAATTCGGTACCTGAGACAGAGGGGGGAGAGAGCGAGAAAGAGCCTATATATTTTGTAAACCTTGTTTATTTCTGGTACGATAATGGTGGTCGATCATTCGGGAGTGGCCATTAGCCCGTTCTTCAGTGTAACATTAATTAAAACTGAATTGGGCGGTGACCATTTGTCTAAAATTTATATTGTCTAAGATAGTTGTATTGTCTACGTCTCTAAGATATCATTCGTAGAAATCGTAGCACGTGTCTGTCTGATTCCAGCAAAGAGAGTGAAGAGAGGAGGCTTCAGTATCTCCATTAGCATATCCATTAGGATAAGTTTCTAATGGTTGTGAACACAGACAAACAGTACGTATCAATATAGTGTGTGTGTGTGTGTGTGTGTGTGTGTGTGCGTGCGTGCGTGCGTGCGTGCGTGCGTCCCATTGGTACAACACGTGACAATGAACACAATACATTATCATGTGTAATGCATAATATTTATGAAATGTTAATGTGCCGTGATAATGCGCAATCGGGACATGCTAAAAAGATTTTTGTTTAATGTTACACGTGCGGCTATCGAACTTAATAGCAGATTGAAATTGTAGACATTATATGTTTGTACATTTACATGTTCACTTTGCAATGACATCGTGCAGCATGTTTCAGGTATACGTAACACGTCGGAAAAAATGTGTTGTTATATCTTGTCTAAATGTTGTTTCTTCAAGATTAAGGTCAGTTATTTAAAAAATGTCACCCTTTGTGTACCTGTAGAATAGCTTACTTTCCCGGGCATAAACATCAGGTAAGGAGAAATTAATCAACGTGTTCTAGTTTCTCTTCTGAAAGACAAAGGCAATGTAGGCTATACCAAATTGTCTACATTCCAAAGCGACACCAGGTAAGCTCTAACTCTGGTCCTCTTAATTGATAGTCCGCGTGCGTTTAATTGATAATATGCGCGCGTTTGCGTGTACGTGTGTATATGTGCGTGTGTGTATACAGCTACGTTCTATTTTCAGAGCATCGACGAGATAAAACAGTCGACACCAGATCAACTCGAACATATCCAAGAAACAGCAACATCACTTTACGAGTTCATGTTAGTTTGGCTAACTATTATAATACATGTAAACATGTCTGCAACTTCAAACTGACCCTGCAGATTTTTCTAATTTAATAGACATCTGCCTATTACTTTAGATTGCCAAAATTACTGTAGTAAAGTTGTATTATTGTGCACGAGAAATATACGGACATGCTGACTGGAACATTATTTGTAATAATTAATTGGTAATAAAAGCGAAATTGCACAACGTAATGATTGTGTGTTTATTAATTGTCTTCATCTATGTTGTTATTGTATTAGTTTGCTTAATTTGAATGTATACCATGTTATATAGAATATTACGGTATCGTTACAGTACCAGGTCAAACTGTTCAGGTAGGCCAATCAGTGATAGGAAACAGAAAATGCAAATTATGATCAGGGTACAAAGGCGCCGCAACCACGGGGCTTGGAGGCTGATCCCCATATTTTGGTGGGGCTGGAGATAAAATTGACCCCCCAATATCTGCGGAAGGGTTGTGCAATTTCGGGTGGAAATAGTTTGGTGGGGCTGGAGATACGATTAGCTTCCAAATATTTAGGGAAGGGGGTGCATTTTGGGGCGCAATTTAATGTTTTGGTGGGTCTCAATGGGGTGCAAATCAATGTTTTGGAGAGCCCGAAGGTGTTTTGGTGTGTCTCGAGGGGTGCAAATCGAGGTTTCTGGTGAGCGTTGCGTATCTATTCAACAACACTCCCCCTCCGTATTCCGATGTCATGACCCGGCAGCGGAGTGGTGCTGAAGCTCTGGCTCAACCCACCCAATATTAATTTCTTCCGGTCCTTTTGGGGTATTATTCCATTAAAAACAGAGCGTGAACATAACCTTAATAGCAAGTGATCAGCAACCAACACTCGTCTAACAGCATAGCCAAACACCCGGCTACAAATGGGGGTATAAGCAGATCATCAGCATATCTTATCTTTCCCAAACAATAAGCTGCGCATCCGAAATGTCCATCATACATTATCGGACAGTTAACACATAATAATAATAATAACAAACTTCTATAGCGCCTAAATCCCCGGGAATCTGAGCTCAGAGGCGCAACATACAAGAATCATTGGGCAAAATCGTTAACAGGGACAAGCTAGAGTCGTCATTAGATCAAGGGCCCGCCGAAGGTTAGGGTGGGAATGCAATTTCAAACAAATATGTCCAGTTTTTTTACGAAAGGTATCTATAGTCTCAGATTATTTTTAAGCGATAGGGAGTTGACTCCAGATTTTTGGTGCAGCTACAGAAAAAGCACGTTTGCCAATAGTAAGCTTGGTTTTCGAAACAAAAAGTCGTTGTGAAAGAGATGATCTGAGGCCAATGTAACTGTTTAAATAGGGGCAGAGATTGTGAGAAACGAGGTGCTTTTACTTTAGTACCACACGTACTAAACAATTATGTACACGTTGGAGTTTAGCTAAGTAGTTTTTAGCAATATCGTTTAGGAGTGAGTTGCAGTAGTGAAGGTAATTACAGAAATTGATATTGTATTAGCAGTAAATAAAGACAAATGTCGCCGAATTCGACGGAAATCAAGTATATGGTTGAAACAGGAATTACATACGTGAGAAATGTTCTGGAGAAAGCTGAAATCACTATCAAAGATAACACCTAGATTACGAACGGTATCTGATGGTGATGTATCATTACCAAGCAATTTAACTGGACAGTAGTTTACAACCTTGTTTCGTTGTTGTTTTGTGCCAATAATAATTAGATCAGTTTTATCTGGATTTAGCTTCAATTTACTTGCTTCCGTCCACAAAAAGATGTCAGTGAGACAGTCATTTAAAGTTGATAGAGATGTCTGTGTATCAGTTGGTGAAAGTTATATACACACCCGTGTGTCGTCAGCATACAAGTGATGATTTATATTATGATTAGTTATTACTTGACTAAGGGATGTAGTGTATAAGCTAAACAGAACACCAAATGGAAGATGTTCTGGACAAGACAGTGAGCCAGATACGTTAATGCTTTAGTATCGATCTGAAAAACATGAACTAAGCCACTGACGAGCTGTGCCAGAAATCCCAAAATGTCTATGAAGGCGATGTAAAAGAATATCGTGATCTATTGTATCAAAAGCAGCTGAGTGGTCTAGAAAGGTGAGAGCAGTAAATTTGCTATTATCCATATTGCATACAATGTCATTGTGTATTTTAAGAACCGTCTCAGTTAAATGAAATCGCTTGTATGCAGAGTGTAGATCATTTAATAAGTGCTGTGAATAAATATGTTCATGGAGTCGATTTGCAACAAAATTCTCCAACATGTTCAACAGAAAACTAAGAATAGAGATAGGACGCTAATTTTTAAGGTCATTTTTGCACAGAGTTTGTTTTGTAATGAAACGATTGAGCTTGGAGTAAAACAGAAAACCATAGTCAGGATGAGTCTTCAAATTTGATAATTAAACCTTGTCTGGTTCAGGGACTGTGGGTCTATGAGCCGAGCTAAAATTTAGTGAAGTTCAGTCTAAATTGGGGACTAGTAGATGATTCAATGTTTTCATTCCTCGGTTGTGACGAAGTTGACACGAGTTTAGCCCGACCCACTCGAATATCCGGCTTCTTTATACGCAGCCATTCATATTATCCTCTATATTTTATACAGTTGGTTGTTGGACCATACAATGTTCTCATTACAGTATTATATATGATTTGTCTAAATTTGTACCGGTACGTTCCAAGATCGTGTTAGTGCTGATGTAATTGAACCACTTTATGTTCTCGATGCAACGGAGGCTCTTCATGGCGAAAGCATCGATTTTCTTGGCCTGTTGAATGGTCAGTTGCCAGGTCTCAGAGGCATATAGAATTATCACTATACACTATATTGTAAAACGTTTAAAATGTTTCCATTTATATTTAGTAAAATTACATAAAGAAAACAGTTGGGACGGAAGTGAAGTAAACTGTAACGATATCGTTACAAACTGTACTGTAATTCAAAAAAAAAACAAGGTGGCGGCGCTGCCATATATGTGTGTGAATCTGTACTTAAGGTAGGTAGTATGGATTCCACAAAAAATCTTTAGTTTTCAACACAGATCAAAAATATTTGGTATGCAGATACATACCAACATAGTTAAGATTTTTTTCATGTTTCGCATAAATTATGCAAATTAGGTATCCAATATGGCCGCCATAATAGGGAAAATGAGGTATTTTTTGCCGCGCTCTAACCAAAAACGTATTCAAGTTACAAGCTGGTAATTTAGCACAGGGATTACTGTTATGCATATCTACTGCATGAATATCACATAAATCAGATGTGTTGTGTTGTTTACGTGAAAAAAGATTTTTTGTCCAAAAAAAATATTTTGTGTAACTTTTTCACATAATTAACGCCTATAATTCAGAAACCATTAAATATATTATGATTTCTTTTAAATCATGCAGTAGATATACTCATTAGGCACTGCGGTGCAAAATGTGTTGCAGTTATACCCAGTATTTATTCTACTAGAGCGCAGCAACTTTAAGTACTCACAACAAAAATGGTATTCCGAGAAAACGATGATAAGGCAGACCTGCCTACCCCAAAAACTTCCTGTCAGTAATCCATCTTCCCATTTACACTGATTTTCAGGAATATAGGCTTCCTGTCAGTAATTCAGAACTGTGTTAGATATTGGTCGCCGGGGGGGGGGGTAACGAAGGGTCAAAACCATTAGTTACGCTGTCACCAACATCACCTACACCCTAGCCTACTCCTCAACTCTAGAATGATAAATGATAGACGGGGGGGGGGGGGGGGGGGGGTAGCGACAGGTCAAAACCATGACTTACGCTGTCACCAACATCAGCCAACACTCTCTACCTAACCTACTCAACTCTAGAATGATAAATGATAGACGGGGGGGGGGGGGGGGGGGGGGGTAGCGACATGTCAAAACCATTATACTTACGCTGTCACCAACATCAGCCAACACTCTCTACCTAATCTACTCAACTCTAGAATGATAAATGATAGACAGGGGGGTGGGGTAGCGACCGGCCAAAACCATTACATCACACTGTGACTGTCATCGACATCGCCTACACTCTAGTGACTGTATGATAGGCTGTAAATGATAGACTAAACTCTTCAATAAATACACTAACTTAGTCTTAGTACAGTCAGTTGGCCTAACACTACAAGTACAACACTCACTAATTTTTTGCATTACACGTTTCTTTTCGGTTGGCGGTGGCGTCGTTTCGCTGTCATCCATCGTTTCGTGCAGCGTGACTTCGTTTTGTTTGATCGCGGAAATGCCAATTTGTCATAACGTTGTTTCCTATTTGTTAGATTACGACCAGACTCAGCGAATGAAAAACCATGTCACAACATGCTGCATACATATGCTGCCACCTGTTGATTATAGTGGAAACTAAATTTTAGGGATTGGCAAACATGGCGACAGTCCGTAATATTTTCATCCCTCGCCGTAATTTGAGGTGACTTTCCGGAATGATTCCGGACAATCCGGAATGGTAGGCAGGTCTGATATTAAGGTAACTTTTATAACCAAATTCTGCCAAAAGCCATCCGAAGAAACCTCAATATTGCCACTTTGTAAGCTAATCTACTAACTGCATATTGAGGTAAGGATATGAAAGTACATAAATAGCAAAGAAAGTCCTTTTCAAAAAAAATTCAAAAATCACTTTTTGAATCCATACTATCTACCTTAACAATTGCCAGTCTTCTGATATTTGTTTAAAGAATATACCGTATGCTGTTGATGACTGTTTTGAAAGCATCTTTATTGAGATACAAATTAGTAAACACGAAAAAATCAATGTCGGTTGTATGTATAGAGCACCGAATACCAGCATCAGCAAATTTAATGACAATCTCTCATTCATACTGGGAAATCTCACTAGCAAAATTGTGTATATATGTGGTGATTACAATATAGACCTATTGCACTGCGAAGAGCAAGCTGAATCAAAATAATTCATTGATCAAATGTTCAGCTCTGGATTATATCCCTCGATTACCAGGCCCACACGAATAACAAGCACGACTGCTAGTATATTTTCTGTTCTGAACTGTGTAGAAAAAAAATGTGCGGCATTGTTTTAAGCGATGCTACAGACCATATTCCAATTTTCGTCCTGTGTGACAACAGCACTTATGCGGTTATTAGTTTCTTCGGATCAGCACGCAGTCCATGCGCACCGAAAACGTGTCCGTAGAAAGTGACGGTTGGCTGCGAGAATTTGCATTTTTCTCGGTTCAGGCGAACGTTGTTTTCTCGCAATCTGTCTAAGACTGCTCTCAAATTCGCATCGTGTTCTGCAGGCGTCTTGCCGTGGACGATGATGTCGTCTGAAATGTTTCTGCATCCATTCAGGCCGTGTAGAAGTTCTGCGATCGTATTCTGAAATATTTCCGAAGCGGCGTTAATGCCAAACATTAACCGCTTGTACCTGTAGAGAGCGACGTGTGTGCTGAATGTTGTGATGTGTCGACTTTCAGGGTCGAGTTCCAATTGATGATATCCGGCTCTCAGGTCGAGTGTGCTGAACATTGTCGCGCCATTCAGATCTGTAATTAGGTCATCGATGGTGGGCATTAGATGTTTCTCTCGCTTTACCGCTTTATTGGCTTCTCGCATGTCCACACATATGCGCACGGCTCCCGTCTTCTTTGGCACAACGACAATCGGACTCACCCACGGCGTCTTCTCGATCACGTCGTCTGCTTCGAGTCGTGCTAGTTCCTGTTCAACGTCCTTACGTATGTGGAACGGTATGCGGCGATGCTTTTGCTGTTTTGGCGTGACAGTCTCGTCGATGTGCAGTGTGATCAGCCTGTCCTTGACCTTTCCCATTCCTGCGAATAGGTCGCTGTAGTCCTCTATGACCTTGACATTGTCGTCATCAGCTGTCGTGATTTGTCTCGCCATCGTCAGTATCTTGAGGTTCTCGGCTGCTGCATAGCCAAGCAAGTTTCCACTGCTGCCTTCAATAACATGAAAAGGCACTGTTAGTTGCTCACCATTATGTTGCAATTCGAAGTTCGCCATGCCAAGCACAGACAGCGGCGTTGTCGCGCCGTACGGGAACACGCGAGTTGTCGTGGGCTGCAATGCTGGCTTCACATGTAGGCTGTCATACGTGTGCGATTCAAGAATGTTAACTGATGCTCCTGTGTCGACTATCATTTCTACCTGCTGACCTTGAACCTGGATGAGACGTTTTGGGATGCGCTGCCTTCCCAGAGCGACGTGGACTTGCTCATCTGTGCACGAAGTGAACACGTACTCTCGTTCGTCATCGTTGGTAGCAGCGTGTGTTGCCACGGTGTTCGCAACCGGATGTCGCGACATTTGACGTGATGCATGCTGGGTAGCGCGCTGTGGTGATCGACAAACTAATTCAAAATGGCCGACCTTGTGGCACGCATTGCACTTCCTGCCTCGCGCCGGGCAACCAGAACGATGTGGTAGTTGATTACCGCAGTAATTGCAGGCCTTAGCGTGTCTGCTTGTAGCATTGGAGCGATTGGTCGAGTTGTAACGCTCACCTCTGTTGCCAAAATTGCGATTTCTTGACGTGTGTCTTCCCCTGGCGGATGACTGTGAAGAAGTTGCGTTGATTGGACGATCAGCTTTCGTCCCACCTTCGACGGCGCTTGCTTGTTGTTCGCTCAACTCGAGCGCTCTAGCGGCGGCGATCAGCCTGTCTAGCGATAGATCGTCCCGCAATGCACGTCTGCGTAGCGGCTTAGATTGACATGCAAAAATTATTTGGTTAGCGATCTCCCTGTCAACGTTTGCAAAGTCACAGGATTTTGCCAATTTGCGTAGCCGTGTTGCGTAATTGTCAATCGTTTCCGTCTCACCTGGCTTGTGCAGCTTGGCGAAAGCTGTAGATCTCGAAAGCGGTGTTCGTTTTAGTCAGTCAGTGCGTTGGCGGCTGCTTGGTAAACATTGACGTCATCGGTAACGTCAGGCACGATCAGCGTGTCGAATAGCTCGTCGACTTCGTGTCCCGCGTAATGGAGAAGCAACGCGCGCATGCGCGTCGGCTCGCTGACTGCCATGGCTGTGGTCAACCTTTCAAAACGGTCAAGCCATTTCCTCCAACGAGGTCCCAAATTGCCATCCATTCGCATGTCAAACTGTGCGAACGTGGGTTGAGCCATTGTAGACGTAGCAGTGTGTTTTTGTGGAGTTACGAGATCAGCTGTTGACGCAGTAGTTACAGCCGTGTTCATGCCGCACGCCAGAAGTAGCAATGACGTCAGCAGAGCGAGCACCGGTCTTGTTGAAAACGGCGGCGTGTTCTGTTCATAAACTCACAGTTTAGAGAACTCCAGTCCAACTCCGTAGCTCGTTTCCACTGCATAGGCGTCTGTGGGTTGTAGTGTACCTCGTCGCCAGATGTTGTATCTAATGGTTTAGATATAGACTCAGTCAAAGTCGTATTTATGCAGAACGATAACTGTTCATTTATTGACTCGCACCCACGCACTGTGGCGTTCACATAATTTTAAAAATCTTGGGACGCGTGTGTCCACGTCATCAATATTACGTCATCCATCAGGTGACAGGTGGCTCGTTATAATAATATTGTAAACACAACAGGATCAAAAAGTGAAAAAGAAGAAAACGGCTGTTGAAGTTTTACATTATATATGCAAATGAATTGCATGGAAATATTACATGCACAACATTTAAATGTGGCACACAGTATGTAATATGTATGTTATGTTGCAATGATACCCTGGAAGTACAAATGTGCTGCTACAAAGACGTATCAAGTTATGCCAGATTATGTCTTCATGTATAAAACTAAGAGGACAGGTTATTTGAGAGCAAAAGGTTGACTCGCCGTTTGACACTGTTTAAAACCTACAGGCAACTGTCCAGTTTAACAGGGGTCTAGTGGCTTAATGCTGTCTGTTGACACGAACTACTGCCAGTGACCAATTACACATTCCTCAGTTTCCATCAAACAATAGCAGGCAGAGAATCTTAGCTCCACAGCTGGGTGTAATACACAACCAGAGCCACCACTGATTCATGGTCAAGTAGATTAGCTCAATGCACCAACTAAGACAATACACAACACTGTGAGTGACAGTGTCTAGAGGCCTAAGCAGTGTCCTCATTGCTGAATAGATCAATTAAACCTGCGAAGTGGGTGACAATCTGCACAAGTGTTCATTAATCCTTAGTGATTGTTCAGAACACCAGACTGACCACATACCTAAACAAGGCGAAGGTGAAGAACAGGTAGTGTTCAAATAGGGGTATTGGTTGAATTGTATTTGTCTCGACTCAAAAGGCTTTATTGTGCCTTCATCGATTATAAGAAAGCATTTCATTTAGTAGACCGGTCCTCACTGTGGTCTAAGATAATTTCATGCGGTAATGTGTTGAAAGTTGTATACAACATGTACACAAATGCTAAATCATGTATAAATCAGGGCCAGGCTGTGTCAGCCTTCTTCTCGTGTGATGTAAAGGTATGGCAAGGAGAAAACTTGTGTCCTTTGTTATTTGCTATTTACCTGAATAATTTTGAAACACAATTATAACGGACTTGACATGGCAGCTGGTGAAATTTACAACAACCTTAGTGATGATGATGTAGAAAATGTATGTTCTACTATATGCTGATGACACTAGAATTTATTCAATCAAATACAGATTTCTTGCTTGTGTATATTCGGATTTGTATAGCGGAACTATGTCAACTCTTCTAATGGTTGACATTTGGTTGTTTCAGGTGTCAACTATATTGTGAATCTGTAATTATTAGTCTATATTGATACAATTGATTTACAAAGCACCATGTCTACACAGTGCATGGCAAGCGTAAACAGAACAGTAGAATGCATTTGATATCAATAAAGTGTAGGATATTTCACTATGTAGTTGTCCAGAATATTAATTTTCTATATTAGTCACCTACAGGTGACAGATTATAAATTTTCTATGTTTGTCACCTACAGGTTTCTACAGACAATACATCTTTAACCAACAGACACCACAGTCACACCATTTTACAATAATTAAATGAACATCAAAATAAACACAACTTGCAATTATAGAAAATCAATAGTTTTGAAGATAGTTTAAAAGCGTTAGGCAACTGTTCAGTCTAACAGGGGTCAAGTGTGTCTACTCTGCCTGGACCCTGTGACCAATTAAAGATTAGTCAAGGTCTCAGTGGAACACCAGCACTAGGCTGCAGAGTAGTCATGCTGCTGGCTTTCTGGCACAATAAATTTGAAAAATTCAACATCAAACAATGTTGGGGGTGTCTACTCTGCCTGGGTGCTGTGACCAATTAAAGATTAGTCAAGGTCTCAATGGAACAGTAGCACTAGGAGGCAGAAATTAGTCTTGGTGTTGACTTTGTGGCACAATAAACAAAATCTACTGTTGGGGGGTGGTCTCAAGGGCCCTTCTCAAAACCACATCACTAGATAATGTAAAACTTTGCACTTTGGGGCCCCCTTAGAATGATTCAATCAAATACAGATTTCTTGTATATAGTGGCAGCACCCTAAGATACATCTATGCGAAATTAGACAAACAGTTGCTGAACAGTTTTTAAATAAATAGGCAAAATGTTACATTTTTACCAGTTTTGGAGGCCCTAGGGAGCCCTTAAAATGAATCAATCAAATACAGATTTCTCGTGCGTAGTGGCAGTGCCCTAAGATGTCTATGCAGAAAAGAGAAGAACGGTTTCTGAGATACGGCAGCTAACGACGGATGGCGGACGCAGAGTGATGGCAATAGTCCCTTAGACCTGCCAAAGGACTGAAAAGGATTCTTGACATAATTGTGTCAAGTGACCAACACACGGATTATCGGCACATCACACATAACTGCTTCATGGAGCAGGTCATGTGGACAGCACATACATTCGTTCACGCTGCGATAACGACCCAAAGTAACAAATACCCTAGCCACCTGTGTATTTGGTAGTATGTCTATGTGAACAAATACATGAGCCACCTGTGTACTTGGTAGTATGTCTATGTGAACAAATACGTGAGCCACCTGTGTACTTGGTAGTATGTCTATGTGAACAACTACGTGAGCCACATGTGTACTAGGTAGTATGTCTATGTGAACAACTATGTGAGCCACCTGTGTTCTTGGTAATATTTCTATGTGAACAACTACGTGAGCCACCTGTGTACTTGGTAGTATGTCTATGTGAACAAATACGTGAGCCACCTGTGTACTTGGTAGTATGTCTATGTGAACAACTACGTGAGCCACATGTGTACTAGGTAGTATGTCTATGTGAACAACTATGTGAGCCACCTGTGTACTTGGTAGTATGTCTATGTGAACAACTACGTGAGCCACCTGTGTACTTGGTAGTATGTCTATGTGAACAAATACCTGAGCCACCTGTATACTTGGTAGTATGTCTATGTGAACAACTACGTGAGCCACCTGTGTACTAGGTAGTATGTCTATGTGAACAACTACGTGAGCCACCTGTGTACTAGGTAGTATGTCTATGTGAACAACTACGTGAGCCACCTGTGTACTTGGTAGTATGTCTATGTGAACAACTACGTGAGCCACCTGTGTACTAGGTAGTATGTCTATGTGAACAACTACATGAGACACCTGTGTACATGGTAGTATGTCTATGTGAACAAATACCTGAGCCACCTGTGTACATGGTAGTATGTCTATGTGAACAAATACCTGAGCCACCTGTGTACTTGGTAGTATGTCTATGTGAACAAATACCTGAGCCACCTGTATACTTGGTAGTATGTCTATGTGAACAACTATGTGAGCCACCTGTGTACTAGGTAGTATGTCTATGTGAACAACTACGTGAGCCACCTGTGTACTAGGTAGTATGTCTATGTGAACAACTACGTGAGCCACCTGTGTACTTGGTAGTATGTCTATGTGAACAACTACGTGAGCCACCTGTGTACTAGGTAGTATGTCTATGTGAACAACTACGTGAGCCACCTGTGTACATGGTAGTATGTCTATGTGAACAAATACCTGAGCCACCTGTGTACATGGTAGTATGTCTATGTGAACAAATACCTGAGCCACCTGTGTACTTGGTAGTATGTCTATGTGAACAAATACCTGAGCCACCTGTGTACTTGGTAGTATGTCTATGTGAACAACTACGTGAGCCACCTGTGTACTAGTAGTATGTCTATGTGAACAACTACGTGAGCCACCTGTGTACTAGGTAGTATGTCTATGTGAACAACTATGTGAGCCACCTGTGTACATGGTAGTATGTCTATGTGAACAAATTGTAACAAGCATTGCTATTGTGCTTATGAATTCCATTTCCACCAACTTGGGGTACGTTGCAACGAACCAGTCAATGTTATCAGGGTTAGCTTATGAATCGCCATCGTCTGCGCTTCAGGGTAACATAGATTATTTCCAACAATAACATATCCATGGCGTGTATGTGTGCCTGCCTTATACAGAGGTTATTGCCAACAGTGACGATGGAATCAGTCTATAACCTGAATCATCTGTTGCAATAATAAGTGTTGTTATCACATCAGTTCAAGACTATACTGTTATGCAAAGCATCATGTGCAGAAATAGACCTAAAGTAGAGAATTATACCTGTCAGTGTACTGTCGTGTATGCCCTACTGTAGTGAACTTGTCTTATAGTTGTTTGCATGCACACAATATTCAGTTAAACAATAAAAATCATACACGTTTTAATGGACAAAGGTTGATTCTGATCCACGGCTATTTATCAGTGTCTACATCAATATTATTCGTCCCAAAACATTTTTATACCGTCTTTACTTAATAATAAATCATGAAAGGAAAGACTTGAGCACGTGTTCTCTCTGCTTGTCCAACATGACAGCTAATTTTTACAGCTTTCTTTCTAAAACTCTGAAACAGTTGAAAATGCAAAACGTCTCTTTAAATGTTAAAAATTAAATGAAGCTATATAAAAATTAAATAAAACTTGAGCAGCATCAACATGTCTCAGTCTTGTTTTCTCTGTCAGTGTTGGTCTCTGGGGGTTGTGACTGTTGGCGCAGTTGTGGAAAGATCTCCACCAGAAGTTGCTCAAGTAACACCTGCAAGAAACATGACTTGTGACATGGCTTGTAGCATGACCAATAACACCACTTTAAACATGACTTGTAGCATGACCAATAACACCACTTTAAACATGACTTGTAGCATGACCAATAACACCATTTTAAACATGACTTGTAGCATGACCAATAACACCACTTGAAACATGACTTGTGACATGATTGGTAGCATGACCAATGACACCACTTGAAACATGACTTGTGACATGATTTGTAGCATGACCAATGACACCACTTGAAATATGACTTGTGACATGACTTGTAGCATGACCAATGACACCATTTGAAACATGACTTGTAGCATGACCAATGACACCGCTTGAAATATGACTTGTAGCATGACCAATAACACCACTTGAAACATGAATTCAGACATGACTTGTGATATGACCAATAACACTACTTGAAACATGACCAATAACACTACTTGAAACATGACTTGTAGCATGACCAATAACACCACTTGAAACATGACTGATAGTAATAGCACAACTTGTAACACAACAAAATAATTATAATGTGACTAATAACATAATTTATAACATTACTTAAATATAAAAAGTTTTTATACAGCGCAGTGTCCAGGCCTTCCACAGGCTTGAAACACTTTACACTTAACCTCCATGACTGACTTGTTCCTTCGAACACAATCCTGACTTTATTAGTCCTGGACACATTCAGCCATACTGCAGTTACTACACAAATACTTATTTCCCTTATATCTATCACTATCTATAGTCAGGTATGTTTTCATTTATTCAGCTGTGCCCAAGCAAAATTTCCCAAGCTTTGAAACAACAAGAGAGGCAAGAAACTGGATTATCTCGATCGATAGTCCGATGTTCTATCGACTACGCTACCAATCTCCACTTTAGAGAACCTCCCCATCTCAAAATGTACGCAATCAATAGCAACTACTGAGAATGTTTCACCAAAGTAGCACAGACGTACGTAGAAGATGTGTTTGTTGAGTCTGATGTCTTGTAGTGCCTCAAACACTTTGATAGTTCCGTGGCGAGCATTGTCTTCACCTACAAGGTTCTTCATTGCATCTGAAGCATACAACAGTATCCGAGTAACCCTCACATTCCCAGGCCTGTCAAGTCTCCTGATATAGCAGAATTCTCCCAGTTCTTCGTCACTTTTAAAACATCCAACAGAATTAGTAAAAGCTTTATTTTATGATAGTTACAATGTCACACTTATAGAATGATTTCCAATTAATACTCACACACTGGAAATATATAGTTATACTGCTGTGTGTGTGTGTATGCGTGTGTGTGTGCGTGCATGCATGCGTGCGTGTGTGCGTGCATATGTGTAGCTAATCTGCCACTTTCTAATTGGTTTTCAGGATTTTTTGCCTTATGTTTAGAATATAATTTAATGAGTTCTATACTATAAATAAACTACACAGAGTGAAACCTGAAAAATCATTTCACTTGTAAATGTAAATTTTTTTGCAGATGTAGAAGCAGATCAAAGTTTATGCAAAATATGAGTAAACAAATTTTGGTAGATGACGTCACCAATGAAAATATATCCGTTAAAACTCCTTGAAAAATCTCCCACCATGAGATCTGATACGGAGTGTGATATATTCTTCTGTTTGTCTATACACCAACATTAAATAAAGTAGATATTATTTTTGCAATGCATTATGGGTAAACATATGTAGTTTTTTATTATAAGGTGATATCCAGTTATCTATCCACATTTAAAAATGTTAAATGTGCTTCATGTTCCCCACCTGGAATATTGTGGAGGAGTTTCTGCTTGGCCAGGAGTCGCACTCGGATCTTCTGTTGGGGTGAGAGGTCAGGGGTTGAGGGTCGAAGTTTGTCATCCTCCCAGAACAAGTCTCGCAGTTGATGGGTATAGTATACAATCATTGGCTCTGAGATCAGCCAATCAACTGTCTCTCGTAATTGTCTGCAAAGAAACATGCCAACAGCCTCAAGATAAGCAAAAAAGTAAAAGTATAACTGAAGAGGAATGGCTAGCTTCTATAAATTAGATGACATTAATTAATGACTACTAAATGACATCACTTGTATAAACAAACAGATCGAAGATAGGAAAACATTTAAGAAAGACAAACAGTATCATGTTTGCTAAGTATTTGTGAATACAAATCAATGTTTTTAAAACCACACATTATCAGAGTAGGCAGAAATGAACAACATCAAATATATCCCCAAATCGTTTTCATTTATCGAAAATAAACATTGGTTATATATTCTCAGCTGAGGTGTACAGGCCAATACAATGTTTCTTGTTATTTCAATAAATCTTAATTGGCAAGACTGTGTAAGGGATCAGCTCAGAACGTTGATGTCTGATATCAGATTAAATTACCTTCACCTGGCCTCGGCCCCCCCACCCTCTAGACGAAAGTTTGCAAACATTGATAAGATGATATCAATATATTAACAGTATTGGTCCGAAGCATAAAATATCGATGTCTGATGCCAGATGAACCTGCCTCTCACCCCCTCTCACAAACGAAAGTAAGTTTGTCTGATATCAGACATCGACCTTTTGAGGTGATTCCTAAATGCCCTTAGAAAGGCTCACCTGTTTATTGAGCGGCCGTAGGTGACTTGTACGGAGATCATGAGAGTGCGTCGAAGCCAACGGAACAAACCACGCAGCTCAAAGATCTCTCCAATTAGTTGGTAGAGAGGCTCCACTGTCGAGTCTAGACCACTGCTAGTGTCATCCTTGTTACTATGACCAACACAATGCAATAAGTCTATACCGCTGCTAGTGTCATCTTTGTTACTACGACCAACACAAGACAACAAGTCTACACCACTGCTAGTGTCATCTTTGTTACTATGACCAACACAAGACAACAAGTCTATACCACTGCTATTGTCATCTTTGTTACTACAACCAACACAAAACAACAAGTCTACACCACTGCTAGTGTCATCTTTGTTACTGCAACCAACACAAAACAACACGTCTACACTACTACTAATGTCACCTTTGTTACTGCAACCAACACAAAACAACAAGTCTACACCACTGCTAGTGTCATCTTTGTTACTGCGACCAACACAAGACAACAAGTCTACACCACTGCTAGTGTCATTTTTGTTACTGCAACCAACACAAAATAACAAGTCTACACCACTGCTAGCATCATCTTTGTTACTGCAACAAACACAAGGCAACAAGTCTACACCACTGCTAGTGTCATCTTTGTTACTGCAGCCAACACAAAGCAACAAGTCTACACCACTGCTAGTGTCATCCTTGTTACTACGACCAACACAAAGCAACACGTGTTTGTGCATGTATGAGTACACATGATTATTCAATGGGGCTACAGCATGCCAGAATGCTCACCATTCATCGGTGCCAAAGATCACATCGTCAGTATCTTCATTTTCAGGCTGCTTTCTTGAGCTGCAACATCAGATGCATACTTGTACATAACCATAAGATGTGTAGGTCTGACATCCAACTGAATAACATAGCAGGTAATATTCTGTAAGTTCTGAGAAAAATGCAAAAAAACACAATATATCTATTGGATAATAAGTTATAAAAGGGAAGTTCTTACAGAGCGCCATTTCTAGTTCACAAGACTGGTCAGAGCGTACTACTTTTTATCCCTTGGCTGACTTGATCAATCAGACACTACTGACCTACTAAGGATGGTGGCTAGGCAGAAGCATGTTCTTTAGACTGACTTACTGAAAACGGTGGCTAGGGAGAAGCATGTTTCTCAGACTGACCTACTGAGGAGGGTAGCAAGGGAGAAGCGTGTTCCTCTCCCTGCCTTGGTGGGTTCTGTTTGCTTCAGGTGCTCTGGACTGGGGCTGAAGAATGTGAAGAGGATTTCACTGTGGGCCAGCCTCTCGTCCCGCATCATTTCCTGCAGCACACACAGAACTGCCGTCATGTGATTACACAGTACACAACTATTGTTTATAATCATCGCAAAATGGCAGATGAAAATTTGAATTGCTTTAAAACGGCATGGCAACTGATTGCAATGACATGGAACATAGCCCACAATTATGAAATAAATATAAAATATTATATTTGTGATCTGTATCCTCCTGTAGTTGTCCTCGGTGGATGGTAGAGTAGCACAAGTAATTGGACATGTCTGATTATTGATGCTACTCCGCCACACTATCTGATGATTACAGGGGATGCACACTGCAAATGTACCATTTTATTTCAGAATTATCTAGGATTACATGTTGGGCACTGCAGAATGTCACTCCATTAACTTCATCAATCTAACTATAATTGAACTACCATATGTATATGTACACTAGGCGTATTTGTTGTGCCAATTCTCTTAAACATTCTGCATCTTGAGCTTTAATCTTTCAGTCATTCATCTAGAATACCAGAAGAGCCACAATACTATTTTTTTTTTTTAATTCACCTTACTTTTATCCCATCAATGAACTTTCAAACTGATTGTTCCAAGTTACGTAAACCATCCCCAAGTGACCCACAGTGGATGGTTTTTCTGGAGCTTGGAACAATCGCAGAAAACATGCATTACATTGCTAACAGCTGTTCAAAATTACAATAATCTTTGTCAAATGCCTAATACAAATATTTCATCAAACCATCCCATGTGTCTGTCTATGTAGCTACCTCTGGCATATAATATTGAACTAAGCACATGGATGCTTAGTTCATGACTTAACCATGGAAACAATCACCCAGAGCTGCTTATGAACTAAGGACATGGATGCTTGGTTCCTGATTTAACCATGGAAACAATCACCCAGAGCTGCTTATGAACTAAGGACATGGATGCTTGGTTCCTGACTTAACCATGGAAACAATCACCCAGAGCTGCTTATGAACTAAGGACATGGATGCTTGGTTCCTGACTTTACCATGGAAACAATCACCCAGAGCTGCTTATGAACTAAGGACATGGATGCTTGGTTCCTGACTTAACCATGGAAACAATCACCCAGAGCTGCTTATGAACTAAGGACATGGATGCTTGGTTCCTGACTTAACCATGGAAACAATCACCCAGAGCTGCTTATGAACTAAGGACATGGATGCTTGGTTCCTGGCTTAACCATGGAAACAATCACCCAGAGCTGCTTATGAACTAAGGACATGGATGCTTGGTTCCTGACTTTACCATGGAAACAATCACCTAGAGCTGCTTATGAACTAAGGACATGGATGCTTGGTTCCTGACTTAACCATGGAAACAATCACCCAGAGCTGCTTATGAACTAAGGACATGGATGCTTGGTTCCTGACTTTACCATGGAAACAATCACCCAGAGCTGCTTATGAACTAAGGACATGGATGCATTGTTCCTGACTTAACCATGGAAACAATCACCCAGAGCTGCTTATGAACTAAGGACATGGATGCTTGGTTCCTGACTTAACCATGGAAACAATCACCCAGAGCTGCTTATGAACTAAGGACATGGATGCTTGGTTCCTGACTTAACCATGGAAACAATCACCCAGAGCTGCTTATGAACTAAGGACATGGATGCCTGGTTCTTGACTTAACCATGGAAACAATCACCCAGAGCTGCTTATGAACTAAGGACATGGATGCTTGGTTCTTGACTTAACCATGGAAACAATCACCCAGAGCTGCTTATGAACTAAGGACATGGATGCTTGGTTCCTGACTTAACCACGGAAACAATCACCTAGCGCTGCTTATGAACTAAGGACATGGATGCTTGGTTCCTAATTTAACCACGGAAACAATCACCCAGAGCTGCTTATGAACTAAGGACATGGATGCTTGGTTCCTGATTTAACCACGGAAACAATCACCCAGAGCTGCTTATGAACTAAGGACATGGATGCTTGGTTCCTGACTTAACCATGGAAACAATCACCCAGAGCTGCTTATAATAATAATAATAATTCCGTTTTTTAATATAGCGCTTTTTAAGTAGGTAAATACTAATCAAAGCGCTTCACATACTAAATTGACATGTTGGCTAAATGTTAAAATATAAATTAATTAAATAAATAAGCTAAGATTAAAAAAAATGCATAAATAAAAATAAATAAATTAGAGTGTAAAAATACAATTTCAAACAATTAAATTAAAAACCAATCAATACTATAAAATATAAACCAGTGTCATTTAGATGTTGCAGCAATGCTTGCATCAAGGCATGTAGTGCATGCGAAATAGATGGGTTTTAAGTTGTTTCCGGAAAGCCGCCAATGTTCCAACCGATCACACACACTTTGGCAAGCTATTCCACATATGTGAGCCTGTCACTGCAAAGCTGCCCTATCCGATAGTTCTCTTAGACACCGCCACCGCGAGAATGCTTATGAACTAAGGACATGGATGCTTGGTTCCTGACTTTACCATGGAGACAATCACCCAGCGCTGCTTATGCTTATGACAATCACCCAGAGTTGCTTATGAACTAAGGACATGGATGCTTGGTTCCAGACTTAACCGTGGAAACAATCACCCAGAGCTACTTATGAACTAAGGACATGGATGCTTGGTTCCGGACTTAACCATGGAAACAATCACCCAGAGCTGCTTATGAACTAGCAGGTTATCCATTCCAGAGGATGGGATTTTTGCTCTTGTAAAAAAATGACCAGCCACTTACCAGCAGATAGTTGTTGAGTTTTTCCTTTGCCTTATCCAGAAATGCGCCATCTGGTGACTTCTTTCGGAACTTGCCGACATTCGGCAGCCGTTTCTTCTTCAGTGCAGGTTTGATCTGACAACACACACCCAGAATGTGAGGTGGGGTTTATAGGATTGAATGGGCAAAGTGGGGGGTCAAGCCTAGTCAGAAATTAGTTTTTCATGCCAAAATCTAGTGAACTACAGCATATTTAGAGAAAATTAAATAAAGAACTTCCACAGTCATCACATTTATCACATTTATATCTGACAAGGAAAAAATAATTCATGCAGGTCTATTCCAATCACACTTGATAGTTTTACTCTGCAGTTTACCATTACGCTGGCATTATTAATAGGGCCTCTACACATCATCCCTGCTACTCACAGGAATTAATTTATGATGCAAGTCGTGAAACTGTGCAAGTGTTCGAGAGACGACCCATCCAAAAGTGTCGCCCTGGTGCGTCGTCGTGTGGCAGTGAACAACACCATGCAAGTTCACGACAATCACAAAGTAGGCGACCATCTTGTCATCTTCCTCCACAACCTGGCAAATTGCCAACAAACACTTTTGTGTTATTCTGTGTAATCACTAATAATTTGTTGTTTTGTCAATATTATATAAATTACTATAATTGTTACAAACAAATGAGTAAACTGTGAATAGGTCTATATAATCACAAATAACCTAGTTGTTTTTTCAATATTTATTATTACACGTGAAGTATTTTGGTAAAATTTCATGTAGTATATA
This sequence comes from Escarpia spicata, assembly GCA_963995525.1. Lineage (NCBI taxonomy): Eukaryota > Metazoa > Annelida > Polychaeta > Sabellida > Siboglinidae > Escarpia > Escarpia spicata. The sequence continues at coordinate 10,457,060 of OZ023215.1, read as the reverse complement.
GAGCCATTACTACAAATAAAGCATTTTTATTTAATAAAACAATTATGGAGCAAGTATCTGAATCAGAGCAGCCGTCTTAGTCACTAAACAGTGGTGACATGACCTTGACCCTAAGAACATGACCTTGACCTCGTATGACCGGTGCCCACCTCAGAGTTGTAGATCTGGGCCTGCCATTGGCCGACGTGTTCCATCCACAGTTCGGTGCGTTCGATGTGGAACTCGAGCTGCCTCCTTGCTGTCTGTTGTGCCTCAATCTCTGACTGGATGTCTGCTTGTAGCTTCAACATCTGACAACATCACATCTACACTAGATTCTGTAAGGTAATAGGCATGTTTCTATACTTTATAGCATGGTATCCATTCACCAGGACTGTCAAAAGTGCTTTACTGTTCACTCCCCAGCAGACATGCTCATTCGCCGTGCTCCAATTACAGTGTGAAGACTTCTCATGCATAACTACCGGTATATACTGCTGTCTATAACCAGGTACTCATTCATATAGATCAGTGAACTGGAGCAACGTAGAGTGAAAGAACTTGCTCAACGCTGAAATGGCAGCACAGACGAAAGATGGGGAACGAGTGAGAGACAAAGAGATCAGACATGGGTTAGAGAAGGAGAAGAGGAAGCCAAAAATTAAGACGGAGAGAGAGTGTTAAGAGAAATCTCAAAAGGGCGGGGTGAATATCCCAGAGTGGGTAAAATTAGGGAAGATGGAAAAGTATCATCAAGATGATGTGGTTCACTCTACTAAGGATCAAAAGGGGTTAATAGAGATGGACACGAGGGACGTACCTTGGAGTTGCGTTGACCGGACGCGGTCAGTGCTTTGAGGGCGTCATGTTTGTGAGCCAACTTCTCGTTGAGTTGCTGCAGCTTCTGTAGGGCGTATCTAGAGTAGTGGGCAACATCTGTCACACCTTCTTCCATACCCCTGCCTTCCACCTGTCCTAGCAGTGACTCCTCCTCCCTCTCACCCCTTCCTGTGCCCTGCACACTCCCCGCCACCCCGGTCTCAGGCAGGGAGGAAGCTGTGGAAAACAGATCATTTGAATTCGGTTACATCATTGACAACAACAAGAGTATTCTTTCAGAAACACCACATTATCATTTATCTTTTCCAGGTATTTGACTGAAATCTAATTATCATTGAACTAGTGTATGTGTGTAGGCATGTACGTGTGTGTTGGTATATTATCGTTTTCAGGAACCAAACTTTCATGGATTAATCTAAGACCATTCGGAAGAATGATAACACTTTTATTTTTCTAAATTCCCCATTAGTTAAGGGTTTTACCAGTTTTAGGGCTCATTCCATATGTTAGACGTAAATTGATTGTTTATAATGTTATACATATTTTCTGTGAAGTCAGACGAACCACAATAATTCAAAGAACTTAAAATTTATGTCATAACAAACTTCATTTATGAATATTCCAGGAAACAATCTTCTGCATCAGCATGGGTGTAGCGATAAAAAAATTGCTAGTAGTGTACATGTACTGAATGTAGACACATGTGATTGTGCTAGTAGTGTACATGTACTGAATGTAGACACATGTGATTGTGCTAGCAGTGTACATGTACTGAATGTGGACACATGTGATTGTGCTAGTAGTGTACATGTACTGAATTTAGACACATGTGATTTTGCTAGTAGTGTAAATGTACTGAGTGTAGACACATGTGATTGTGCTAGCAGTGTACATGTACTGAATGTAGACACATGTGACTGTGCTAGTAGTGTACATGTACTGAATGTAGACACATGTGACTGTGCTAGTAGTGTACATGTACTGAATGTAGACACATGTGATTGTGCTAGTAGTGTAAATGTACTGAATGTAGACATATGTGATCGTGCTAGTAGTGTACATGTACTGAGTGTAGACACATGTGATTGTGCTAGCAGTGTACATGGACTGAATGTAGACACATGTGATCGTGCTAGTAGCGTACATGTACTGAGTGTAGACACAAGTGATTGTGCTAGTAGTGTACATGTACTGAGTATAGACACATGTGATTGTGCTAGTAGCGTACATGTACTGAGTGTAGACACAAGTGATTGTGCTAGTAGTGTACATGTACTGAGTGTAGACACATGTGATTGTGCTAGTAGTGTACATGTACTGAGCGTAGACACAAGTGATTGTGCTAGTAGTGTACATGTACTGAGTGTAGACACATGTGATTGTGCTAGTAGCGTACATGTACCGAGTGTAGACATATGTGATTGTGCTAGCAGTGTACATGGACTTAATGTAGACACATATGATTGTGCTAGTAGTGTACATGTACTGAGTGTAGACACGAGTGATTGAGCTAGTAGTGTACATGTACTGAGTGTAGACACAAGTGATTGTGCTAGTAGTGTACATGTACTGAGTGTAGACACATGTGATTGTGCTAGTAATGTACATGGACTGAATGTAGACACATGTGATCGTGCTAGTAGCGTACATGTGCTGAGTGTAGACACATGTGATTGGGCTAGCAGTGTACATGTACTGAGTGTAGACACAAGTGATTGTGCTAGTAGTGTACATGTACTGAGTGTAGACACATGTGATTGTGATAGTAATGTACATGGACTGAATGTAGACACATGTGATCGTGCTAGTAGTGTACATGTACTGAGTGTAGACACAAGTGATTGTGCTAGTAATGTACATGTACTGAGTGTAGACACATGTGATTGTGATAGTAGTGTAAATGTACTGAGTGTAGACACATGTGATTGTGCTAGTAGTGTACATGTACTGAGTGTAGACACAAGTGATTGTGCTAGTAGTGTACATGTACTGAGTGTAGACACATGTGATTTTGCAAGTAGTGTACATGTACTGAGTGTAGACACAAGTGATTGTGCTAGCAGTGTACATGGACTGAATGTAGACACATGTGATTGTGCTAGTAGTGTACATGTACTAAATGTAGACACATGTGATTGTGCTAGTAGTGTACATGTACTGCATGTAGACACAAGTGATTGTGCTAGTAGTGTACATGTACTGAGTGTAGACACAAGTGATTGTGCTAGCAGTGTACATGTACTGAATGTAGACACATGTGGCTGTGTTAGTAGTGTACATGTACTGAATGTAGACACAAGTGATTGTGCTAGTAGTGTACATGTACTGAGTGTAGACACATGTGATCGTGCTAGAAGTGTACATGTACTGAGTGTAGACACATGTGATTGTGCTAGCAGTGTACATGGACTGAATGTAGACACATGTGATTGTGCTAGTAGCGTACATGTACTGAGTGTAGACACAAGTGATTGTGCTAGTAGTGTACATGTACTGAGTGTAGACACATGTGATTGTGCTAGTAGCGTACTTGTACTGAGTGTAGACACAAGTGATTGTGCTAGTAGTGTACATGTACTGAGTGTAGACACATGTGATTGTGCTAGTAATGTACATGTACTGAGCGTAGACACAAGTGATTGTGGTAGTAGTGTACATGTACTGAGTGTAGACACATGTGATTGTGCTAGTAGCGTACATGTACCGAGTGTAGACACATGTGATTGTGCTAGCAGTGTACATGTACTGAGTGTAGACACAAGTGATTGTGCTAGTAGTGTACATGTACTGAGTGTAGACACATGTGATTGTGCTAGTAATGTACATGGACTGAATGTAGACACATGTGATCGTGCTAGTAGCGTACATGTGCTGAGTGTAGACACATGTGATTGTGCTAGCAGTGTACATGTACTGAGTGTAGACACAAGTGATTGTGCTAGTAGTGTACATGTACTGAGTGTAGACACATGTGATTGTGATAGTAATGTACATGGACTGAATGTAGACACATGTGATCGTGCTAGTAGTGTACATGTACTGAGTGTAGACACAAGTGATTGTGCTAGTAATGTACATGTACTGAGTGTAGACACATGTGATTGTGATAGTAGTGTAAATGTACAGAGTGTAGACACATGTGATTGTGCTAGTAGTGTACATGTACTGAGTGTAGACACAAGTGATTGTGCTAGTAGTGTACATGTACTGAGTGTAGACACATGTGATTGTGCAAGTAGTGTACATGTACTGAGTGTAGACACAAGTGATTGTGCTAGCAGTGTACATGGACTGAATGTAGACACATGTGATTGTGCTAGTAGTGTACATGTACTGAATGTAGACACATGTGATTGTGCTAGTAGTGTACATGTACTGCATGTAGACACAAGTGATTGTGCTAGCAGTGTACATGTACTGAATGTAGACACACGTGGCTGTGCTAGTAGTGTACATGTACTGAATGTAGACACAAGTGATTGTGCTAGTAGTGTACATGTACTGAGTGTAGACACATGTGATTGTGCTAGTAGTGTAAATGTACTGAGTGTAGACACATGTGATTGTGCTAGTAGTGTACATGTACTGAGTGTAGACACAAGTGATTGTGCTAGCAGTGTACATGTACTGAATGTAGACACATGTGGCTGTGCTAGTAGTGTACATGTACTGAATGTAGACACAAGTGATTGTGCTAGTAGTGTACATGTACTGAATGTAGACACATGTGGCTGTGCTAGTAGTGTACATGTACTGAATGTAGACACATGTGGCTGTGCTAGTAGTGTACATGTACTGAATGTAGACACATGTGGCTGTGCTAGTAGTGTACATGTACTGAATGTAGACACATGTGGCTGTGCTAGTATTGTACATGTACTGAATGTAGACACATGTGTAATATGCTAGTAGTGTACATTTACTGAGTGTAGACACATGTGGCTGTGCTAGTAGTGTACATGTACTGAATGTAGACACATGTGGCTGTGCTAGTAGTGTACATGTACTGAGTGTAGATAGAAGTGATTGTGCTAGCAGTGTACATGTACTGAGTGTAGACACATGTGCCTGTGCTAGTAGTGTACATGTACTGAATGTAGACACATGTGGCTGTGCTAGTAGTATTGTTGTTTAGTGGTTTATTTATAACACATCATGACATACATGTATAAAAAATACAATTTTGTTAGTTCAGCTGCACTTTGTAGACAGTGTACGGACGTTTTAGGGATATGAGAAAACACACACCAAGCTGGAAGATGATCTAAATTCTCGCATAATGATTAGATTTGTTCAAAATGTTTAAACACAGTTCAACATTACCTCTGTCTGTGTGTGTCAGTTCTCTGTCTTCACCTCTCTCACTGATGTATCGATGATAGGTATCACTCAGGATGAATGATGGGTAATGCTGCTCCTCAAGAATGTGGTAAATCTGATCCTGCGCCTCCCAGAATGCATCTGGTCCCTAAACCAGTAGCATTCCGATGTTAGGCTATGCAAAAAAATAGACCCGGTTGAAACAAATATCCACGTGAATAATCTGTATGAACCGATTGTTGTTAACAATGGGCCACTATCTCTGATTTTTTTAATGTTATTTTATAACTGAATAAAAGTAACCATCATGATGTAACACGGTAAAAAGGAGATTACAATTCTATGAGTTATGAAAATTTTCATGCAATTTACATGTGCTGCCACCTGATGTTCAAAACTGATATAAAATGTAAGCACAGTAACACTAGCAGAAATTAGTTGTGGACATAACAAAAAAACAAGTGGTAAACATTAGAGCTACTAATTTATATTTTCAGTCATAATAAAATACATAATATTATTTAAAATTCTCAGAATAAAATATGGATGTTATTTTTAATGTTGATCTCAAAAACGTAGAATCTTGCACACTTTGAACAGCTATTCATCCGATAATGTTCTTACTACATCTCCTGTCAAGAATGCCCCCATGGCAAGGATGGTACTTCGAGACAACTTCTGCCGGCCAAGACTGTTTTGTGGTGCAACAAATGTCTCAAATGTTTCTGCAGCCAACTGACGCCAGCGTACCTGTACAACAAATAACCACTCCACCATAATCAGGTAACAAATAACCACTCCACCATAATCAGGTCACAAATAACCACTCCACCATAATCAGGTCACAAATAACCACTCCACCATAATCAGGTCACAAATAACAAACATGTATGAATATGTAATTATATATTTGGTGAAATAATGCAATTTGCCTGTGAGGGTCAATAAAGTGTTCTTTATAACTATGCTGATTAGCTTTCCCTGCTCTTGATTCCCTGCTCTATATTTATTTAGCGAATGTTATGGACATAATCCCCCAGTCTATATTAATACTAGAACGTTATTTATAATAACCTCAGTACTATGATGACATATCCCTTGGCCCAACATATCGTTTTTATATCATTTTAATTTTTGATATGACTTTCATAATAATATTGTATGATGCTAGTTTCTTAAGTGAATCGTGAACAATTTTACTGTTATTTGTTACAAAAACTTCCTTAAACAAAACATACTTGATTTGAATTAAATGAGAATCTATGTAATATTGCTTTAGGACTGTCATACACATGGTTATTAAGAGTGCACTGACCCCCTGGCAACAAAGAAAATAGTACAACTGACATTACAAAATTTATTTGAACAATGATGAAACGTTAATGAAACTGGACTGGACAACACATGTTTATATATTAATACACCAACTCTGGAGCATTGTAAGTCCATCTCCTCTCAGGTGCCAAGGTATACCTTGTAAGTTCATCTCCTCCCAGTGCCAAGGTACACCTTGTAAGTCCATCTCCTCACAGGTGCCAAGGTACACCTTGTAAGTCCATCTCCTCCCGGGTGCCAAGGTATACCTTGTAAGTCCATCTCCTCCCAGGTGCCAAGGTATACCTTGTAAGTCCATCTCCTCCCAGGTGCCAAAGTATACCTTGTAAGTCCATCTCCTCCCAGGTGCCAAGGTACACCTTGTAAGTCCATCTCCTCCCAGGTGCCAAAGTATACCTTGTAAGTCCATCTCCTCCCAGGTGCCAAGGTATACCTTGTAAGTCCATCTCCTCCCAGGTGCCAAAGTATACCTTGTAAGTCCATCTCCTCCCAGGTGCCAAGGTACACCTTGTAAGTCCATCTCCTCCCGGGTGCCAAGGTATACCTTGTAAGTCCATCTCCTCCCAGGTGCCAAGGTATACCTTGTAAGTCCATCTCCTCCCATGTGCCAAAGTATACCTTGTAAGTCCATCTCCTTCCAGGTGCCAAGGTATACCTTGTAAGTCCATCTCCTCCCAGGTGCCAAAGTATACCTTGTAAGTCCATCTCCTCGCAGGTGCCAAGGTACACCTTATAAGTCCAAACCCCTCCAAGGTGCCAAGGTACACCTTGTAAGTCCATCTCCTCGCAGGTGCCAAGGTACACCTTATAAGTCCAAACCCCTCCAAGGTGCCAAGGTACACCTTGTGAGTCCATCTCCTTCCAAGTGCCAAGGTACACCTTGTGAGTCCATCTCCTCCCAGGTGCCAAGGTACACCTTGTGAGTCCATCTCCTCCCAGGTGCCAAGATACACCTTATGAGTCCATCTCCTCCCAGGTGCCATCCATCTCCTCCCAGGTGCCAAGGTACACCTTGTAAGTCCATCTCCTCCCAGGTGCCAAGGTACACCTTGTGAGTCCATCTCCTCCCAGGTGCCAAGGTACACCTTGTGAGTCCATCTCCTCCCAGGTGCTAAGGTACACCTTGTGAGTCCATCTCCTCCCAGGTGCCAAGGTACACCTTGTGAGTCCATCTCCTCCCAGGTGCCAAGGTACACCTTGTGAGTCCATCTCCTCCAAGGTGCCAAGGTACACCTTGTGAGTCAATCTCCTCCCAGGTGCCATCCATCTCCTCCCAGGCACAAAGGTACACCTTGTGAGTCCATCTCCTCCCAGGTGCCAAGGTACACCTTGTAAGTCCATCTCCTCCCAGGTGCCAAGGTATACCTTGTAAGTCCATCTCCTCCCAGGTGCCAAGGTATACCTTGTAAGTCCATCTCCTCCCAGGTGCCAAGGTACACCTTGTAAGTCCATCTCCTCCCAGGTGCCAAGGTATACCTTGTAAGTCCATCTCCTCCCAGGTGCCAAGGTATACCTTGTAAGTCCATCTCCTCCCAGGTGCCAAGGTATACCTTGTAAGTCCATCTCCTCCCGGGTGCCAAGGTATACCTTGTAAGTCCATCTCCTCCCGGGTGCCAAGGTACACCTTGTAAGTCCATCTCCTCCCAGGTGCCAAGGTACACCTTGTAAGTCCATCTCCTCCCAGGTGCCAAGGTACACCTTGTAAGTCCATTTCCTCCCAGATGCCAAGGTACACCTTGTAAGTCCATCTCCTCACAGGTGCCAAGGTACACCTTGTAAGTCCATCTCCTCCCAGGTGCCAAGGTATACCTTGTAAGTCCATCTCCTCCCAGGTGCCAAGGTACACCTTGTAAGTCCATCTCCTCCCAGGTGCCAAGGTATACCTTGTAAGTCCATCTCTTCCCAGGTGCCAAGGTATACCTTGTAAGTCCATCTCCTCTCAGGTGCCAAGGTATACCTTGTAAGTCCATCTCCTCCCGGGTGCCAAGGTATACCTTGTAAGTCCATCTCCTCCCAGGTGCCAAGGTATACTTTGTCTCTTTCTGTTTTCATTCGCTTCCTTTGACCATTGGACTCTCATCTACCAGTTGGCAATGTATTTGACAAAATACAAAGTGAAGGTAGTTATTTTGAGTTTTTTACTTTGTTATGAGTTGTCATTCATTGCCCAGGTGGCGCCACTCATTACTTGCCCTTAGATTGTGGTTCCACAGGCTGGAGTAAGCTAATTTAAATCAATACTACAAACCTCTGGTGCTTGTTTTATGGTTTCAACTGCCATCCAAAACCTGACAAAAAGTAAGAACAACTGATAAAGAAATACACATGCACCACATAGTCTTGTTCCAAGAAATAATTTATTTGTAAAATTTTCATCAATTCCAACATTTACTTTATAACATACCTGTCAAGTACATGTACTAGTCGTAGTAACTATGGTTTTACTGATAAAATGAAAACTACAGTGTAGTAGGAAAACCATACGGTTTTACGCTTGTGTTTTGAGACAAATTGGCACAAACAAGTTAAGTTTGTCGTAGTGGATAATGGGTAGATTTGCTTTTTCATAAAATGAATTTCAAACGAGATGAGTAAGACAAAATCACACTGAGAGGCACTTTAATTAGAGAAACCAAACTAAATGGTATGAGTGGATGCACTTGATACAGAGTGCTGCCTCCAAAGTCAAGGTTTCTATATGTTGTATGGGTTTATATGGTTTATATATACAGTCGCGCCTCGTTATAACACGGATTCGGTTATAACGCGGTCGGTCGTGGACCCCGAATTTCTGCCGCCAGGGGGAAAATGGGCGCTATGACAAACTATATTAACATGGTAAAAACTGTCAATTGTTTTGTGTGAAGTTATCACTGCAACGAATCAAGTGTGAGGCGCGTCACTACGTTGCCGTTGTTTATTCTGCACTGCCAATGCTAACAAAGGTATAAATTTCTTTGACTATAATTATGGTCAATTTTAACTTTAGGAACAGTAAATGTGGAGCGAAGTATTGTTTGTTTTGCGCCGACATCAAACGAATCTTTTCCAATCTGCTAGTCATGCTCATAGCTTCCGCGGATCGCGAGTTCACCTGGTTTCGGCGCCGGGCAGCTTGTATCCTTGTAAAGTGCAATTGAAATTCACAAATACGCCTTGCTTAAGAATTGATTAAATACGTTTTAATACAGCTTTGTAGGCAATATCAGTAAGCTAACATTGCGTAACAAATATTAGCTTTTCGCTACGATGAACGCAAAGCTACTGCCTGTACTGGTGCGCCAAAATATTAATTCGTCAACCGCATATGAATTGGTGAATCGTAATATTGTTCGATACGGTAAATGTGCTTTCTAAATTGGTATTTTGATATTGATTGAAAGACGAAGTTAAGCCAATTGTGAGCATACTTGTAGCTTTAAATCCTTAATCAACTCTAACACAGCATTTGTCAAATCATTTGCGTATTCGGCTGCCGAGTGCCAGGTCATTATTTTAGATCTTACGTCAGCGGTACCATATTATGGTCCGTGACTTGTTGGTCCGTTGTTTATTTTAAAACAGTACACAATTCATGATTTTATTCAGTTCAACATTCAGCAGTGTCCAACAGTGTATGACAGTTAAACAGAATACACATTGACGTTGGCTGGCAGTTTAATAAGCTCCATAAACTGAGTATAGACTGCGCAACGTGCACACTTTGGTTGGCTTCGATGGCGTTCTTCGTGCAGCAGCGGTGTCGGTCGTCGTCGTAGCGCCCCTGACGGCAGATACAGGAACGCGCCACGTTTATAACGCGGATTCATTTCATGGACCCTGACTACCGCGTTATAATGAGGCGCGACTGTATATATATATATATATATGTTTTTACCTTTTTATTACATACAGTACTATATTGAGTACGTGTGTGCATCTTAATTCATTCATTTGCACACACATATTTGTTTAGGATTACACATGTCAATGTCTCTCTAGCTGTCCTGTGTCACTCTGGTTAACGGGGACCCACCTTAATAAGGCGTCATCATCTGTCTTGTGCAGGTATGTCATCAGGTGACCGCATGACTCTGTCATGTCAAGGATCACCGACAGCGCCAACACCTGACAGAGATTAAATAAGACACATATCACATATTACACCTGACATAGATGACAGAGAATACACGACACCTGACAAACATGGCAGATTACACATGACATACATGACAGCAGTGATATATGACATCTGACATAGATGACAGAGGTGACATAGGACACCTGACAGACACTGCTAGGTCACATTTACCCTCCAGTGATTTACCCCACCCTCTACCTCCACCACTAACATGTATTCCCCCTAGTTATTTACCCCAATACACAAAATTATAAATTAATATATCTTGAACCTCTATACTTCTTACAGTCTCCATATTTTCTAGTCTCTAATGCTATCTATTCTCTTTTAACGTTCAATGCAAACATTTTATGGAGATATGTTTGCCGATTCACACATTATGTTTTCTGTTGTTTTGTGTGTTTTTTACACTTGACAGGGAACTGAATGTAGATTGACAAAATGAATCTAACTTTTTTGCCAGGGATATATTCATACTCCTCCTGTTCATTCTCGTTGCTGTATGATTTGTAGTCAGGACCTCCAAGTAGATAGATCCTCTTTTCACACAGGGACTTGGCCACCGTCAACTGAAACAACCAGATATCATTACACATGGACTTGGCTACATTTAACTGTAACAACCAGACATCATTACACATGGACTTGGCTACATTTAACTGTAACAACCAGACATCATTACACATGGACTTGGCTACATTTAACTGAAACAACCAGATATCATTACACATGGACTTGGCTACATTTAACTGTAACAACCAGACATCATTACACATGGACTTGGCTACATTTAACTGTAACAACCAGACATCATTACACATGGACTTGGCTACATTTAACTGTAACAACCAGACATCATTACACAATGACTTGGCTACATTTAACTGTAACAACCAGACATCATTACACCTGGACTTGGCTACATTTAACTGTAACAACCAGACATCATTACACATGGACTTGGCTACATTTAACTGTAACAACCAGACATCATTACACATGGACTTGGCTACATTTAACTGTAACAACCAGACATCATTACACATGGACTTGGCTACATTTAACTGTAACAACCAGACATCATTACACAATGACTTGGTTACATTTAACTGAAACAACCAGATATCATTACACAAGGACTTGGCTACATTTAACTGTAACAACCAGATATCATTACACAAGGACTTGGCTACATTTAACTGTAACAACCAGACATCATTACTCTTGAACTTGGTCAGTCAAAGATAATCTGCTGGCAAAACAGGTTCAGGTAACTAGATAGCACCATCTAAAGACATCCTTTCTCATTAGTCATTTGATCATTATCTGTTTATGTACTGACCCATGTCCACACTGACATGTGTTGGATCACTCATATTTTATTGTAATCTCTGAAAAATGTTCTCTGTGTCTGTTGGCATGGACTGAACACAAATATCTGACTCAAAACATTCAAATTAATAACAGTCAAAGTTATGATACAGTCGCGCCTCATTACGACGCGTCCCGTTATAACGCGGATTCAGTTATAACGCGGTCGGTCGTGGTCCCCGAATTTCTGCCGCCAGGGGGAAAATGGGCGCTATGACAAACTATATTAACACGGTAATAACTGTCAATTGTTTTGTGTGAAGTTATCCCTGTCTTTGTCTACGACATGTGTATATTGAACGACTAGTTGGCGGACAATAAATGTAACGTTGACGTACAACTGCAACGAATCAAGTGAGAGGCGCGTCACTATGTTGCCGTTGTTTATTCTGCACTGCCAGTGCTATCAAAGGTATAAGTTTCTTTGGCTATAAAAATCAATTTTAACTTTGGGAACAGTAAATGTGGGGCGAGGTATTGTTTGTTTTGCGCCGACATCAAACGAATCGTTTCCAATCTGCTAGTCATGCTCATGCCCATGGCTTCCGCGGATCGCGAGTTCACCTGGTTTCGGCGCCGGGCAGCTTGTAACCTTGTAAAGTGCAATTGAAAATCATAAATACGCCTTGCTTAAGAATTGGTTAAATATGTTTTAATACAGCTTAGTAGGCAAGATCAGTAAGCTAACATTGCGTAACAAATATTAGCTTTTCGCTGCGATGACCGCAAAGGTATTTTCTGTAGGCTGTACTGGTGCGCCAAAATATTAATACGTCAACCGCATATGCATTGGTGAATCATAATATTATTCGACACGGTAAATGTGCTTTCTAAATTGGTATTTTGATATTGATTGAAAGACGTAAGCTTACTTGTAGCTTTAAATCCTTAATCAACTCTAACAGAGCGTTTATAAAATCATTTGCGTATTCGGCTGTTGAGTGCCAGGTCATTATTTTAGATCTTACGTCAGCGGTACCATATTATCGTTCAGTTGACCGTGGCTTGTTGGTCCGTTGTTTATTTAAAAACGGTACACAATTCATGAATTTTATTCAGTTCAACATTCAACAGTGTCCAACAGTGTATGACATTTAAACAGAATACACATTGACGTTGGCTGGCAGTTTAGTAAGCTTCATAAACTGCGTATAGACTTCGATGGCGTTCTTCGTGCAGCAGTGGTGTCGGTCGTCGTCATAGCGCCCTGACGGCAGATATGGGAACGCACCACATTTATAACGCGCCCCGTTTATAACGCAGATTCATTTCGTGGACCCCGACTACCACGTTATAACGAGGCGCAACTGTATTAACAAATTATTGTTACATAAGTTGGTTTTGTATCTTTTAACAACATACCTGATTTAGGTAACGTTTCAGGTTTCTCGCCCGTAACAAATGTCCTTTTGTGGTGCCTTTTGGGATGCACTTTCGGTCTGCAGGATTCAACAAACACACCTTAAAATATTTATACATGATATATATTAAATTTCAGCTTACAGCGTTTCCCAAAATTACATAAACTCGTATGTTGTGAGTGTATATCATATTTATGAAAATGTTTTTTCAATCGTAAAACATCACCAAACAGAAGAAAAAAATACAATGTTTTAGTCATCTGGAATGTACATAGTATTTCAATTGCAATCTCTGAGAGAAACAAAATATTTACTAGACTTCTTCTTCTTCTATGTGCCATGTCTGTCACAGGCATTGGCGATTTATTTTATATTATTTTTATTCTCTGGCGTCCTCTGGATCTTTTTCCTTCTATCTTTCCTGTTGTTACTATTTGTTCTAACTTTTTCTTTCTCATGACATGGCCTATAAATCGTGCTTGTTGTGTTCTAACTTTGTTGATGATCTTTCTTTTTGATTTGGCTGTCCTAAGGATTACTTCATTGCTTTGCTTTGCAGTCCATGGCACTCGCAGCATTCTTCTTAATAACCACATTTCAGTGGCTTCTATGGTTTTTTGTGAGCTTTTGGTTACTGTCCAGGATTCACATCCATACAGCAGTATGGGCTCTATGTAGCATTGCAGTACACGTTTGCTCACTTCAATTGATATATTTTATTTGTTAAAATGTTTTTCATGTGGTGAAAAGCTGTTTTGGCTTGAGCAATTCTTCTCTTTATCTCATCGTTGCATCGACCGTCGGATGTTATTAGTGATCCCAGATAGTTCAACTAGACTATAACATTTAAAACAAACAGAAAAGCCATTCCAGCTACTTTAAACATCATAAAATAACAACACCAATGAACCCCCCAACATAGACCAATGAACTCCCCCCACATAGACCAATGAACACCCCCACATAGACCAATGAACTCCCCACACAGACCAATTACCCCCACATAGACCAATGAACCCACACCTAGATCAATGAACACCCCCACATAGACCAATTAACTCCCCCCACATAGACATATGACCACCCCCGCATAGACCAATGAACACCCCCACATAGACCAATGAACTCCCCCACATAGACCAATGAACACCCCCATATAGACCTATGAACACTCCCACAGACCAATGAACTCCCCCTACATAGACCAACGACCCCCCATATAGACCATTGACCTCCCAACAGACCTGTGTCCTGCCCCTTCGCCCTCTTCAGATTCTGTATGGTGGTCGCTTGCATGATTTCAGCAATAATGTTATACCTGCAACATAAACCAATACATTAAGAAAATAATTACCAGGAGACATTCATAAAAGATATTTAAAAAATTCTTTCACAAACCAACATGAGCATGATCATTGTTGTCAAATTAAATATGAGGAAGACAGAATAAGGAGAGCTGACCAGATGGGAGAGCAGTTAGGGAGTTGTAAACTGAAGGGCGGACAGTTCTAGTTATGTCAGCATAATTGGTTTTAATTAGTTACTAGCTTACACTTACCCACAGAGCAAAAACCCAGTGACAACTAGTATCATCCTCACAGTATATAGATCTTAAATTTATATAACTATTTGCGATTTGTCCATTGAAAATATGTCCACTGAAAAAGTGAATAACTCTAAATAAATACTTTTCAAATATGTTGCCAATTGGTAGACCAGTGGCCAATGATCCTAGGAAGTGAATGAGACAAGTGGCCAATGTCTTAGGAAGTGAATGAGACAAGTGGCCAATGGTCCTAGGAAGTGAATGAGACAAGTGGCCAATGGTCCTAGGAAGTGAATGAGACCAGTGGCCAATGGTCCTAGAAAGTGAATGAGACAAGTGGCCAATGGTCCTAGGAAGTGAATGAGACCAGTGGCCAATGGTCCTAGGAAGTGAATCAGACCAGTGGCCAATGGTCCTAGGAAGCGAATGAGCAGAGAAAGAGGTGTGTGGACCTCAGCCGCTGGGAGGAGATACACTTACAATGCTCCAACATTAGTATATTAATATATATTAATATTTTCACTGACATTACAAGTGAAAAGATGGAGCATCCAGACCAGTGTCAGTGAAAACATGTATTGTGAATAAATAAACTCTATTCAAACTCTATTTTTTAAAACTAGTTTTAGAGTGACATTGTTTAGTTTAAATTGACAATTATTCCAGTGGCATATGTCTGTATACAAAAACAAAGTATGTCCTGAAGCCTTAACTCTTGGAATCATACATGCCAATTCACTTGTTCTTGCGTTGTAACTGTGTTGAACCACATCAACATTTCCTCGTAAATATGATGGTGCATTACCATTGATAATGTTGTACATATGCCCTAGCTTTAGCTGTTCTACTCTATACTCAACAGGAAGTAATTCTACACCCTTAAATTCATTTGCACCAACATGAAACCTAGGTGCAGCATTTAACATAAATCTGATAATCTTACTCTGTACATTTACGATATAAACAAGTCTTCTGGAACACAGCATATTAGATGACCAGTTGAATTATGTAAGAAGACAATCTTACCTCATATGTCGCAGGTGTTCAATCTCCACACACTTGTCAATGATCTGTATGAAACCCTCGTAGTTTGCAGCGTATGTGAATGTCTGTTTGTGTTCCTCATTTAGTCGCTCCCGATACGACAGCCAATCATATAGCTGCTGATTGATCGTGTGTGGATCACACAAGGCATCCACCATTGGCTTCAGCACTGCATGCATATAAATGGCAATTATTTTATTCATTTACTTTTTTATTTAATACTTGTTTATAATATATTATTACATATTTTATTGATATGCACTTTAATGCTCTACTGATTTACTGTATTCAATTGTTTAGTTAAAGGTGCTCAATTAATTCGATTTTTGTGCTCCTCACGTGTCAGACTAATTTCATGAAACGTAAATGTATCAAGTATTCATTATTGATATACTGGTTCATTTGTACATATGCTTTACTTTGTTTTAGTGAAATTAACAGACAAACAATATCAAGACACATATCTGAACTTGGATGTGGTCTGAGATAGACTTCTCGTGTAATAGTCACGTGAACGGAAATATACGGCGACATTGGCCTTTGACGACACCTTTCGGTGCCTGGATTCAGTCAACATTGCGTATTTACGAGTCGCCATCCATTTTTCATACAAGTGATAGCTTGACAATTTTATCTGCGATGAAGGGACGCCCGACCGACTCGACTAAAAAGAGAGCGGAAAGACAAAGAGAGTATCCGCGCACAAAGGTGTATATTGGAAAGGTTATGGATTTGTGAAACCGAACGAGAGAAACGGCTGGTGTGAAAAGTGATGCAGCATTCACCAAGTTTCTTCTGGACAGGTTAGTAATATTGAATTTATCAGCAAGCACACCACACACACAACTGTGCGTTCAATAGATGGAACAGCCAAAACAAAGCCATCATCGTCCGCCATCTTAATGCCATCTTCGTCTTCGATTGACGTTCCGCGACGTTCCATCGTACGTAAATATACATTATTGTAGATATTATGACTTTATATTGATGGACATGTTATATTATACCAATAGTTAACCATGTGCGAAGTATCAGTCTCATGCGAAGCACACACCGAATGGTAGATGAACTTAAAAATCCACTCCATCAACGTTCCATCGCAAATTAATATACAGTAATGTAGATATTATGCCTTCATATTTAATGACATGTCATATTATATTAATATTTAACTATGTATAATATAATGCATAATACAACTGTAGCACCCACTGGACATTCACACTTTACCCTCAATCACTGACAGACACTGGCTGGACATTTGAGACTAATAAAATAATCGAATGCCTAAAATAATTGCCTGGATCTAACTATAAGTACTTGTTTTTTGGATGTCTTGACTTGAGTCACTGGCTGCTTGTACTGTGCACTTTAAAAATAACACTTCTTTACTGTTTTTTCATGTGTGATGTAATACATTGAATGCTGATTGTAATCAAATATAAATTTAATAATCTTGTATTATGTAAATTTAAAGAGTAGTAATAATGATTTCTGTAGAGAATGCTAAACATTTACATGTATATTGTGACTGTAATACCGGTAGTCTACATATCTTACCAGGGGGTAAACGTCCAAAACTGCAAGTAGTATGTATAGAAGTATGTATATAAAGAAAAGTATATAAGTTACATCTCTGAAAAGTGTGGAATATGTATACACATTGATAGAGATCTTCTAGACCTCTAGGCTAACCTTAGTTTGATAGGGAGCAAGAAAACAAGTACACCGGGTTCATGAACATAGGAGGAAAATTTATTTTATTATTTCTGAAAGTTATTTAAATAGCCTGGATATTATTTTGATGTGTTATACTACGCTGTCCATTTTGAGGGGTAGTAGTACTACTAAAAAATTTCAAATTTAACAAATTTTGGCCATTCCACTTATGCCTTCACTTCAGTTTCACCACAAATATATGCAAATGACGTCCACACCAATCCAGCCACCACAGACAACAACCGCTGCATTGGCTCTATCGAGTATCAGTAGTCGCAGTAAAAACAGCTCACTGTCAGGTATTCAGTCTCTTCCCGAGGCTGGGTGCAGCTCCGAACCATTACAACCAATGTCAGTTTAAGTAATGGTATTAATGTACTGTTATGTTCTGGTTTGACCAGTCTAATGTGTGTACAATTATTCCATCTTTGTATGATAGGGTGGTTATCAAACTGTCAACTACATAGCACATTTCATTTGCAGTTCATTTTTTCGACTTAATTTTCTTTTTATTTCATTTGGAATGTTTGTATTGCAAACACAAATGTGTATATACACTGTACAATGCATGTAAATATATGTGACACAATATAGCCAAGCCTTAGTGATTGTCATTTCATAATAATTATGCTTATGCTGGTGCACAGATCTGCTAAAGGCTGCAACTGCTTCAATGTTAATGTTACGTCACATGACATTTTATCTCTATAATCACCTGCTGGCTTGCACAGCATACCTGGTAATATGCTTATGTTCAGTTACCGATTTGTATCTTTGAACGTATATTTTATTGTGTGTGTGTGTATGTGTGTGTGTGTGTGTGTGTGTGTGTGTGTGTGTGTGTGTGTGTGTGTGTGTGTGTGTGTGTGTGTGTGTGTGTGTGTGTGTGTGTGTGTGTGTGTGTGTGTGTGTGTGTGTTCAGAAATCAAAATAACTTAATTTGACCTATTTAAACATACAATGTGTGGAATTATTTTAATCATACGTAAGGTTGGGGAGACTCTTAATAAGACATATGATATAAAGTCACTAGTACTATCAGTGAAAAATTGCAAAACTTGTTATATTTTTGTAATATAATTACTTTGTGACTTTATTTCCTGTGACCTTCTTTCCAGCCCACCTATGTTCTACCTGCACTTACAGGTAGTTAATTATGCTGGCAATTGGATGGTGCACAATCCAAATTGTTTCACCTTGTTGGCTATGACACTTGTAAATTGTCTATTTGTTTGTTATATACTACAATTTTACAATATATACAATAATAACTTTGGCACTCTCATATCATTTATTGTAATTTTTTTACAACTGGGCAAATGACCTTTTCACACTTGAGTGCTGGGCAAATGACCATGGGGCAAATTATCGTGCAAAATATTTTTACCTATTAATGAAATTAAAACGTTTACATGTTACACACCACATGTACACACACATAGTTACATCTACATACATATATAATATTATATTATATATATTTACATTTAGTAGTGCTGTCAAACCATGTTCACCTTCACAAATAATCTGACTCATTTCATATTCCAATTCATGACTTTGTTTGACAGCTTCAACACAAAGGCACGAACTACCTCGACACCACTGCAGCCATCACATATGACAAAATCTGTGGTGGCTCGATATATATTACTCCTGTATGTGATAGTTTTGGTTGCCTGCATTAGGATTTTGCAGTAATGGGTGTCCTCGTTAAATTGCATATTGTTGTTAGAAATGCATGTGAATTAAAGTAAACACAATGTAAATTACAAACATTTTTATTGAAACTATTTAATGAGATCATGACTACAAAATTATGAAAAGCACAATACAACTACAGGTACAATCATTGCACTTGATGTGTATAATGTAATAATTGTTAATATCACATACACATAAAATGCAAAGTAACAATAGAAACAAAAATTAGGAAGAGGTTGAAAACATGTCAGGTACATATAACAAAACAAACAGTTACTTTTATCATAATTCTTTGTTACAAAAAAACAACACTAGTACATGTGATATCAAATGCTAGTTGTATGTTTACAACTCACAATATTAGTGACTAAACACTTATGTGTATTTAACAACAATTTTTTATATTTAATGCCCATAAAATGTAAACCATTAAGAACAAATTACTTAGGAAGATGTTTAGTTGAACAAATTTAATATGTACATATCAAATACAAATAACTACATTATGATTTTTTGATAAAAAACATCAGTAGGATATAAAATTCAAAACTGTTGTAGTTTGTGTAATGCTTGGTTTGTTTACAACTAGCAAAAAATAGTGACTGGACTAGACATGGTCATCGCCATGTGACTGAGAATTACATGTACAATCGCTACATTGCTCCAGTTTACTCAGCTGTATGAAGAGTACCGGCTACAGACGGTGGATATTTTTGTATGAATAATCTTCGCATATTAATTTTAGTGTGGCTGAATTCTTCCTACATAAGTCAAGATGGTGTTTTCTATTTAACAGGTCTGCCAGGGAGTAAAGTTTAAAGCGCTTTGAGTAATCCTGAGGACTGGATACTACACCATATCAGAACTAAACGTACTCAAGTGTTGTTTAATTATCATGCAAAATGAAAATTAATGTAAATTATTTGTGAAAATATAAAACAGTGATCAAAAGAATAATTTAGAAAAATGATACATGGCATGAAAAACATATAACAGTCCTCGTGATACATAGAGAATTTAAACAAGTAAAATGCTGCTGTCAGTGTATCAACAGATTGTTGTTGAAAAATGTGAAAAGGCTTTCAATACTATTACTTCATCACAAACTTGTGCCTGGTGTATGTTGCAA
The DNA here is from genome assembly GCA_963995525.1 of Escarpia spicata. Classification (NCBI taxonomy): domain Eukaryota; kingdom Metazoa; phylum Annelida; class Polychaeta; order Sabellida; family Siboglinidae; genus Escarpia; species Escarpia spicata. The sequence goes on along the minus strand of OZ023215.1, from coordinate 10,436,595 downwards.
GAACTCAGCTTGCTGCCACTGACTATCAGCAACATAAAGACAATGAAACCCTACCACTGTAACAATTCTGGATAATTAATGTATTTTTTCATGGACACTGCTAAAAGTTATAGTTGAACTGAATACAAATACCTTGTATTATTGACTTTGATAAATGTGTCATCACATATAAAAATATCATACATGTCAGAGCCATCCTAATTGTCACTTTGTCTCCGGTATAGGTAGATGCAGACGTACAGCAAAAAGTCAGGAAGCTGGTATGCAGTACCATCAAAGACAGCGAAAACATACAGTGATGTCATCGATATCTAAACCGATGCAGTTCACTGAAGAATGCTCGACACTGAAACTGTCTGACAGCGTCGAAAGTTGTCATATCTGCAGACCCTGGCACCCACCGTTCCATCACCAACTGCAGAGCTAGTCAAGCGTCACCACATTCTTATGTCAAGCCACCTGCAGTCTACATTGGTTTCCAGTCAGTCAAGCTAACTGACTGACCTAGAAGCCAGTGTACACCCCATCAGCACTGGGGAATCTGTCACGGATTCAACACGACACAATTGGGATCACTCAGTGGACATTCATGACAAACTGTTATTATGCGGCATGTTGCATGGCTGTAGAATCTTGTCCAAGATCCTGGACAAATACAACTGCCCAGTATGCCATATTAACTTGGAGAGCTAGTGGTACTAAGCACACTAGTTCAATCTCCTGTAAAAAAAGCATATATTCAGTAAACAAAAACATACATCATAGTAGTGTTGGGAGTAAATAATTATGATGTGTTCATTGTCATAATCGGTATATAATAATGTTTCATGTATGACCTGCAGCATTTCACAAGAAAAAAGGCAGCAAGAAATGTTCTACTACAGCTGCATCTATACATGTTGATATCTTAGGAACAGTCAATGTTTACCAGGGTTGTTCCGGGGAAGGGTGGCTTGATACAGCATGCGGACATTAGTGGAATATGCAATGTTTCAAAACGGTGAACAATTTTAAAAAAATTTCTTTACTAGATGTTCATTGTCATTCCATGAATTTAAAAGTGTTCAATTTCATTACAGTAACGCCTGATCTTAGTCAATATTATAGACTGATTTGAATTCTACTAATCACTAAAGCATCAGTAAAAGCGCATTTCTATTTTTTGTTTTGTTTTCAGTATACAACTTCATGTCAGTATCTGCCATGTAACTACTATACATATTCATGTTTTACATTTTATGCCTGAGGTTGAATGGTCAAGGTGAATGTTGGAAATGACAGAATGAGGTGTTATTGTGATGCTAACAATATATTTTCCTCATCAAGTATTCAAAGGTTCATAATACGTATGTCTACCTTCTTCAAGAATGACTAATTTCTTTTATAAACTTATTTCAGAGTCATCGCCATATGCTAAATACTGTTTAAAGGTGTATTAATATGTCTGTGTTAATACACTTGTGGGTATAATATACAAGTGCAGAAGTCAATCTAGTTTTCTATGCCCAAGATGTTATTATTAAAATGTGTATGAAAACAAATGTGGTATATTTAAATGTGCACATTAAAATTTGTTGATAACTTATACGTGGTTGATTGTTATAAATTTGAAATTACCTGGATTGATCAAATGTGGGCCTGCCGCAGACTATGTATCATCCCTGTGTCTGCCTGGCCCGGGTGACCGCCTCTAGCCCCTCCTCTCATTCTCGTTCATGGGTTGCAGTGTGGTCTCTAGCAATATCATAATTCAAGTTACATATATTATTATGTATTCATATATTGCTGTGGTGAGAATATATACATATATTGGTAAATACATAAGAATAGCCGGCATATGTCAGTTGAAAGGTATCACAGGATACCAATTAATGCATTACATACACTATAGCCAGGCATCAAGGACCACAATGGAGACAAGTGCGTGCATTTTCTTGTGTAATCCTTATATATGGTGTACTCTAGGTGTATTTATATTTTATGTATTTACACGTTTACATTTTTATATTGAATAAAATCATCACCATCATGCTTGTCATATAAAAATCTAAATTATGTTGCATAAAATACAATGCAAATCAACAATATTCTGCAGTAATAGTATACAAAATATGAGTCACAAAAAATGTTTTAATAATTACGATCACCAACATAATACTCCCGACGTGTTTGACGTTCTGTTGCACGAAATTACGGATGCAAGTCAGCCTCGATAGGCTCGAGTCGAGTGTAGACGTTCGCAAGTTGCAATTCTCATTGAATTAATACACCGCTACGCGTTCTTGTTGCTAACTGCGATAGTGTAATACGTACCTTCGTACAACCACTTTGGAATTATAATCTTCATCTTGATACGCTAAAGCACGTGTGTGTTGTTATTGTTTTCGAATGCCTGGGATGCCGATCTCGCGTAAAACATATGACCGAAGTGGCACAGTAGGCAGACAGCGCAATTGGCTTTCGCCAGCGATACCCGTTGTAACGACAAATCTTTTTTTTTACGATTAAAAAACAAGTACGCATTTTTGTTTATTAAATCGACTGTGCGCACTAATTAAACTATTCACACATTACACATCTGGACATAAAAGAACTGGATTGGCGATGGGCAAACAAAGTGATTGAGCACCTTTAATATCTGTTAATATACATCTATAATTTATATATATATACATAATAATATATATATATTACTATTCAGCCTCTATGGCTGCAAAGTAAATTAAAACATTTATTATTTATTTACATTATTAACAAACATGTAGACATACAACAGAGATGGGACAATTACACTATAAATGTAAACAATTACAATTTTGTTTCCATGGTTATTGGAGTAGATGCTTACTTTTGCAAGCGAATACTTCTCGCAGTAGACGGCTGACTGCAGGGCTGTTGACGTATTGTCTTGGCAACAGGTTCATGAGGGCAACTTCTGCAACATTCCGCAGAAACGCCTCTTCTGTGTCGTCATTCGCTAGCCAGGGATGCAGGGCAAACTTCACTTTCTCTCTATCTCCTCGGCGCGAACTAGCAGAATAGTTCATTTATAGGTCAATGGAGCCGCTATTTAAAAATACTTGTACATGCAACAATTGTTTGATAAAAGTGCATCATTAAAGATTACGTAACATAATGTTTAATTGCACCTAAATCCTTGGAAACCTACCCACAGGGGGTAGCTCAGAGGTGCATCAATACAACAGTTATTATTCAAAAATTATTTTTGGTATACAGCTGTATATAAAAATGCACTTTGAGCAAGTGTTAGAAGTTAGCAATATTGATATGACGATTTTTTACCATTAGGCGAACATGAAAGATGACAACGTGGCCCATGCATAGTTTGGACGTAGATTTACATAACTCAGTACAATAAGACAACACATGCAGTGTTGTGGACTGACATCATGATGCTAATTCTAACCAATGAGCATAACACAGCTACAAGAGCCAGCAGAAACTGCACCGGAACAATTCTAGTAGTAAATAAAGTGCTGCCACCTTGGGACAATTCTAGTGGTAAATAAAGTGTGCCACCTTGGGACAATTCTAGTGGTAAATAAAGTGTGCCACCTTGGGACAATTCTAGTGGTAAATAAAGTGTGCCACCTTGGGACAATTCTAGTGGTAAATAAAGTGTGCCACCTTGGGACAATTCTAGTGGTAAATAAAGTGATGCCACCTTGGGACAATTCTAGTGGTAAATAAAGTGTGCCACCTTGGGACAATTCTAGTGGTAAATAAAGTGTGCCACCTTGGGACAATTCTAGTGGTAAATAAAGTGTGCCACCTTGGGACAATTCTAGTGGTAAATAAAGTGTGCCACCTTGGGACAATTCTAGTGGTAAATAAAGTGTGCCACCTTGGGACAATTCTAGTGGTAAATAAAGTGTGCCACCTTGGGACAATTCTAGTGGTAAATAAAGTGTGCCACCTTGGGACAATTCTAGTGGTAAATAAAGTGTGCCACCTTGGGACAATTCTAGTGGTAAATAAAGTGATGCCACCTTGGGACAATTCTAGTGGTAAATAAAGTGTGCCACCTTGGGACAATTCTAGTGGTAAATAAAGTGTGCCACCTTGGGACAATTCTAGTGGTAAATAAAGTGTGCCACCTTGGGACAATTCTAGTGGTAAATAAAGTGTGCCACCTTGGGACAATTCTAGTGGTAAATAAAGTGTGCCACCTTGGGACAATTCTAGTGGTAAATAAAGTGTGCCACCTTGGGACAATTCTAGTGGTAAATAAAGTGTGCCACCTTGGGACAATTCTAGTGGTAAATAAAGTGTGCCACCTTGGGACAATTCTAGTGGTAAATAAAGTGTGCCACTTTGGGACAATTCTAGTAATAAGAATGAAGTGCTGCCATCCTGGAGAACATATATCATGTATTTTACAAAAAGAAAAGTGTATAAATTAATTATATGAGAGTCAGAGTAACTTACCTGCAGTGACTGACATGTATGTCATGGAAGTGATGCATGAGACATTTGATGACATCTTGCGTCATAAAATGTTCGAAGTCAACATTTTGCAAGCTTTGGATCATGTTCTCTGTCAACACCCACAGGTCGGACCTGCAGGGGTTGTATCAACATTCATGAGATTAGGAAACTTCTCAATGGTGCACTGACTAGAGGTTAGTCTGAACTGTCACAACTCGTAATATATCATGGATGCTACCACTAAAACAACTGCCCTCAGGGCTTGACATTAACTCCCATAAAGCACTTGTCCAGTAGGACAAGTACTAATTCATGTTTACTTGTCCCACCAAAAAATTGCTTTAAACATAAAACGCATAGTTAGTATAGTCTTAAGAACATTAAATTAATTAATAAATTTAAAACTTCCCGGTAGGTACAGTCTGCCTCCTTGTAACTAATTAAAATGCTAAGCTAAAGGTGTCGTGGCATTTTACTGAACACAATTTTATATCAACACTACGTACAACATTCTGAATTATCATCTCTATCATCTAATACAAAATATTGTTTGTAATAAATTCCAGATACAGTTATGTAACTGGACCTACCTATGCATGCTACGTGGTAATTGTGTTGATATTTACAACGATAACAATAACAAATTATCAATATTTTGCTGCAGTGGCAGAGCAAGGGGTTAAAGTGGCATCATGCACAATTTATTTGATGGCTATTTATGCCCATTAATATATCAACCCAAGGACCTAAATGTCAGTCGCCCACAGGCAAGACAATAATTAATGGACACAGTTCTAAATTGCACACTGCAACTAAAGCAATTTATTTAGTTGTAGGCAGGCGTAAGATTATATACGCAAATGCAACCAGGTAGTAGCAACTTCAAGCCCTGTTAACACTGTGACTCAATCAACTTGTCCCATCGACAAGTGTCCTGGACAATGTAGTTGTCTGACATTGGTAATTACTTGTCCCAGACATGAGGACAAGTGTTAATTTGAGCCCTGGCCCTGTTATTTCAGGGGCTCTAATAATAGAGTAATTCACATGAGCTGATAACAGAGACCATTACCAAACATAATTAACCTATTAGATCACAAGTGGCCAAACCAAACAGTAGATTAACACTGCAAGTCAACCAAACCCTGCCCAAAATAACCTTGTAATGCCATATAGCATGGTGGCGCCATCTTGCAGATAGTCTTGAAAACACATTAGAAATTATGTTTGTGCGTCTGGACTTCACATGCTCATGTTTCTGGTCACTCAGGTAGCAAAACAGACTTTTCAAAAATGGCTGAGGTCTAAAATGTTAAGAGCAAATGCCAGTGCCGAACGCAAAAGCAAAAATTGGGTAACAGGGTTAACTCCAATTCTCACGTTGACGTCTAGCAAAAGACCATTAGCAAACCACTCAGTAAGCGGATCTACGTTCTACTACTATAACAAATAAATGTAAGTCCATTATAGTTTAAAATTGGTGTGCATAGCCATATATGATATTTAGAATATACACAGCTAACAATGAAATTAAATACACCCAAGACTAAGCCAATGGTGTCCAATAAACACATCTTGTTTCACTGCCACATCCTTGGCACAGCGCCTGGAGGTGACTACATCACTGCAGTTGTCAACAAGTGACTTGTATACATCTTTTAAAAATTCATCAGCCATGACTCAGCACTGATTTGTATGTAAAACTCCACGTTCCATGCGTTCCTAAGAGGCCGAGCTGTTACACTGCATAGTTACTTTTCAATAAGTATAACTACATATACATGTATGAAATAAAGTGGTGTTTCTGCAATCACCAAATATCCATTTCTCAAGTACAAACGGCATCGAACCACAAATCTGGCATTTGCATTGACTGGACTACAAAAGCTGTGATGTAACACTGAACAATTTCACATTAACATATGCATCAGCAAATGCATTAATTCGGTTTGCTAGTGGTGATTAATATATATCTTGATGGACACAGGGATGTTACCAGCGCCATATATAATCACGCATTATTATTACAATACACAGCACACAGGTGTGATACATACCGCAGTTGTTGACCAAGTCTACCCTTGTCTTCTGCCAATTCACCGTACCATGACATCACATAGTCCCTGGTGACCAGGTCAAGAACTTGTTGCAAGGCAGCATCTAAGTTACGGGTCGTCAGAACCTTGAGTCTCTTGTTAAGATGGTCTCTCTTTAAAGACCGCTAAGGAGGCAGACAGTCTCTAGTGAGTTGTAGATAGGTGTGGTCTTTCAGACAGGAGAGTGGTCAATATTTCCCCATTCATTCAGTGGAATGGTTTGTTTGGAATATAGTTGGCCAGACAAAATCACACCAACAAATGGTTTATTAAGCAGAGTAATAATGTTTAATTAACCACACATCACATGACTGCCTACAAAAACATAACACGCAAGTGAAGTCATTTTCAGGATTATACCTCTACTAAATTCAACAAATCATAAAATTATAAATTTCATACAATCATACATCAGTACATATATAAACCTAATGATGAAGCCCAAACTCTGACAAATAAACAACAAAGTATTATTGAACAACAAAATATTATTGAATCATACGTGACGAAAACAGGAACTTTTTACTTGAAACAGGAATATTGGGAGGATCATTGAAGAATTACCAAAACAACGGGAGTTCTCGCATCATATCAGGTGAAATGGAAGATCTACTCTACAACTACAAGTCAGTGGATACTTCCAGTGAGCAATTGCAAATGAACATTCCATACTGACAATTTTGTTTGGCATAAAACGTACATCTCCCAATGTCAAATTTACATTTTCCACAAGTGCTTTACTTACCATCATGTTGCAGAGAAGGCTGTGAACAGTGCTGCCACCTGATGTTTTACTGACTCGGTTGGTTGTTTCCAGGGGCGTGTAGATGTCACCCGATGCCAACACAATGCCAATGCCAAGTGTCAATCCAATGACACCAAATGCCATGGCAACGGTCCATGTGACAACACCGCAACCAATGGCAAACACACCCGTCACCATGGAAACACCCACAGCTACATAGCTTGACATGGTTGCTCACGGCAATGCCTCAGCTTGGTTGTTGCTATGCTGCTTCTGTCATCGCCAATGGCAACAATAATATGACCAATCCTGCATCAGTTCTCTGCTTGACATGACCATCAGCAGCAAGAACTATCTCCCATCAAGGAGTAGTGCAGCTATTGTACCTCAATAAACTGGTTCACAATGTCCTTCTGTGATTATCAGATTGCTGAAATAGTAACGTGCAAATATTTACACAATTGTTTTATAAATAACATAGTTGAAATGTGTATATAAGTTCATCATCAATTATGTATGAACAATATTTCACCATGGATACTGATCACTGAACATTTACCCCACTTTGTTTTCTCACCAGAACATATTACAGGGTGTATATATATCATCTGGAGACTGGTGTACATGTATAGTTACAGTATGTGGGTAACAAAATTAATCAAATCTATTTACAGTCTGAAGGTGTTCACAGCCATGGTGCATGTTGTTGTTGTGGTAGTTATTAGCAGGAAGTTAGCTGATTTAGTTGTCTTAAGTGTGGGAACCTCGCAACTGTGCCGAACATCAAGGGCCTTTCTGTTAACATATCTGGCACACACATGCACCCATGCATGCACGCACGCACGCATCCACGCGGACATTGGGCTAAATTAATTATGGAGGAATATATTTATTATGTAACAAATCGCTAGATATACAAGGTTACTATTTTTCAAAATATGCACTCCCAGATTCAATATTTGGAGCTTAGAAGTCAAATATGAAACTGGAGCTATTTAGCCCTACGATGACGTTAATCAGCCATAGCATGAATTAATTTTTAAGTCAACATTTTGTTAAAATTAAAATTTTTTAAACTGGGAAAATAATTTCCGTAGTCAAGGTGACGGACTCAACACGTAACATGCACTGCATTCCCCTTTCCAGTTAGGTCTTTTGTTACCATTAAAGTGTTAGTTTGGAAAAACAACTATGAATCATTTCCTTTTTTTGAAAACAAAATGCCATTTGGGGACATAGCCTCCAGTATATATCGTTGTTTTTACAACTCAAGAAAATTACCTTTTATTTAAACCTTTGTCCTTCCTTTACCTGAAAAATGCACTTTAGGAGATCGTGCCCCAAGACTATGTCCTTTTGTATCATCATTTATCCTTATGACAATGGAAAGTAGCTTACCGGGATGGGCTTTTTGCTTTAAGCAAAAATTATCCTTTGTTACCAAGAAAAGGACCCTTTTTGGACAGCTTAAGATAGTGTGGAATAAATTGCAATTTTGGATGGTTTGCTCCCTTTCCCCTGAAATTGGCCCTTTTTGTAGACTGTTGCCCTTGTTGCAACAGAAACTATCTTTTCACATATTTGCTACCAGATTGAACTTGGTCCTTTTATACAAATTTGCTGTTTACCATTTTAATAATTTCCTCGTAAATGTTTTTTATATTAAATAAATTCCCTTTTTGAGACATATTGTCACCAGGAAATGTCCTGTTTATGGAGCAATTGGCCTACTTTGACAAACATATTGATCCCAACTTGTTGGCTTGTTGACCACTAAAAGTGTCCATTCAGGATATGCCTAAATAAACTGCCCTTTATTTTAATTAAATAACATGTTGCCCAGTGTAAGTTCATTAGTATACCCTGACATAAGTAATCTATATAATTATGAGCAGTACAATGGGCTGATAACCTATGATGTGCAAGATGGGGACAGGATTGGAGGGTGGTAAGTTGGCCTGACTGAAGGAGCAATTGATAAATCTGGGGGGATTGCTCCAGTCCGCACTTTGTACATAAAAAAATGCCCTACTCCAATGGCAATGTTGTGAGTGAGGTTTTTATACCATATATGTGGAGCGCAGTAGCCCAGTGGTAAGAGCTCCGGACTATGGACTGAGAGAACGCGGGTTCAAATCCTGTGCCGCGGTGTTGAACCTTGGGCAAGTTTGTTTACTCTACATTGCTTCAGTTCACTCAGCTGTATGAATGAGTACCTGGCTATAGACAGTGGTGGATATCTGTGTATGAATAGTCTTCATGCATTAAGTGCAAGTCGAGATGGTGTTCGACTGAACAGGTCTGCCAGGGAGTAAAGTGTAAAGCGCTTTTAGCAGTCCTGAGGACTGGATACTGTGCTATATAAGAACTTACCTTTACTTTTTTATACGCTATGCCTGATCACAGGACTTCTTGAACTCGGGCATGCATATATACAATGCTTAGACTATTTCTTGCGCTGAGTGTTTGTTCTCAAGCTGCTCGAGAAATAGCTAAGGCATATATATTATATAATGCAAATATGCTAACTACTAGGTCCTACAATACTAATGGATCACTTTAATCATAATAATTTGTATCATTTTTTATTGATTTACTAATATAAATTAATTAACGTAAGCATGCATGAAATGCATGTTAACTTTAATTAAATAATTAACTTTAATTAATTAATTAACTTTAACAAAAACAAATTAAGTGTCACTAGAGTGAGTAGATCTGAAGTTGAACACTAGAATCTATAGTCTCTACTGCAACCAATGACAATGTTTTACCTCATCCCAGGTATAGGGAGGTCAGACCGATTTGCCTTCCCTTCTGCTAACATGGATGACAGGGGTCCCAGTTTAGTGGTCATGGTTTATTATTATGCAAGTTACCCGCTTATTTATTAATATATCTTTGTTGTAATAATGCCAATAGGTGTATCTGCAGTGAAAACATATTTTTAGGTGGTGTTTATGAGTGGTAATAATGTTTTCTATTTTGATTTCTGGCAAGTTCTGCTTACCGCCGGAATCTGCCATTTTGAATTCCACTGATAGGTCCTGTGGCGCTGTGGCTGTGCATTGTGGGATTGACATTTTGCAATTTTTTTAACACTTTGATGATATTTAGTAATAACTTACAATATTTTTTATTATTTGGGCTTAATTTGCTGATTGCGTGAAATGTACGATAACATAAAACTCAAGAGACATTCTAAGATGTACTTTCTGATGATTTATATGCAAAATTAGTTAAATATTGTATTATTTCTTTGTATTAGGAAATTCGCCAAAAAGTTATCAGAAATTTTCTAAAATTCCAACTTTCAAACGGCTGTATCTTTGCTAATATTACATTTAGAAACATGAGTACCATGTTATTTATTATAGTTACTGCATGCTTTCAGGAAAAAATAGTTTAAAAAATGATATTAAAAACAAAAAATTTGTCTGACCTCCCTACCAAGTACCCAGTTTCTGACTGCACATTTTAGCACCGGCAAAGGTTGTGGTAGCCCCTTGTGTTATTGTAACAAGTGGGGGTATACCCAGGCCAAGTGGGAGTTGCCTCTGTGAGCGTGCGTTTGTTTACAATGGGCAACGTGGTGGCCTCGTTTTGGCACCTTCTGTGTCACATTTTGAGAGTTAAACAGGAAATATTACAGTGTCTCACTCTAGTCTCTATGTCTATGGCCCTAGCCTAGGGCTAAGGCTAAGCCTAAGCCTAGGCTAAGGCTAAGCCTAAGGCCGTAAGGGCTAAGGCTAAGCTTCTAACTCAGCATTTTGGCTTTGATTTCACTGACCTAAATATTAAACTTGCCAGGCAATGCATGTGTCTCATACGCTGAAAATGGCAACACATCATTTTGTTTGCAACTCACGGCAGGCAATGACTCATTGACATGGCATAAACCGTAAACAGCACCGCCCACCACCAGCACGGCATTTTCCACAGCGAGGGTCGCGAATCATACTCCCGGATACTCACGTAACACGCGTGCGCCGCGGATTAAGAAGGCGTAGCCAAAGTATGCATTGATTGACAGCTACGGAGGGTGCCCGTATGTTAGAGTAACTGGCGCGCCGGTGCATTTTGAACTGCCGATTCGGTCTCATTTGTGTTCGATTTTCAGGAATAATTTAATCGATATCGCTAAATTATTATAGATGGATGATTCATACAAGCTCGGTTGTTGGGGATCGGCGAATGAGGAAATCATGAAATCCCAATACCCGCTTCACAGGGCTTGTCGTGATGGCGATGTGGAAACGCTATCTTTGTTGTTGATGGAAGCTCAGCATGGAGTTTACATCGAAGACAGCTTTTACGGATGGACTCCTGCCCACTGGGCTGCGTACTTCGGCAAGGTATGTTATGTCACGCTTTTGGTTGAAGTATAACCGTAACGAATTAGGTAATAGTTCCATTCAACATTCACGACGCCGAGACAACGTGGTTACTTATTTGTTTGTGTCGTGACTGCCTGACTATGTGTGCGGTGTGTCAGGGAAATTCGAACGTGTAGACTGATTACTAGTGGCGGGAATTGTAAATTGTATGCTTTCGGTATTTAAACACTGTTAAAATTCATTGGGTATAATGTAGTTCCAGATACATTGCATTTATGTTACACGATTGACACATTTTAGGCACAATACTTGACGTTTTCTTAATAAATGAGCCGCTCAACTGACGTCAATGCACGGCATAAAAGCCGCGTCTGTACGTATAGTCCATGAGTACCAACACCTTACGGTTAGTCTGCACGAATAGTCCATGAGTACGTCAACCTTAGCTAGTACATTACGCTGTTGTTTTGTGTGCGAGTCGTGTCAACAACACGTTTCACCGGTGTTCCTGTGGGCCTAGACCTAGTTTAAATCACATGATTATAAAGTTTTGTAGTGTACATAAACTGAATGTGAAACTACGTGGATTGAATGATCGACATTGTCTATTTATTATATAAATTGCCAAATACAAATAAAAATTGTGTATGCGTGCCTGCTTAGAATCTGAAGTTTTCATCAAAACATTATTATTTGTTTAGTTAAACCGGCAAATTGTCGACGGCTTTGATTTTATTTACAGTTACTGCAAAATTCGAAATATATTTGTTAGGATGTCAATTGTCAGTGGGAACAGAATGCACAGGTGTCATGCCACATGCAAAGGTGCCTATCATCATCATGTCTACAAAGTTGCACCCTGGTCCGAATAAAAAAAGTTGGGCCCATCACTCAGAAGTGTGATGCAACAGCTTTTCTGAATCCCTGTAGGTCTCAACAGTTGTCAAACTTGTAAAGTTCTTCAAATACATTCCTGGGGAGAGCGTTCCACTGGTCAGACAACAGTGCATTGAAAGAAACAGTTGTTCTAGAGCCTGGCAAATATGCTATTTGTTTAGGTGGTTACTGGCAAGGTACAAGGTAGTGATTATCATTGACAGCAGGGCATTGATTATGGATCCTACAATGTGGTTACTCATCAGAAGTTCTGATCTGATTCAGAACAAGGCTATATATATATATGTGTCAGAACTGACTTTGACATGATGAATTACTGCTAGATTGATGATCATAGAGAACACACACTCTCGTTGATGCTGATTTGACAGTAATGATCTATGAGGACAGATCTAGCCATATGGATGTTACTGATTTAAACAAATTCTTTGCCAAGGATGGCAGCTACTTTTTCTTGCTTTAAGTACTTGGAAAAGTTGCAGTGTGTTAACTTTTAAATTTATTGAGACACACTCGGTCTTATCAGTGTTTCTTAGAATCAGTACAGACAGTGAGTATAATTAAGGCTGTCAATGCAGGAAAAGTATTATTACCGGGAACAATTTGGTGTAAATGTAGAACCAGTGTTAGTGAACCTCACAGTAGTTGCTAAACAGTACATAGCTGCTGTACATAGTGTAATGACAGGGTACTTTAAATATCAATATCTATGATTTTATCACACAGTGTGTGATTGCCACATTACATTGCCCACACAGGCAAAATTTGTGACATTAGCAAGGCTAGGTCCAGTTACACAAAGCCAAATCAATTACATTATAATTATTTGTTATTTCAAATACATTTTGCACTACTAAAAACTTCAGATTAATTAGTGTTTTATTACAAATATGTTTTCAGGACTATCTGTCTAACACAAACATTTATTCACTACATGTATTTTGTTATTTATTTGACATGTGTTTGTTTTACATAATTTGTATATGTTTATTGTAATTAATATAAAAATATGTCAAGACCACCAAATAGGACATGGCACTGACCCATTGCCAGCACGAAGGGTCACTGCTCACTGTGATGATCTAAAAAATCTGCTGACTGCACTAATGGATTGTGGATCTGATCTATATTTTAGGATAAGTCAGAATAAAAATTAACTTGTGAAGTTGTAAACAACTGTCGTGATCGGCAACTGTATCATCAAATGTTCACACTGATAGTGACTTTTGTTTATGGGTTGGGCCCCTTTTCACCTGAACTGCCCAGCATTCTAGAATGCATGCACTTTTGTATTCTTCTTTCATGTCTTTCTAATTAGACTAATTGACATCACCCATGTACACGACCATGAATAATATTGCCATATAAAGTTTAATGTCTTTATTTTTTATTTGAACAGTAGGCACAGCCAAGTAGTAAAGCCACTATGACAATATTGCCCCATTCTTCAAGTGCTGAATGAGCAGATCTCTTTAGACCTAGTATGACCTGGGTCATACTAAACACAAAGTGCAATTTTGCTCTCTTTTTAGTAATTTATTATCTTTCAAATTATACGTACACCTTATGAAAATGTTCTCTTGTAATGATTTGACCTACTCAACTCTTCTGATTGCTATAATATTAATACAAATTCTGCCTTATTCAGTCAAGCATAAAGAATGTAAGTGAAGGCCTGGTATATTCTGCAGAGCTCTACAATCACAACAAGATGCAAATTATGATTTATGGAACAAAACATTTCCATACTGACAATAGTAGATAGCACATTTTGGAGAATTAATATTATTATATTAAATAACTGAAATGAAAATAAAATTGCACTTTTCCACCTTTTAATTTAGATCGTTCCATTTGACCAAGCTATTTTTGTCAAACCCATGCAGGTGTTAATGATTGTGCTACTGCCATGTCCACTCTGGGCCAGTGTCCTGTAACTAATAAGTAATCACTACACTGGCCAGTCCCTGGGCAATGGTCACTACTATATGTGATTATCTTCCTTCATCAGAAAATCAATATCTAATCTGTTGGTTATCTGCGAGCATGTAGCCAGTATCCATGTACCACTGTGTTGTGTGTACTGCAAAGATATGATTTATGTATATAATTGATTAATTTTTAAATGATCATTTGTGTACATCCAATTCCAAGTATATATTTAATTTGTGCACCTGTCAATACAACACCATCAATAATATATTTTCAGTATAATTTAATTAGTAGTACTCATTTGATTCTTGCAAATTTACTCAGCTTGGTGAGTTTCCTAGACTATGATTCTCTGAAATAATTCCCCCTCCCTGTTGGCTTGTCATTTCATAATATTGTAGCACTTCATGTTTTTGCTGTCGATGCTGCAGGTAAATTATGGTTTTGGTTCCCATAACAGACCTTCCAAATTGGGAATATAGTTAGATTAGCAAATAGCGGGATACCTCCCTAATGCATGGTTTTATGGTGAAATGTTTATGGTATGGTTAGCTAATATTTTCCATTTGTCATGGCACCTACCGCTGGAATTGTATGTATGTCACCTGAAGCTCTGTCTGCAAAACGTGTATATATATATATATATTATAATATATATATATATATTCGTAACATAAGCAGTTTTCACATCTCCAGATTTATAAAATTGATAAACATCCATAGTTCTCATTAAAGTACATAATTATGATGTATTGTATTTTCATATAGAAATAAACTTAAGTTAGTATTCACAAAAATCAGGGCAAGTAATGTTGAATCACATACAACAGAAATGGGATATTTTTTAAGCGGAGGATTACAAAAATGTTTTTAAATGGCCACATCTGCAGGAGATCTCCCGTCATATCGGGAGACTTGCAGTATGTGAGAAACTGAAAACGTGTTGATTTTGCGACTGAGCAGAGTGTTTTCTTTTCCTTTTAGTTGGCTTGCCTAAAGTGTCTGCAGGTGTCAGGCATGAACTGTGATTGTACAACGATCCGTCTAAACCAAACCCCTGCCCATATTGCTGCACAGTCTTCCAACTCCACCTGCCTTCACTGGCTGCTGGAGTGTGTTGCAGTGGGAGTAGATAGACAGGTAACATCACCCTTCTTCCTTGCGTAGTCTAGTCCGTGTGTCTTTCCGCCCACAGCTGGCCTGCTTGCGTAAGCTGACGATGGTCGGTGTCAACGGCAGTGGTTGTAGCTCACGATTCCACCAGACCCCTGCGCACTTGGCCGCATTCGGTGGTCAGCCACGTGTCCTGCAGTGGCTACTACAGGCTGGCCTCTGTCTCGAGACACAGGTAGGACGGGTGTGTATGAGAGAGAGAGTCTGTGTGTGTGTGCGCATGCATGTGTGTGTGTGCGCATGCATGTGTGTGTTGTAAAAGAAAGAGAAAGAAAGAGGAGAGAGTCTGTGAAAGAAAGTGTGCATGTGACTGAGCAAACAAATGTGAGTGAGTGGGCGGATGTATGAGTGCGTGAATGAGCTAGCGAGCGAGCAAGTGGATGAGCGAGTGAGTGGGTGGGTGGATAGATGGGCGGGTGGGTGTGTGAGCGAGCGAGCAAGGGGATGAGCGAGTGGATGGGCGGGTGGGTGTGTGAGCGAGTGAGTGGGTGGATAGATGGATGGGCGGGTGTGAGCGAACGAGCAAGGGGATGAGCGAGTGGGTGGGTGGATGGATGGGCATGTGAGCAAATGAGCAAAGGGATGAGTGAGTGGGTGGGTGGATGGATGGGCGGGTGGGCGTGTGAGTGAGTGAGCAAGTGAGTGGGTGGATGGGCGGGGTGGGCGTGTAAGCAAGCGAGCAAGGGGGTGAGTGGATGAGTCATACAGTGTGTGCGTGCATGCGTGTGTCATCGACATGGATGATTATGTTAGGTGCACTGTTGAGAGTGGCAACTAAAATAGTAAAAATATTTGATTATCTATCTTGTCATATTTCAAAAAGTCTATATCTGTGCATGTCATCTGTGCCTATGTTAATCCTGAAATGTGCTCAACCAGGTCACATGTATGCAACTTGCTATAGATCTGTGTATTTGACTAATTACACTAAATATGTATTCAGAAAATTAACTAAAATTACATGAAATCTTCACATTTAAATTTACACAAGTACAGATTTGTCGCCACCTCTGGTGTGTTTGGTCAGTGAAATTGCCCGACTGTTTATGTATTTACGCATGTTGTCAAGGGTTGATGTGGTGTTTGTTGCTGTAGGACTATATGGGTGAGACGGCTATACACAAGGCTGCGAGGTGTGGAAGTATTGAGTGCGCCAGTCTTCTTGTGGCCAACGGAGCTCAGCTTCAGTAAGTATACGGTTGATTGACATCTTATGGGATACATCAAACATCTTTATTCAGGCCCAACATGTTTTATAAACGGTGAAGTTACAAGAGCTTTGTGTCCATGGGACCCAACATTGTCCTTCCAGATGAAGCCAGAACTTGCTGTGATTCAAATGTTTCTTGGTACATTAGATAAGAGATTTAGCAATAAAACATCAGTAGCTGGCTGAATAAGCTAAATGTGCTCAGTGGGTTGCAAAGATTGTATGACTAGTGAGTCATTTCATTGAATACAACGCTTTCCATATATATTGACACATCAGTTTTGTTGCCCAAGTATTACCTGTTTTCAGGAAATTTAATATCAGACACAGTAACAGATTATCAGGTTTTACAGTTCAGTTTCGTGTAAATGTATCATAATTTTTTTATATTCTAGTAACATTTAAAGTTATGCTGCCATGTAGACAACCATAACAAGCCCCAAAGTAAGTTTGGAAAGTAAATAACAAGTGGGCTACTTAGTGCAATGTGCGACAGTGCTCTAGAGTAGGATTATGCACTACACATGAAGAAGAAAACACACTTATGAATACACTGTGTATACAGATTTCATTTTAAAAGCAGAGCATTTGCTGAAACTATGAATTGAAAATGTGGTGATTCACCACCAGGAAATAAAATTTGTACTACTACAATACGTTGGGTGTTCAAATAATAACAATATGGTAACTTGTAAATAAATGTAATTAACGGATCAGGATGTAAGACTATTGTGTTGTCAGTTGAGTTCTATTTCAAGAATTTGTTATGACTCGTGATTTTTCATAGTTCAGAAATTTATAATAACTCTTCTTGCTTTAGAACAATATGGCAACAATATCATTTGTTTCTGAAAAACCATTCCTATGTAGACACAGTCTGTCTCGTAAACTTGGTTGTTTCTTTCTGTGACTTGCACACACAATGAACTGTAGACAATGTGGCACCACGTTGGCATGGTAAATTGTTCTGGCTTGTCTGATGTCAGTCAGTTGTGTTTTTATACAGTTACTTCCTGACATTCCAGGTTATCACTGGATCAGGGTCAACCTACTTTAACAAAAATTACAGAACCCCAATTGTCAATGCACATAATTTATTAATAATAATATTATCTATTACAGTGTTTGTGGGAACAAATTTGTCACAAGCAAACTGTAGTGCACTTTGGGTAATAAGTACAAAAAGTATCTGTTGTAGTGTGTAAATAAACCTATTAATTTTGCCTGGTTTATTGATGTCTTTGTTGTTTAAATAGTTTAAAGTTAATTATATGGAAGTATGATTTTCTCCATTTTTATGCATATCTAGACCCATTTCTTTAAAATGAATTTTAAATTATTTTCATTGGTTAACTGAATGTGTGTTTTATTGGACATTCTAACTGAGGTTGGGACATTGCGACAGTGAATTTATTTGTAGTATAACATGTCAATTGTTCAATATATTATATTAAACCAAAAACAATCTTACTAGGTGGTGATGTTTTGTTTCTTAATATTGTAGAAAATTAATGGTTTGGCAGTGATAAAATATGCAGGTTCTACATCATTGTTGATATACAGAGATTGTTGTACAATTTACAAAAGGCAGATTATTATATTATTAATTAATCACATAAAAAACAAACAGGACAAATTTACAATACTAAGTCTAAACTGTCAATGTCTAAACGCAAAAATTGATGAAATTGTTATTAAGCTAGACCTACTTAGAAACAATAATTGTAAAATCAACGCTCTTTGTTTACAAGAAACGTGGCTTAGGGATGATTCTGATACCTCCTTATTACAAATTGATGGATACAATTTAATATCACAAGGCAGAATATGTAGTGGTCACGCTGGCCTAGCAATATATCTTGATAAAAATTACAAATATAAATTGTTAGATATTTATACAAAGTCAAACATATGGGAAGGACAATTTATTGAAATAACATCAAACACCGTCAAGAAAAAAATCATCCTTGGAAATATATACCGACCTAGAGATGTCATTGAGAATTACCAAACATTCATAGAAGAATTATGCCCAAAATTAGATCATCTGCAAAACCTAACTGGTGAAGTAATACTAGCCGGAGATTATAATATTGATTTACTGAAAATAAAAGAAAAAAACATAATATGTGAATATTTTGATACAATCACAGCACATGGTTTCTTTCCTAAAATTACTTTACCAACACGTTTTTCAAATACTAACTGCACGCTTATTGATAATTTTCTATGCAAACTCTCAAAAGGTCTCTAAATCAACTGCCGGCATTTTAATCAGCAGCATTTCTGATCACTTTCCGTATTTTATATGCCTTGATTGCAATGCAACTGTTACAAATGTCCCTAAATTTATCAGAATTAAAAAACAAAATACTGACAGCCTTGAACATTTTAAAATAGAATTGATGCGTTCAAATATTTATAATAAACTAAATAAGGATAGAGATACTAATCCCAACGACAATTACAACCTCCTTGATGAAACTATTACTACTGCTATGGATAAATTCTTACCTACTAAAATCATAAAATATAATAAACACAAGCACAAAAAGTCATGTTGGATTACACAAGGTATCATTAGATCTATAAAATTTAGGGATAAGTTGTATTCAAAACTTAAACATACTGATATAGGTACAGCAGAATATGTTTCGCTCAGTACAAATTTTCATACATATAATAACATTCTTAAAAGAAATATTAGATTAGCCAAACAAGCATATTATCAATCCAATTTTGAAAGAAATAAGCACGATATTTAAAAAAACATGGTCTATGATAAAAGAAATTATTCAAACAAATACAGGGAAAGAAACATTTCCTGATTTCTTTCAATTTGATGGGAAAAAAGTAACTGACAAGACTACTATTGCAAATAAATTTAATTCATTTTTCATCAATATTGGTTCTACACTTGCATCACAAATAACAAATACAGGAGATAACTCTTACAAAGACTATTTAACAGAGAGACGTATACAGACTTTCAACTTTAAGCCAATAGACAATAGTACAACGATTAGCATAATCGATAGCTTACATCCAAAATGTAGCTGTGGTAAAGATGGTCTATCAACCAAACTACTAAAGCTAATAAAAAACGAAATAAGTGAATCAGTCACTCTAATCATTAACCAATCAATAACAACTGGCATATTCCCAGATAAATAAAAAATTGCTAAAGTTATTCCACTTTAAAAAAATGGTGATGAGACAATCTTTGATAATTATCGTCCAATTTCTATCTTACCAGCTATTTCCAAGATATTTGAAAGATTTATGTTTAATCAAATACACAAACATTTCAATTCCAATAACTTATACTGTGAGAATCAATACGGGTTTAGGGAAAACCATTCAACGGAACTTGCCACTCTAGAAATAATAGACAGAGTTGTCCAACAACTTGACCAATCAGCAACCCCAATAAACATATACCTAGACCTCTCTAAAGCCTTTGACACAATTGATCATAACATATTATTACAAAAACTAAATTATTATGGAATAAATGGTGCAGCACTAGATCTATGTAAAAACTACTTACACAATCGTAAGCAATATGTTGAAATTGGCGCTTACAAGTCAGAAGAAGCTGTCATAAACACTGGTGTCCCACAAGGGTCTATTTTAGGACCCCTTCTATTTATCATATATATTAATGACATAATATTTTCAAGTGATCATTTTAAATTCATAATGTATGCAGACGACACCACTCTTTTTAGTACATTGAATACATTCCAATCTCCGGATGGCCAAGTCCAAAATCAAAATATAAATAAAGAATTAGAAAATATATGCAAGTGGCTAAAGGCAAACAAACTTTCTCTTAACATTAAAAAAACAAAATTCATGGTATTTCACATGCCCCAAAAGGAAATCAAACTTCCTAAAATAGAAATTGATGGGACAAGTATTGAATGTGTACATGATTTGAATTTTTTAGGTATCACCATAAACCAACACCTAAATTGGGACAGCCATATAAACAAAACAGCGAATAAAATAAATAAAATAATAGGCATTTTAAATAAACTTAAGCATGTATTACCTAAGAATATATTATCTATAATGTATAATTCGCTCATTCTTCCCAAGATTAATTATGGCATATTGGTGTGGGGTCATCAAGCCCATCGCATCTTTAAACTTCAAAAGAAAGCAGTGCGAATAGTTACTTCAAGTAAATACAATTCTCACACAGATCCCATCTTCAAAGAATGTAAATTTCTTAAGCTGGATGACATCTATAGACTCCAACAGCTCAAATTTTATTACAAATTGATCAACAATGTTATACCAGAATATTTCAGTCGTATTCCATACACATATAACTTTGCAATTCACCAATACAACACACGTGGTAAAAACAACTTATTTATTCCCAGAGTTAATCATCAATATGCAAAAAAGTACATCAGACACAACATTATACAAACTGTTAACAATACTCCAAGCATCATCCTTGATAAAATGTATACACATAGTTTATATGGTTTTTCCACTTATACAAAAAATTACTTTATCAAGAACTATGAATCATGTTGTCATATTTCTAACTGTTACATCTGTCATTCTTAAACTAGACATGACTTTGCATTTGTTTAAACTAATTGATGTATTATACTATACTATAATATACTATACTAAACATACTATGTTTACACACATATATATATATATATGCATATATAGTTGATCACGTGATAATCATATAAATATGTTACATGAGTGGGGTGGCTCCCATGATAGCGCATATAATTGTCTTAATGGGAGCCTCCCTGACCTTACAATGAATGTTATATTGTAGTTTATGTACTAGTTATGATGGTCAAAATAAATATTGTCTGTCTGTCTGTCTGTCTGTCTATGTGGGTGGGTTCACATAGGTATTGGACTAAAAAAGCCAGACTTCCTTGTCCACTGTCATCTGGTGTTTACACTGGATGACAATTTTGATAAATCTGCATGATACAGATAGTGTAGTTTCCCTCACTTCTACAGTAGACTAGCCTAAGTGGGCCAGTGCACTCTGGGTCATGGTGCCCTGGATATATGCCCTGGGTCCCAACAGACAACTGCATTGTCCTGTATAGTTTATTGCACAACCAGACAAACATGGACTCTCCCATTGCTATAATTAGCTGTGAGCTGTTCCTTGTTCCTGTTTGAAAACTGTACTGTGTCACACAACCTGACACCCCTTTGCTTGCATAATGGATATGTCCATGCACTCACTGCTAGTGCCTCCCTCTGCTGGCCAGCTATGAGGCATGACTCAAGGTGACATTGTGTTCTAGTGTGTAGGGCTGTAGTTATCTGGTTGATGTATAACAGCATGCAAGCTACAGGGCAACAGTTGGTACCACTACAGCTGTAGGGTGGTCAGTCCTGCTTGTGTCCAGGCTGGTGGAGGGAAGCTGACAGGTTGTGAAATAGTGAGAGACAGTCTTGTCCATGTCTGACACTGACAGGTATTTCATGACAGACTATCCACAGTCTCTGCACAGGCTGCTTTGTTTCTGCCACTTTTTAGTAGCTTAGAAATCCTGCTTTGTTGGGTTGTTGAGTGGTGTAATCTGGGTAGATAAGGTGAAGATATGAGTAACATTCATAGATAACGTGCAGTATATCTTGTGTCAGAGTCTCTGTGGGATTTCATCTGGAAATGATAGAATAAAATTCATGCAGAATAGACTAGTATTATCTTTATTATGTGTAAACTCTACAAAGTAGTTTTACAGCGTTACGTGTGTAGCTACACCAAAAGGAAAGTGAAAGTACAATTTGGGAAATATTGATCCGCTAAAGTTGCGACATTAGGGTTGTCAGTAATTACTTATTTTATAAACAGTTAAATATTAATAGTTTATTTACCCCCATAAATGATTATAATTGATACTTCACATTAAGATGCCAACTGAAAACAGCACTGAGGCAGTTTCAGTTGGGTGTACATGTGTCATAGACATTTGAACAATGCAGAACTACTGAGCTACACTAAATACTAGTTACACTACAGTCATTACAAATTTACGAGTCATTCTGCTAAATTGTTAAAAGGTTAAAAGCAGTGGTGGTCTGCGCACTGTGACATTATTGTTATAATCAAGATAAACAAACCACAACATTTATTGCAAGTCCATTGAATTGCTTTTCTACTTAATCTTTAACATTGCAAAATTTCTTGTGGTTGGTTGAAATGTGAATGGGAATTACAAGTCGATGTTCCCTCTCAGAAAATATGGTACCAATTGTCATGCGGTATTTATCACAGTCATGTTTTAGGAAATGTATAATAATTGACGAGTCTTGTGTCTTGATGATACTAACTAAATGTGCTTCTCTGTTTACTTGCCAGTGGTTTAGTCTCTAGGAATGCTTTGTTGAATGCAATCAAATTAGCCTTGTCTTTATTGTTAGTGTGTAGATTATAGATAATGGTCTTTGTTTGGCATTTCAAAAGATAGACCATCAAAGACTGATAGGATCCAAACAGATGGGCTGTGGTGAGCAACATTTAGTCTCCACACTTTCACAGCTCTTGTCAATTAGCAAATTAAGTCAGCCCAGCTGGCAGTCTTACATTTAGGAGAGTTGTAGTAAATAAGATAAGAGATAAGATATATTTCAGGGCACCAAATAAGTGGTATCACATTGCATTTTGCAAGGCAAATATTGCTGTTTGCTAGTCAACTGCATTTTTGTATCGTAAACTTTGCGGTGCAATATTCGTGAATATTTTATTTGTTGCGATCAAGTGGTAACTGTTGTAGCAAGGCCTTGGCTAGGCATGGGCGCCCCATTTTTCTAAAGCGAATTTCTCGCGCAAATGTCTCGAGCCTTTCCTTGACAGTGATAGAACCAAACCACACTGTGATCGAGACAATGAGAACACTCTTGATCACAGCTCTATAACAATTCAACATGATCTGACTGGCCATACCAAATGCTCCCAACCTCCTCAGAAAATACAGACGTTGCTGGGCTATTTTGACAATGGTATTAAAATTTAGCTCCCATTTAAAGTTGCATGAGATTGTACAGCCAAGAAATTTGAACTGTTGGACAATTTTGACTGTTTTACCATCGATCAAAAGAGGGGAGAAGGTTCCTTCCTTCTGAAATCTACGATCATTTTTTTGTTTTAGTTGCATTCAGTTCAAGATTGTTTTCATTGCACCAACTGACAAGTTTCTTTACCTGGTCACGATACTCAGATTCATCCAAGTTCATAATGAGCCCTGCATTACAGTGTCGTCTGCAAATTTCCATATTTTGGTACTTTCATGACAAGATGCACAATCACATGTAAGAAGTGGTACATAGAAGCACAACTCCAGATGTTTAGCTTCACTTGTAGTTTTGTGATTACAGTCGAGGATGTCTGTTTGGCATCTGTTCTGTTACCCAGAATCAGCCATGTGTGGTAATCATTAGCAGGAAGTGAACATGTCAAACATCAAAGGGTGTTCCAGTGAATCTAGAGGCCAGCAGGCCCTCACTAAATTCTAGCCCTGATGGACCAGCTTGAATATAGAACTTTATATATTAGACATTTTATATATGTGAGGTTTGTTCTATACAGAATTGCATTTCATGGCATTCACTAGGTGGCGCTACTGCATTCATTCATTTTCATAAGATCCACAGAAAAGAAGGTGATGAATTACCACTAACACCCTGTCATCACATGTAACATTTTCTAGGAACAAGAATATTTCCTGAACACACGTTACAGTAATTATGTAAGTTTATTATGAAATGTCTGCAGGAAACTAAATGTCAGATGTTTATCATCTTCCAGTATTTGCAACAATGGTGGCCTGACCCCAGCACGACTGGCTGCGAGCTGTGGCCAGGAGGAATGTGCTCACTTCCTCCAGTCGGCCTCTGCCCAGAAACAACACACGCTCGTAAACGGCACAACACTGCAGCCGGGAAATATCGCAACCCTGCACAGTTCCGATCAGAATGGTGACTGCGAGATGGAAGTGTCGGACTCGGACAAAGGTGGCACCACTGGCTATGTTTGTGATGTCACGTTGTCACATGACATTTCTGCGAGCCTGGTGCGAGTGACGGGGCGTAAGCGGGCGTGGGACTGTGGAGGGGTGGCGGAGTGCAAGCGCTTGAGGAGGGCAGGTGAGAGGGTGGCGAGGGTTCTATTTTAAAGGGGTGTTTTCTGTTCGTTTTTATGGTAAAATCGTTTTATGCAGAGTAAATGATAAGTATTCAAATGTTCTTATCCCCAAATGTTTTACTGAAGCAGATATAGGTTTTGAATTCAACAGTTGAGTGTTTATAAGAATCACAGCAGTCGCTCAAATTAAATTGATGGCTCAAGTAAAGTTGACAACATCAAGACAGAAATGTGTGTGCATCATCAAATCATACATTTACATGTTGATTCAAACTTTGAAAATCGATTGAATTTATTATTGGAAAAGATGAGGTGGTTTAACTGGTTATTTTACCACAACTCCTTAATAAAGATGCCCAAACAAGCAAACTACTTGTCATAATGGTAGTGGATACTACATAGGTTTATATTTTGCAGAATTAATTTGAAAATAGTCGAACAGAAAAAATCAAATTCAGGAACCACCTTTAGCAGTATTCCATTATTCCAAACAAATGATATTTTGCTACAGAATGCGACATGTTGGTAAGCATATCTGATCACATTACCACCATATCTGTTGCTTTTTGATGGCAAATCAACACCAGTACTGGTCCCACTGTCAAGCCTGGCCACCATGCATCCAACTTCTTTTGGGTTTCTGGACAGAATGGCTGTCACTATAAGGATTCCTGATGTAAGGAACGTTGACATCCCCACACTATTCTGTACTCATGGATATAAGGAAGTAAGAAAGGAACATTGATGTATGGAACAGTTTGACCAAGTCCCAGCTATTCCATATCCAGCAGTGTAGCAACGAATATGTGTAGCCATTGCCTTAGCCTCTAGGCTAGGCTCTACCCACTTTGAGTCCATGCTTGTCCAGTGTTTGTCTACCTCTGCTTTTTGCTGCTAGTTCTTCCAAGATGCTAATATTGGTGATTATTTTATTGATGAAACTCTGTCACATTTAATAGGGATGACAGAGTTCCGCGGAAACACGGATTTCCATGTTTTGGGCATCCAATTGGGTCATTCCTGTAATTAATTCAGATCCGAGGACAAATTGTTGGGAGATTTATATATATATATATGGGGGGGTCGTAAAACTAAAAGTCAAAAAGATGGGCATAAACCATTGTACTTGTCTCAAATGAAGTACTGTTATATGCTCTCTGATTGCTCGAGAGATCATAAGTGCTTAGCATTGCGAAAGGCTATTGGATAACTCAAATTTAATGACGTCAATGTATCTTGTTTACATTTGGGAACTCTGGGAAAACACGCAGGGAAACACCAAATCGGCGTCCTACAGAGGCTTGTTAGTGGTGTATATCGAACTAATGTGTTAATACGTTTAACTTTAGTGTGCCATGAACAAAACAAAAACTTCAAAGTTCTTTAGTTTGGTTCTGTTTGAAACTAATAATAAATATTTTTATATACAATATAGCCATGGAAGAGTTAGCTTTCATGTAGGTTTTGGTCTCTCTGTTTCGTTTACTACCTTCTGATGTTCCTGCTGCATATAATCAAGGAACCACGGAATGGTGTGTTTATTGGCGGCCTTGTGCTTGTCCTGGTGCTTGTGGTTTTGTGTCGATAAGGGACCACATTCTTACTGATAAACACAGTACAACGACACGTTTGAGGTGGACGAACACCACTATTTCTAGTGCCTTCGGATCGCTTCAACAGTTACATCCACACTATAGCGTGGAACCTGGCTCCAATCACCCCTGTTTCAGATACCTCTACGGTATCTTGTTATTGTCAGTTATCCAACTGATTTCATTATTAAAAAGTTAAATATTTCTTTACTAGAATTGGTACAACTTCATTTAATAATTCAAAAGAGTGCCACAGCTTTTGAAATACTAATAATTATGATGTTTCTCTATATAAACAGTCAATAGCTTGACAGTACCAATTATATATGGGGTGGGGTGGTGGAAGGTGAGAAAAAACATTAAAATAATCTCATACGTTACTCCTTACCGTGTTAGAATGGCTTTAAGTTCCTAACCCATTAAAAACAGCTTACAGCCTCCTCCACCACGAACCCCAGCTAGAAAGAAAGCACTTGTAGCGCTCATACTGCAGTAGTATGTTTAGTCTAAACATACTTCTTACTGTGTTCTGCTCGTACCTTGCTCTGCTTGATCTAATACATTTTCAGCGATTTTGATCAAATGTCATTTTCATCCCTGATTTAACTTTTAAATTATATGAATTTGAGAGTTGTATAATATCTAATGAGGATTGTTATTTTATTCTTTTTAGCCAGTTTTGATAAATGTCGTCCGGTATGGTTTTTCAATGGGAAATATAAATAAGCTTTAGATAGACAGGTCTAATAGCCAAGTTCATTGTCAGGTTTAGATTTTCACATGAGTCCAAGGCATCTTGTTTCACCCTCCTGACTCCTCATGCAGCCCTTGGTACAAGGCAATGAGACTCCAAACCTTTATATCTTGATAAATCCAGTGTTAAATTGACTAATTTCAAAGCCAACAACAGTACCAAGCAGTCATAATCACTGAATTATGTTCAGAAGTGCCCACGAACACAGTGTATCTGATCCGATAAGGCACCCTTGGTGCAGCCATCTTACATTGGCACACAGGAAGTTGATAAAATGGTGGCTCTACCTGGTATCACAATATGGCGCATTAAGTTGACACAATGGTGGCGACACCTTGTTGTATGTTGTTGAAAATGTACGGACTCCCAAATTTGTCCGCAGACTTCCCAGTGTGGGCAGATTGGGAGTCCAGCAGATATGAGACAAGCCAATAAGACAGTGACACCACCCAGTGGGATTTTTGAAAATGTAGACTCCCAAATCTGCGGACGGGCAAATTGGGAGTCTGCCACTCCTACTAATTTTCCGTGAAGATCGTCTCCTGACTGTGCTTTGCATGTGTTGTAGACTTGTTCAGTATTCCTCGGCCAGAGTGCGCCACGTCCCTCTTGGCACCGTCCCACTGTGAAACTCTAGACGACTCGCTGTCTCCCATACCTCCTCAGCCAATCACAGATAATTCGCTGCCACACACCGCAGTCGATCCTAGAAACAGTGCGTGCACTTCTGAGGATGCTGGGTGTCAATGCTGTATGAGCTGGCACTGTCAGTGCATGGGAAACACTAGTGAACACGAACCGTACTCAGACGTGCTAGCTCTGTCAGTCAAGCCGATGACCCCTGTGGTCATTCCTAGCTGTCCAGCCTTGCGGCCAGAGGAACGCTGCTACTCTGTGTTTGTGTGAAGGTAGAGCGTTTTCTAAACTCACACTGCGTTGGTTTACATGTGTAGTTCCGTTGTTTGATGCGATTTACAAATACTGTTCTCTCTTGTTTCACTCGGCTTACCTTCTTACACTCAGCTTGTATGTGTGCCCCTCCCCCCTCTGTTTCCTTCGAATTACCCGTATCGTCCTATATTTCCCCTCGAGTCACTCGACTAACACTGATTTCTGTATTATTGAAAAATAGGCATGATCAGTCCCAGGGTAATTCCATTGTGTTGGAATTACTATAGTGCGGGTGGAATTTTAATAAAAAAGTTAGCTGTAATTGGAATCATTGACCCCAGAGACTGTGGCAGAGTTTCATAATGACATTGTTTATAAAAAATAGTCTGATCATCATTTTAATCTTTATGATCATGGTATACACTATGTCAGTTCAAATATCTTGATTCAAACACCTTGACTACTCAACAAATGTGTTTTAGTGAAACACAATTTTCTTAACCAATTGACTTAATATGTTTATGGATATCAATAATTCACTGAACAGCTGTTGACAATGTCTAATATCTGTGAACAAATTAATTTAGGTTAGGCACTCACATCATTGGCATATCAACAACACCCATAGAACTACACTCCCCTCTTTATGTCATCTATCATCTAAACATGATATTAAACATTAGCATTATTATTATTATAGTGAATTTTCACTCTAAGGAACATGTTGGGTCTGTTCCTTGTAGCCAATGTTCCCTACATCCATCGAGTATTTGACACAGTGCAAGCCTGAATGTGATTTCAAAATTGTTCCTTTTAAAGGAATATTCCTTGTATCAGGATTCATTATATAGCTACTGTCCACTGTGAATGGACACCACTTATACTATTTTTAAGTCACTTTTAAGATTTGAACCTACAGTCCTACATAACAACAGTCCTACATGACATTAGATAACAAGCTGCTGATTTACAAATAATTTGCAGTTTAAATTGGAAGCCCTTAAACACCCTGCATATTTGATGATTTTACATGAATCGGGCTGATTTTAAAACGAAGTGTTTATAAATGCGTGTTTTAATGCACACTAACTAATAAGTATAATAAATGTTATATTTGTATAGAAACTAATCACCTAATACTCGATGGCTAATATGCCCCATTTTGGGCTAAATTGAGGATGTGTCTGTGTTGTTGGGGATTTACACTGGCAGTGTTATTCCAGCCTCTCTTTCAAACCTTCCATCACATCAACTAACTTCATGGGTTGTGCAGCTCAACTTCCTAGAGAAAATGTAGACTCAGCCAAAAATTCCCCAGCCACATTGTGCATGTAGCAACGTTGTCTGCCAGCTAGTAGCTAGGCCCTCAGCAATGTTGTGTAGCTACATTGTCTGTTTGCTTTAGTATATGTCCCCAACAATGTGCATAGCTATATTGTCTATTTGCTAGAGTATAGGTCTCCAGCACTGTTTAGCTACATTGTGTATGATCTGCAGTATAGGTCCCCAGCAATGTTTAGCTACATTGTGTATTATCTGCAGTATAGGTCCCCAGCAATGTTTAGCTACATTGTGTATTATCTGCAGTATAGGTCCCAGCAATGTTGTTTACTGTGTATTATCTGCAGTATAAACTCAGCAACATTGTGCAGTAAACATTGTGTATAATCAGTTACGTTGTCAATTAACTAACTGTGAACTCAAGATGTAGCATCTTGTTAGAATACAACTTTCAGGCTTAACAGAGCTTTTGAGACCTACACGGTCTTTTCTTCGGTGGCATAATGAGCCCGCACTCACTGTTGTCATGTGATTGTTATGTGACAGCAACTCCAAGAAGAACGTGGGAAGGTTGTACTGATGGCTGGATGTCTCCTGTATTTCGTTTATTACAACCTTCCCATGACCTTCTTCGAACTGTTGTCATGTGACAACAACAAACATCGTCACATGACCACAGAGGGCAGCTCTTTCTGTCAGTGAAGAAGAGACCATGAAGGTGTCAAAAGCTCCATGAAGCCTGAAAATTTTATTCTGAGCAGTATCTAAACCTTCAATATTTGTTGGCATTACCTGTCAAGAAAACTTTTAAAATTTGTTCTACTATTTCACCTGTGTCATCTAGCCTTTGTCAGCAAAGTATATTTGTTACGCCATGGGTGTGATATGCTGCAAAAGGACAGGTGGCAGCACTTCACCGACACAAATTGCAAGACGCAGTCAAAATAAAAAAATAGTAAGTTTCTTGAGAGATGTTGTTGACAAATATTGAAAATAAGCCGAGAAACCGAGAAACATTCAAATATCCTAAACCGTGTTTTAACAATTAATCCAGAAGCACTTTACTTGCCGATGTCTATTAACAAGTTTCTTCTTTCAAGATTCGTCACCATTCTCTGTGGCTGTGAACGGCTTTCACTGTGGCGATGGCCTCCGTGTAGAGAACGGCATCATGGGTAAAGACGTCCCATGTGTGGAGAACGGGATGAATGGTACCCGCGGTTCACTGTGGGGAGCTGGGGGTGGGGGCGATGCCCTCACCACCAGCGCCATAGAACACGAAGACACCGTGTTGTTAGAACTCGGCTACGACGCATTGTGTAGCAATGTGATGCTGAGTACCTACCACGGCTCTTGATGTCCGTCTGTCTGTCTGTCTGTCTGTCTGTCTGTCTGTGTGTGTCTGTCTGTGTGTGTCTGTGTGTGTGCGTCTTCACTATCATTCAGTGAGGTTGAACTTTATTGGACATTTTCAAGTGGCGCCGTCTGGTTCGGCACCGTTTAATGCGGTGCTGTTTCAGTGGTTTGCGTACATTATTATATTGTGGTAAAACTTGTTTGTTCATGAAAACTTCTCCGGTTTCATTAAGTACTGTGTGTTAAAACTAATGCCAAAAAATGATGCATGCAAAAAATATGTTACGGGTGCTGCTTAAATGAACTTCATAATAGAGAAAATGTAACTTAATTTTAAGTTTTATACTGCCAAACAAACTATTGAGAAATACACCTTCTTTAGTAATTTATCCGATGTTCTAAAATTACTACCGATACGTATTCGCAGCAAATGGATACAAGTTTATGAATCTATCCAATTGTAAAAGTCCCAAAGTGTTAAGCAGCAGACCAAAATCCCATAATTAGCGTGCAGTGTATATTCCACCGCCCTGTTTTATATTATTCTTTTACGTTATTTACTCGGATTTGTTACTTTGCATAATTTGTGTTGTTCCACCTTCAGTAGGCAGTGGACATGACTATGTTGTTTTTAAGTTATTGCAGCAGCTTTGGTTAGCGTCTAAATGGCACTGGAGCATGCTGGGATATGGTGCTTTTTTATAGCATATCTGCGATCTCAAAATGTTAGCAGCAATATCTGCAGGTTAGCTTCAGCACTTTGCAGCCACACATTTTAAATGTTTCTGTAAAGATACTGAAAGAGTTTTGTACAAGCACATGTATTATAATTCTTCATCAACTATCAAATTGTCACAATTCACTCACTGTTCACACTTTGCTTATCTGATCGTAAAGCCACCATCTCATTAAAGATATTCTTAGGATCATTAATGTGAAATTCATATATTTTCCTTACTGCTCGCCTCATCTATAGTGTATTTATAGGATCTGATGTGTATTGGAATCTACTGCATATTGCTAGGTTTATGTAGAGAAAGAGAGTCACAGAATGTGGGTGGAAATGGCAATGCCCTTTAATTACATGTAGTAAATTAGTAATGTAAATGGTAAAGACAAAACAACGGGCATTGCCATCGACCTAGATAACAAAAGGCAAAACCCTTTACAAGTGTAGATGAGTCGTATATATCTGTCGATGGGGATGCCAATAATTAACTATCTAAGCGGAATAAATGTGGGGCCCAAAAACAACAGAAACCGGGCTGCACAGAGCAAACAAGGATCATTAATGTGAAATTCATATATTTGTCAATGCACAATCAAAGTTTGTATTATTTTTGTGACATTTCATTCTACAATTTCCAGTAGATAGAATGACAATTAAAAAACTGTAAACCTGTTACAATCAGAATGTAATCTGTCGTTGCTGTCAGTTGCTTTATTTTTTGGCTGATCACTTGTTATTTTCTCTCATCTCGATCAGAAGTTGTTACTTTATTATACTATGAATTAATTTTGTTAAGATAATCATGAAATGTTGCATAATCCATGAGGTATTGTATTCTCTCTAAGTGGCAGTCTGTTTGACAGATCCACTTTCCGTATTTCACAATTTTTGTGGAATCTTCCAGGACGTTTCACGCGGCACAAAATAGTTACTTTCTATGGAACGGTCCTGTACATACTATTTTTGGACAAGTGTGCATTCATCATAAAGGGGTAAATACCGGTAATATAAATGTGAAAGTAAATAATTTATTAAAACCAATCATTCTCTAGTTACAATTAAAAGTGGTGATGTTAAAAATATCTCCTTCAAATTGGTTTATGTTACGTGTATCAGTGGTGATTAATAATTATATATTTTAATTACTGATCTAATGTCGTATGTTAGGATTCAAATTTAAAATGTCTGCCAGGATTCATGCTGAAATGGGGGGACTGGTCAGATAGGCTTGCCACCTAGTGAGAATTAATGGCAGCACATTATTTTATTTAATATCGTCTCGGTTGGATATGGTTGTGATATGCTTGCCTCTGTCCAATCAACAATGACACAAATGTCACATTAAGAATATGTATTGTTTACTGGGGAAACTAATCCCTTTGACAATCTTATATTCACTGCCAGTAGGTGTCACGTCTGATTCTACAGTGCATATATTGGTGTGAACAGCATAGCTTTTAATATAGCCATATTAGACAACTATTTACTGCAAAAATCACAAAATGTATGTATCGAAAAATTTGAATTATAATTCACTACACACTAATGTTACGTGGTTTTGATGTGGTTGGCAGAAAGTGTTTAAAGAGGAATTTTTGTTCAGAAGAAATATTTAGAACGTATCGACTTTTCAAGATATCTGGTGGCATCAATGTCAAGTCCTTAATTTTGATGTTGTTTTGGTAGTAAATATCAGACTAGGAAGTTCAGGGAACTGGGCAATGTGTTGGTTTGACCACAGATAGAGAGAGGTGCTTCACAATCCATGAATAATGAATTTACTGTACAATTCTAAATTGGTGCACATACCACCATATGTATGACAATGTTTTATGTTCACAAAACAAAAGTTTAGTACGGTGATTTGTCATAATATGGAAAGTTGTTCAGTTTTAGTAGAGTGTAATGTATAGGACAGAGTGGTGTTGTTGACACTATAATAGTTTGTTACGTTTGATCACAGATAGTAGAAATGTATTTTCTATGAACATTCAGAGGCAGCCTTTAGTAGTTTGTAATAAATTGTGTTGTCGTGGATCAGTGGCGACATTATCACCCCTGGTGGACTTTTCCGAACTAACATGTAATTGAACTTTGTCCCAGTTGCAGCATCAACCAATGAGATGCCTGGAACTTTGTCCCAGTTGCAGCATCAACTAATGAGATGCCTTGCCTTAGGTTTTGCATCAACCACTAGGAATTTCCCTCTGTTTGGCAAATTTGCATAATTTTTTATTACAAATGCGCAAAATATATGTTATTAATTTAACACAATATTTCACACCCATGATACGGTTGTTGTATAGTCAGTTTAAATTGCTCTTGCGGGCAGTTTACATTTGAATACGTTCGGGGTGTCCACCAAGGACTGGTGACAAACCACAAGTGATTCCATGATGTGTGATAGCTCTTGTTCTTGTTCAAAGGTGGTTGCTGTAGTGCTTCAAACCATATCTTGCTCATTATGTTATTTTGCGTGAAGATTCATGCGGTATAAATTGTGTTTCCTGCCTTGTTAAAAGAATACATGCATTTGTTAAGATCATTTACTTTGTTCATTATCGGTAGATCTGGTAATTTGTCAAAGTGTGAATAACCTTATGCTGTAGAGCCAGTTTTACCATTTTTACGCTGAACTGACCAGATCCAGTCACAAATTATTATCAGGGAAGATATTAGTTCACTATACCGCAATTGTCGGGTGACGTCATTGAAATTGAATAACATTGTGTACAAATGAACTAGATGTCGTAGTCGATACTGACTAGGTTTGATTCTTCATGAAATGAGATGTGCACAAAATCTGTATAAGAAGGGTTCTTTAAGTTATACATGATAGTGTGATGGTGTTTACCCTCAGTCGCTGTCTGTACTTGTTATAGAGGAGTTTGTAGTTCTTTTGTACAGTTTTCCAAGTCGCTTGAGCTTTATACATGTTGCAGCAGCTAAATTACTATTTACATGTGTAATAATAAAATTGAAACATTCTTTCACTTTACTGCGGTAGTGTTACTTGTCTTATTTATCTTATCAACGGAAACCATCCGAAAAGAAACACTTATCAAAAGAAGCCATTAGAACAAATTAAGTACAAACAAATGATGTGGAAGTCATGTAGATGTACTGGAAATGATGAAGACTACAACATTTATAAAGAAGCACTAACCCAAGCTACAGTTGAAATTTAAAATTCTAAGAGAAGCGATGAACAAAATTAGCTTGTAATATAAAACATGACAGCTAGAATTGTTATGCGTATGTTCGAAGCAAACAAAGTTCAGGATAAGGTCGGTCCTCCAGAAGACAGTGCTGGAAATATAATATCAGAGGGATTCTTAATGGCAGAAGACCTGAATGAGTATTTTAGTTCAGTGTTTGCCAGGGAATATTTTAGTTCACTGCCAGTACCAGAAGCTAAGTACAAGTGGTCAGAATCAGACTATTTAGGACAGTTAATTGTAACCCAGAAATGGTAGCTAAGAAAATAAGGGCTATAAAGGTAAAGAAATCATGTGGAATGGATGGGATTCCGTCCAAACTACTATTGGAAATTGTAGAACAAAATAATATTAATTAGCATACCGCTTGCAACAGTTTTCAATTAGTCATTAGAAGAGGGAGTGGTTCCTTTAGAATGGAAAGAAGCAAACATACCATTATTTAAAAAAGGTTCGAGAAACAAGTCGGAGAACTATAGACCAGTGAGTTTAACATCGGTAATTTACAAATTATTAGAAAGACTAATTAAAGATCACATGGTGGATTTTCTTGTTAAACAACTTAATAAACCCATCTCAAAATATGTTGTTTTTTGGAAGATATCACTAAGTGGGTAGACGAGAGATCACCAGTAAATATCAAATACTTAGATTTTCAAAAAGCTTTCAACAAAGTGCCACTTCAAAGATTACTGCTTAAACTAAAGGCCCATGGTATAGGATATGGTATAATTAACTGGATAGAAAAATGGCTAATTGACAGAAGACAACGGGTAGTAGTTGATGGGCAGGCTTCAAACTGGAAATCGGTATTGAGTGGGGTACCACAGGGATCAGTATTAGGACCTATATTATTCTTAATATATATCAACGATTTGGATGATGAAATAACAAGCAAGGTGTTGAAATTTGCAGATGATACCAGTGTTTAGAAGGATTAAAAGTGATGGAGATAGACAGCATTTACAAGATGATCTTGACAGGTTGATCAAATGGTCTGAAAAGTTGTTCAATTTTGGGAAATGTAAATGCCTCCACACAGGACATGGGAACGAAGATATACAATTGAAGGTACTGTACTAAGTACTACTGTAAAAGAAAAGGACTTAACCATTAGTGCTGATATGAAGGTTTCAGAGCAGTGCGGAATTGCAGCTTCAAAGGGAAATCAAATCCTTGGATTAATTATGCAAAGTATAGCGTATAAGGAGAGGAAAAGAACAATAATATCGCTGTACAAAACAATAGTTAGGCCTTATTTAGAATATTGTATATAAACGTGGAGGCCATACCACAAGAAGGACATAGATATGCTAGAAAGAGTACAGAGGAAATCAACTAAAATGATACCAAAACTAAGGGATCTTAGTTATGAAATATGCCTAAAAGAATGTGGTTTAACAACACTGGAGACTAGGAGATTGAGAGGAGATCAGATAGAAGTATTTAAAGTATTGAATGGTTATGAAAATATTGATACGTTAGAAAAGGATCAGTGTAGATTAGATATAAGAAAGTTCACATTTTTACAAAGGACTGTAAAAGGATGGAACAGATTATCTGCTGATTGTGTGAGTATTAGTGGTGTGAATGTTTAAAAATAAAATCGACACAAGTCAGAAGGGCGGTATACCCGTAGGGGAGATAAAAATGTTGGAATCTCAATAAGCCAAAGGGTTTCCTTGTCCACCCACCATTTAGAGTTAATTCTCTGGGTGGTATTCTTGTTAAATCTTGTTAAACTTTATGAATATTCTCCAGAATAACATTAATGTTTTGTTGTTATTTCCAAAGTCCCAAGAGAGGAAAGGGATATAAAATGGAGGGTGGTGCCTAGCACTGCACCACTGGGGGAAGTTATGTGAGTACAGGCTATGTTGTATTACTATTTCTGTATTTTATACTTCAAAATTCTATTTAAATAATTATTTTAATCTGCATTATGTTGCTTTTTTTGGTTAAGCTGGCCACAGAAGTTCACAGTCTCAACATTCACTAAGCATTACTTACGGATGACGTTGCAGTTTGGTCATCACCACATAACACAGGGTACATTAATAACTACAGTGGTGCCGTCTAGTGAGCGAATTGATGTAAATGACGTTAAAACAAAAATCGCAAGTTGCACACCACGTATTGGTGAGAGGGTCTGAACCTACGATCAATGTATAATTGTTGTGACTTTTTGAACTTACAAGATCATTCCTAACTCAACTATTATGCCTATTCTAATCAAGTTTTCCTATTTACAAGGCTATTAGATGTACCTACATCAAACATCAAGTGTGTTGTCAGGAAAAAAAGGGAGGTCCTAAGTGTGTAAAACCAACATGCCTGCATGCTTTGGATACAGTGGCGCTGACAGAGCAACAAAAACAAGAAGTGCAAGAATAATTGTGTCCGGAGAATTACAGGAACAAGGAGGGTGTATAGAAGAAAGACCTGAGGGAAGATATCAGGACACAGTGCAACTAAACGGGAAGATTAGTAAGAAGCCGGATGATGTAGGCAGGTCAGGAATGGTACGAACTGGAGCTGGAAAGGAGAGGGCAGGGGAAAACCATGGCCGCAGGGAAAGACCACATCTCAGAAGGAAGGACTGTGTAAGGGGGTGTTAGACAGAAGGAGGTGAGAGGTGGACAGAGGGGGGGGGCTGCTGACAGGGAGGAGTGGAGTGCAACTACAGCAAGAGCAGTACAGGAGTACAGGAGCTACACTTCACCCCTTGTCAAGGGAACCATGAGGAAGAACAGTACAGGAGCTAGACATCACCCCTGTACAAGGGAACCAGGAGGAAGAACACTACAGTAGCTAGACCTCACCCCTGTACAAGGGAACCAGGAGGAAGAACAGTACAGCAGCTAGACCTCACCCCTGTACAAGGGAACCAGGAGGAAGAACAGTACAGGAGCCAGACCTCACCCCTGTACAAGGAACCAGGAGATAGAACAGTACAGGAGCTAGACCTCACCCCTGTACAAGGGAACCAGGAGGAGGAATAGTACAGGGGCTAGACCTCACCCCTGTACAAGGGAACCATGAGGAGGAACAGTGCAGGAGTTAGACGTCACCCCTGTACAAGGGAACCATGAAGAGGAATAGTACAGGGGCTAGACCTCAACCCTATACAAGGGAACCATGAGGAAGAACAGTACAGGAGCCAGACCTCACCCCTGTACAAGGGAACCAGGAGGAGGAATAGTGCAGGAGTTA
The DNA here is from genome assembly GCA_963995525.1 of Escarpia spicata. NCBI lineage: Eukaryota > Metazoa > Annelida > Polychaeta > Sabellida > Siboglinidae > Escarpia > Escarpia spicata. Next base: position 10,398,572 of record OZ023215.1, on the reverse strand, counting down.
GACTTCACCCCTGTACAAGGGACCCATGAGGAGGAACACACACCAAATAATACAAACTAGCTAACACACACATCATGCTCAATTGAAAACAAAAATTTGATTTTGTGTTTAGCAATACATTTATATGGCTACTTGATCCAAGACATAACTATCACAGTTTGCAACAAGTCATACCCAAACATACAGTTTTATAAGATATTTTCACAACGTAATACAAAGGAAGTAGTCACACTGACAATTCATAGTTTAATTATATGTACAATTTTAAAATAATATCTTGACTACAAATTCTAATACATTTAATACATGAAGACATAAAAAGCCAGCTTCTTAAACAACCTTTCCTGGAGCAACTAAGTCATGGAAATGGTCCCTAAACTAATACAATATATAGCTTGTCACTGACAGCATGCAAAGTTACACTAGATTTGTGCATAAGTAGTTGTGAAAGTTGTGAGGGCAAGAGAGATTCTATCTTCAAAGTCCAAGAAATACACAATATTGTTAAATTGAAAACTATGTACCCTGTTTAAGACAGTAATATTTGTTGCACAGTTGACAAAAATTATTCAAATACAGCATATATCCTGGTAATCTTGTTGCTTTACACAAAACTACTGAAAACTTACACTGTCGTCATATTAAAAAAGTTAAGTTAATATGGGAATTTCTCAAAAATGTGTCATGACATCCAAATTCAAATAATACTAACGATCGTATATATTATTAACCTGATGCATTACTGATAAAATTATATTCATGTGTGTATATACTATATATACATATAATTATATTATTTTGTAAACATTTATTTTGGTATCATAATATATAATCCTTAGTAAGGGAAAATCTACAAAACTGATAAGCAAAAACCAAGTAAATGTCACATCACAGATTACTTTAATAAATTTAAACATTACATCATTAACACAAACGAAATCCCACTAGCTTAGCTATGACAACTAGAAATATTCAAGGAAAGGGGATTTAAATTAAAGTTGCCCCCTCAATTCAGTTAGCCCTTCTGGAATTGGGTTCATTGATTTCAAATCAATGTGCCCCAGTTTAAAATAATATAAACAGTCGGTTCAATAGAAGAATGTACCTTTATTAAAATAATTGAAAAAACTGACTTTCTTCATTAGATTGGGAAACTTGCAAAAGTGAATTTTTCAGTTAGGTCGAACAGAAACAGATTTAACAGTTTGTCTGAAGATTTCTTCAAAACAAATTAACACATTTTCACAAGCGAGCTATCATGTTGTATTTGACAAATTCAATATGTATGTGAAATTAACCAGAAAAAACACGGGCAAAAAAATGAATCAAGGAGGCTGCTACAAAAATATGACTAGAGTAAATGGGGGTCAAAAAAGTCCAACTACACACTGGCTTAAAACAAATCTAAAAGGTTTCCTGGCATGAGTTGTATGAGTTAGACAAAAGCACCAGACTTTCTGTGAAAGCAGACAAAAGAACTGGGTGTCGACACTTGACACACTTTCTAAGCAACCAAAATGTGTTTCATTTGATCAGCAAAATAGTTAATTAATGACATCTTTGTGTGTAGGAGCATTTTGTGGTGTCAATAAAGAATACGGCGACAATTTCCTTGGAGTTTCTACACCAAGTGTTGGAGTGTCTACACTGAACACCAAGTTTACTGATGACATCCTTGCCTTGTTGGTGTCTACACCCAGTGATGGGATGTCTACATCGATGGCATCCATGCAGTATTGGAGTATCTACACCCAGTGTTAGAGAGTCTACATCAAGTTCACTCATGTCATTATTGCAGTGTTTAAGTATGTACACCCAGTGTTGGAGAATCTACACCCAGTGTTGGAGAGTCTAGACTGAGTTCACCAACATTATCCTTGCAGTGTTGAAGTGTCTACAACAAGTGTTTAAGAGTATACACTGACTTCACTGATGTCATCCTTATCATGTTGGAGTGTCTACACGCAATGTTGGAGTGTCTACACCCAGTGTTGTAGATTATACACTGCGTTCACTGATGTTGTCCTGTTGGAGTGTCTACACCAAATGTTGAAGACTTTACACCGAGTTCACTGGTGTTGTCCTAGCCATGTTGGACTGTCTACACCAAGTGTTGGAGACTCTATACTGAGTTCACTGATGTTGTCCTAGCAGTGTTGGAGTGTCTACACCAAGTGTTGGAGACTTTACATTGAGTTCACTGATGTTGTCCTAGCAGTGTTGGAGTGTCTACACCAAGTGTTGGAGCCTTTACACAGAGTTCACTGACGTTGTCCTTGCAGTGTTGGAGTGTGTCGCAGTCTGTTGTTGCAGCTGCTGCAGGTCATTGACTGACGCCGAGGGCGACTGCTTCATGTCCTTGTAGCACGCCTTGCACACTTGCACAGCCTGCTGGGATAGATGGCCCGGTAGCGCCACCATGCGGTCAATGCAACGCGTACAGTAGATGTTGCCACAGGACCAGCAGTGATACTGAAAACACACAACATCGGCATCACAATCTACTCAAGATAAACAAGATTCTTGTAATTGATAATGACCCCTTTATTTTTATATAGTTGCATAATAGCTCAAATTGCTATGCATGAAATAAAACTATCCACTCAAAATACAGTTCTGAGACGGAAGGCATGTACACAGCAACATTTCTACTCAACCCATAATCTACTTGGTAAAATGTGTAATATGTAATTTGGGTTATATTAAGCAGTCTGCGGTAGATATTTGTCTATATAAAGACTAGCAACTGACATTAAAAACTAATTCATTCAGACTCGCATATTCTAGCCACATGTGAATTCTACATATTTAACTAGACACTAAGATAACATATAAATATATGCTGAATGGATGAAGGGTGGTGGTATAGAAACTGTCAAGTATGCCACTTTCTTATAAACATATATTATTTATTTATTATGTATCATTTATCTGAATATTTATTTATGGAAAACAGACTTCAAACTTCCAAAACAAATTATATTTATGTCACAACAAAAGGAACTGCGTAAAACTAAGATATAAAGACATAATAAAATGAAACCTGAAGAAACAAAATATAGATTCCAAACTGTGGTACAAACTTTCAAAAGATCACTCGAGCTGAACTCCTACATGTTGAACCAAGTGAGCAGTCATGTTATAACCAGGACTGACACTGAACTCATACATGATGAACCAAGTGAGCAGTCATGTCATAACCAGGACTGACACTGAACTCCTACATGTTGAACCAAGTGAGCAGTCATGTTATAACCAGGACTGACACTGAACTCATACATGATGAACCAAGTGAGCAGTCATGTCATAACCAGGACTGACACTGAACTCCTACATGATGAACCAAGTGAGCAGTCATGTCATAACCAGGACTGACATTGAACTCCTACATGTTGAACCAAGTGAGCAGTCATGTCATAACCAGGACTGACACTGAACTCCTACATGATGAACCAAGTGAGCAGTCATGTCATAACCAGGACTGACACTGAACTCCTACATGATGAACCAAGTGAGCAGTCATGTCATAACCAGGACTGACACTGAACTCCTACATGTTGAATCAAGTGAGCAGTCATGTCATAACCAGGACTGACATTGAACTCCTACATGATGAACCAAGTGAGCAGTCATGTTATAACCAGGACTGACACTGAACTCCTACAAGATGAACCAAGTGAGCAGTCATGTCATAACCAGGACTGACACTGAACTCCTACATGTTGAACCAAGTGAGCAGTCATGTCATAACCAGGACTGACACTGAACTCCTACATGATGAACCAAGTGTGCAGTCATGTCATAACCAGGACTGACACTGAACTCCTACATGTTGAACCAAGTGAGCAGTCGTGTTATAACCAGGACTGACACTGAACTCCTACATGATGAACCAAGTGCGCAGTCGTGTCATAACCAGGACTGACACTGAACTCCTACATGATGAACCAAGTGAGCAGTCATATTATAACCAGGACTGACACTGAACTCCTACATGTTGAATCAAGTGAGCAGTCATGTCATAACCAGGACTGACATTGAACTCCTACATAATGAACCAAGTGAGCAGTCATGTTATAACTAGGACTGACACTGAACTCCTACATGATGAACCAAGTGAGCAGTCATGTCATAACCAGGACTGACACTGAACTCCTACATGATGAACCAAGTGAGCAGTCATGTCATAACCAGGACTGACATTGAACTCCTACATGTTGAACCAAGTGAGCAGTCATGTTATAACCAGGACTGACACTGAATTCCTACAAGATGAACCAAGTGAGCAGTCATGTCATAACCAGGACTGACACTGAACTCCTACATGTTGAACCAAGTGAGCAGTCATGTCATAACCAGGACTGACACTGAACTCCTACAAGATGAACCAAGTGAGCAGTCATGTCATAACCAGGACTGACACTGAACTCCTACATGTTGAACCAAGTGAGCAGTCATGTCATAACCAGGACTGACACTGAACTCCTACATGATGAACCAAGTGCGCAGTCATGTCATAACCAGGACTGACACTGAACTCCTACATGTTGAACCAAGTGAGCAGTCATGTCATAACCAGGACTGACACTGAACTCCTACATGTTGAACCAAGTGAGCAGTCATGTCATAACCAGGACTGACACTGAACTCCTACATGTTGAACCAAGTGAGCAGTCATGTTATAACCAGGACTGACAATGAACTCCTACATGATGAACCAAGTGAGCAGTCATGTCATAACCAGGACTGACAATGAACTCCTACTTGTTGAACCAAGTGAGCAGTCATGTCATAACCAGGACTGACAATGAACTCCTACATGTTGAACCAAGTGAGCAGTCATGTCATAACCAGGACTGACACTGAACTCATACATGATGAACCAAGTGAGCAGTCATGTCATAACCAGGACTGACATTGAACTCCTACATGATGAACCAAGTGAGCAGTCATATTATAACCAGGACTGACACTGAACTCCTACATGTTGAATCAAGTGAGCAGTCATGTCATAACCAGGACTGACATTGAACTCCTACATAATGAACCAAGTGAGCAGTCATGTTATAACTAGGACTGACACTGAACTCCTACATGATGAACCAAGTGAGCAGTCATGTCATAACCAGGACTGACACTGAACTCCTACATGATGAACCAAGTGAGCAGTCATGTCATAACCAGGACTGACACTGAACTCATACATGATGAACCAAGTGAGCAGTCATGTCATAACCAGGACTGACATTGAACTCCTACATGATGAACCAAGTGAGCAGTCATATTATAACCAGGACTGACACTGAACTCCTACATGTTGAATCAAGTGAGCAGTCATGTCATAACCAGGACTGACATTGAACTCCTACATAATGAACCAAGTGAGCAGTCATGTTATAACTAGGACTGACACTGAACTCCTACATGATGAACCAAGTGAGCAGTCATGTCATAACCAGGACTGACACTGAACTCCTACATGATGAACCAAGTGAGCAGTCATGTCATAACCAGGACTGACATTGAACTCCTACATGTTGAACCAAGTGAGCAGTCATGTTATAACCAGGACTGACACTGAATTCCTACAAGATGAACCAAGTGAGCAGTCATGTCATAACCAGGACTGACACTGAACTCCTACATGTTGAACCAAGTGAGCAGTCATGTCATAACCAGGACTGACACTGAACTCCTACAAGATGAACCAAGTGAGCAGTCATGTCATAACCAGGACTGACACTGAACTCCTACATGTTGAACCAAGTGAGCAGTCATGTCATAACCAGGACTGACACTGAACTCCTACATGATGAACCAAGTGCGCAGTCATGTCATAACCAGGACTGACACTGAACTCCTACATGTTGAACCAAGTGAGCAGTCATGTCATAACCAGGACTGACACTGAACTCCTACATGTTGAACCAAGTGAGCAGTCATGTCATAACCAGGACTGACACTGAACTCCTACATGTTGAACCAAGTGAGCAGTCATGTTATAACCAGGACTGACAATGAACTCCTACATGATGAACCAAGTGAGCAGTCATGTCATAACCAGGACTGACAATGAACTCCTACTTGTTGAACCAAGTGAGCAGTCATGTCATAACCAGGACTGACAATGAACTCCTACATGTTGAACCAAGTGAGCAGTCATGTCATAACCAGGACTGACACTGAACTCATACATGATGAACCAAGTGAGCAGTCATGTCATAACCAGGACTGACATTGAACTCCTACATGTTGAACCAAGTGAGCAGTCATGTCATAACCAGGACTGACATTGAACTCCTACTTGTTGAACCAAGTGAGCAGTCATGTCATAACCAGGACTGACATTGAACTCCTACATGTTGAACCAAGTGAGCAGTCATGTCATAACCAGGACTGACACTGAACTCCTACATGTTGAACCAAGTGAGCAGTCATGTCATAACCAGGACTGACACTGAACTCCTACATGATGAACCAAGTGAGCAGTCATGTCATAACCAGGACTGACATTGAACTCCTACATGTTGAACCAAGTGAGCAGTCATGTCATAACCAGGACTGACAATGAACTCCTACTTGTTGAACCAAGTGAGCAGTCATGTCATAACCAGGACTGACATTGAACTCCTACATGTTGAACCAAGTGAGCAGTCATGTCATAACCAGGACTGACATTGAGAGAGATTTCCCAGTTAGCGTAATACATACAAAACATTACCCACCTTCTTTGTGAAATGCTCAAACGGCATCGCACAGCTACAACTCTGTACTTTGCGGAACGACTTCCACTCAACCGCGACTGACTGTAATTCCATGAGGAGATGGTAGATCTGTAGATTGTCCAGGTCCAGGGGCCCCATGGTTACGTCATTCATCGACTTTGATGTCAAAGATGAACCTCCATCCTCAAACCCAGATTCCGCATCGCTCTCGCATCTGTGTGATCCTCTCTTCCCCACCAGAGGGAGCTGGTTGTTGCCGTCATCCTCCATCACTTTTTTTGACTCATTCAGTAGGAGAGCTCGGAAGTCCATGGATTCGGACGAGCTGAGATTCTGCATGGCAATCTGAAGTTGATCTTCTCCGCGGCCCAAAAGTTTACACAGGCTCGCAATCCGCTGTAACAAGCCAACCCATGTGATTATGACTAGGTTTGGGAATTAGTTTGATTTTCATAATCTATATTTAAGAGACTTAGGCAGTACTGCAGTACAGGATCATGTTTTATTATTACCATTTCAACTAACTTAACTGATTTTGTGTTGGGTATATTTACCTCTCAAGAAACTTTTTTGTTTTACGGTTGTGTCACATGACCTACGTCATGTGACATGATTTTGTGGTTGTTTTTTTATTATTATCATATTCTGCTAACAAACTACCAGCAACAATGTGGCTTTAGTTACAGCACGGTTAAATGTACTTGTTTATATATTTACTAGTGCACTGCACAGGGGGAGTAAACATAAGTTTATACTTCAACTCTAGCCTTTTCCAACTCATCCTAATAGTATACAGTGTAAGACTATTGTATAGTTGTTGTAAAATGATGTTGGAAATACATTTTTTTGGATGGATTAATCATTGGTTTAGCCAAACTGATCGATGAGCAATTGTATAATTGGTTTGTGGACAGCCATTCTAAGAAATTGTTGGTCACTAGGTGACAGACTCATCAGTGGCAGTTGACATAAACAAACAACATATTTCGATGAAAATGTATGCGCCTCATTGTAATAATCATCATGCGATGTCTCTACATTTGCTGCGGTGCATCTTCTTGTAATGATAAGTTTCTGTTCAAATCATTTCACTTGCAAATGTTAAACTGTTTTTCACCAGTGAGATCAGGATATAGAAAAAGATTCCGTTATAAAAGACATTTGGTAGGTGGCGACACCACCGGAAACTAGTCATTAAATCACCTTAAATAACCTCCAGCCACGAGACAATATAATCTGGAGTTGCAGACACTGATCATTTGGGGCCAAAGTGTCAGTATTAATTAGACTCCATTGTATACATCGATACATAGCAGCCTACATCCATCCGTGGCAACAAAAGCAGCAGCTGTCATCATTGCAGTATTTTGAAATTAAACTCATTCCCAAGAACATCTAATTGCTGCTGTCACCAATGATAGATAACATTGCCTGCAGCAAATACTGATAATATCCTAGTAAATCAAAAATAACTTCACAGTGGCGCCACCACATTCAATTTGTCCACTGGAAAAGTAAGTACCCCCGGTAACTCTTAATAACTACCTTTGTGTTTTAAAATGCAACGCCAACTGGTAGAGTGGAGGCCAATAAGCCACTGACATGAGTGATCATAAAACGATGCGAGTGCGCCCTGCCTCAAAGTTAGCATATTAATACACACATAAACGTACGTTGAGCAAACATGAAGACAGAATACGAGAAAGTTAAGAAATGCCGGGCAGACCTTCTCAAGGAGTTGACAGTGGTCCTGTAGGGAACTCGTGTGGTCCTTGAGCGCTCGCACGACATCGTAGACATTCTCCCGCGGGTGGATGCCGCTGTCAAAGCGACAGTACAGACCTCGCCAGAACCTGCAACCACAGTCATGCTTAGTGATGTTGTTGTCAGTGGTGTCACTATTGGTGGTGTTACTGTCAGTGGTGTCACTGTCAATTGTGCCACTGTCAGAGGTGTAACTGTTGGTGGTGTTGCTGTCGGTGGTGTCACGGTCAGTGGTGTCACTGTCATTGGTGACACGGCCTGTAGTGTCACTGTCGGTGGTGTCACTGTCAGTGATTTAACTGTCACTGTCAGAGGTGCCACTATCAATACTGTCACTGTCAGCAGTGTCACTTTTGGTGGTGTCACTGTTGGTGGTGTCACTGGAATCACTGTCGGTGGTGTCACTGGAATCACTGTTGGTGGTGTCACTGGAATCACTGTCGGTGGTGTCACTGTGAAGGGTGTCACGGTCACTGGTGTAATTGTCAGTGGTGTCACTGTCGGTGGTGTCACTGCTATGGGAGTCGCTGTTGGGGTGTCAATTCAGTGGTGTCACTGTCAGTGGTATGCATTTCAGAAGTATAAATCTTCTGCTTTCTCCATTTCAATAAGAAAGTGTGATTGCAGTTGTAATTAAACATACAGTACTTGTGTGACATGTTCATGTGGAGATAAGTAAATGGATACTCAAACATTTAACTTGTTGGGAGCAGACTGAGATAGGCAGGACATGCAGAGAATGAGTGAGTAGAGTGACAAAGAGAGCAGACTGAGATAGGCAGGACATGCAGAGAATGAGTGAGTAGAGTGACAAAGAGAGCAAACTGAGATAGGCAGGACATGCAGAGAATGAGTGAGTAGAGTGACAAAGAGAGCAGACTGAGATAGGCAGGACATGCAGAGAATGAGTGAGTAGAGTGACAAAGAGAGCAGACTGAGATAGGCAGGACATGCAGAGAATGAGTGAGGAGAGTGACAAAGAGAGCAGACCGAGATAGGCAGGACATGCAGAGAATGAGTGAGTAGAGTGACAAAGAGAGCAGACCGAGATAGGCAGGACATGCAGAGAATGAGTGAGGAGAGTGACAAAGAGAGCAGACCGAGATAGGCAGGACATGCAGAGAATGAGTGAGTAGAGTGACAAAGAGAGCAGACTGAGATAGGCAGGACATGCAGAGAATGGATGAGGAGAGTGACAAAGAGAGCAGACTGAGATAGGCAGGACATGCAGAGAATGAGTGAGTAGAGTGACAAAGAGAGCAGACTGAGATAGGCAGGACATGCAGAGAATGAATCCAAAGTGCAGGGATCAACAGTTGAGAGTGAATGAAAGATGATCACAGTAGGAGACAAACCAAATGATAAGGTTGGTGACAGGGTGATGTACTCCTCACCCCACAAGGGGTCTAGGGGAACCAGCCTACCTGAAGCTCTGGGGTTGGTGACAGGGTGATGTAGCCCCCATCCCACAAGTGATCTAGGGGAAGCAGCCTACCTGAAGCTCTGGTGGTTGATGACAGGGTGATGTAACCCCCACCCCACAATGGGGAAGAACCCTACCTGAAGCTCTGGGGTTGGTGACAGGGTAATGTAGCCCGCACCCCACAAGGGGTCTAGGGGAAGCAGCCTACCTGAAGCTCTGTGGGTTGGTGACAGGGTGATGAAGCCCGCACCCCACAAGTGATCTAGGGGAAGCAGCCTACCCGAAGCTCTGGGGGTTGATGAAAGGGTGATGTAGCCCCCACCCCACAAGTGATCTAGGGGAAGCAGCCTACCTGAAGCTCTGGGGTTGGTGATAGGGTGATGTAGCCCCCACCCCACAAAGGGGTCTGGGGAAGCAGCCTACCTTAAGCTCTGTGGGTTGATGACAGGGTGATGTAGCCCCCACCCCACAAGGGATCTAGGGGAAGCAGCCTACCTGAAGCTCTGGGGTTGGTGACAGGGTGTTGTAGCCCCCACCCCACAAGGGGTCTAGGGGAAGCAGCCTACCTGAAGCTCTGTGGGTTTCTGACAGGGTGATGTAGCCCCCACCCCACAAGGGATCTACAGGAAACAGCCTACCTGAAGCTCTGGGGTTGGTGACAGGGTGATGTAGCCCCCACCCCACAAGGGATCTAGGGGAAGCAGCCTACCTGAAGCTCTGGGGTTGGTGACAGGGTGTTGTAGCCCCCATCCCACAAGGGGTCTAGGGGAAGCAGCCTACCTGAAGCTCTGTGGGTTGCTGACAGGGTGATGTAGCCCCTACCCCGCAAGGTCTCTACAGGAAACAGCCTACCTGAAGCTCTGTGGGTTGTTGACAGGGTGATGTAGCCCCCACCCCACAAGGGATCTAGGGGAAGCAGCCTACCTGAAGCTCTATGGGTTGATGACAGGGTGATGTAGCCCCCACCCCACAAGGGATCTAGGGGAAGAACCCTACCTGAAGCCCTGGGGTTGGTGACAGGGTGATGTAGCTCCCACCCCACAAGGGATCTAGGGGAAGCAGCCTACCTGAAGCTCTGTGGGTTGATGATAGGGTGATGTAGCCCCCACCCCACAAGGGATCTAGGCGAAGCAGCCTACCTGAAGCTCTGTGGGTTGATGACAGGGTGATGTAGCCCCCACCCCACAAGGGATCTAGGGGAAGAACCCTACCTGAGGCCCTGGGGTTGGTGACAGGGTGATGAAGCTCCCACCTCACAAAGGGGAAGAACCCTACCTGATGCTCTGTGGGTTGCTGACAGTGTGATGTAGTCCACACCCCACAAGGGATCAAAGGGAAGAATCCTACCTGAAGCTCTGTGCATTGGTGACAGGGTGATGTAGTCCACACCCCACAAGGGATCAAAGGGAAGAACCCTACCTGAAGCTCTGTGGGTTAGTAACAGGCTGCAAGACAGGGTTCATCAGCTCGAGGTCGCGCTGGTAGAATGGATTGAGGAAGTCACTGGAGTACTTGGAGAGGTGCGCCCACAGAGAGTACGTCCGCTCGTGCAGCCTGCAAAAGAACACATCACACTTCAATAACTTGAAATATGTGGAGCACTCTTCCGTCAGACATAGACAGTTACAGCGCTAGCTACATTCAAGCGACTGTTAAAAACTCACCTCTTCCGTGTGGCATTCAATGTATAGCCTAGCATGTGAACTCAACCACAACACAGTGTTTCTAAGTTATTTATTATCATTTAACTAACTTATTTATGTTTTACTATGCTTATATTATGTCGTGTTTTAATTAATGTTATAGCCATTTATTACATAATCTTATGTGCCTATGCATTATGCACCACAGTTTTAGCAATTTTTTTATCATTTATATTGTATTTAACTAGCTAGTTTTGCATTCATGTATTTTTAGCACCTCTGACTGGACTGGTCTAGATTTATGCTGCTCTACAAGTTGACTTATTATAAATAAAAGCATACTGTGTTTGTTCTATTAAGCGCACAGAAAGCTTAAATATATTCTTAAGGTTACACCAACATTTGTTTTGTTCACCAGTATGACAATAAAACGGTGGATGGATCTTATGTACATTGATCACTGTTTCAACTTATTCCGAATTGGAGAAATGCACATTTTTGTGAATTATTTATGGTTACCACATATTTAAAACTACTTCTCGCCGGAGAGATAAGCTAGCCAATCATGTATCATGTGAATAGATATAACTGACATTTATTAAGTTTGTTTCTAAACATATTCACGCTGCTATTATTTACAGTTCTCACGACCAATGACACATCAGGGCATGAGTAGATCTACCATCCAATCGTTTCAAGACGTACACTGGTGGCGGTACAAATCGTGCATCCAATCATGTTTTGCAGTTTTAACAAAAACCTGATCAAATTCTTCCGTAAGATATCTATGTTCTAAACTTCTAACACCTATTCCAATAATTTCTTAATACAAACTGTTAGAAAAGTTGTACTTACAAAAATAGACCAGCCAAATCCAAATCTCGCAAAAAAGGCTGCATAAAAAACTATGCATCCTATTTGCACTGTATAAATCGCTTTATGGCCAGAGCATGTCACGTGAATCAGTGTAAGATTGGGCCTTGTATTAAAACAAGCCATGAACGTTAGAACACAAGTTTTCATTGACATAGTTTTTCACCTGTCACAAATGTCTCATGAGTGACCCACCTGAGATCAATGCGATCTTTCTCACAGTTTCCAATGAATGTGCCGAACTGACAGGAGAAGACATGGTCATGTAACATGTGAAGAAACTGTTCGTTGAACTCAAATGACTTCGGGAACTGCTGCATCAGTTGCCAGACACAGTCGAGAAACTGTGTGAACACCGGCGACACCTCACGGGTGTCAACGGTACCAAGGAAGCCGCAGCGATCGATGAACTTGTGTCCAAATGACAGCCACTCCTTCTCAATGAGCGTCTGTAATAAGTGTCAACATAGCAGAGGAATTATTACCGTAAATACTATATGTAAAGCTTCATCTGTAATTAAAGCCGCACCCAAACTTTATATAATCTTGATGAATTTGGCTACACACAGCTTAATTGTAGCCATGGTTACAAATGCAGTATTTTTACAGTAAGTACACACAAAGACTATTCATTTATTAGTGATAAGCTGTAATAATTGGTAACCAAAACAAAAATAATGACAGTAGACATACCCCTCTAGCTACAAAATACAGTCGCGCCTTGTTATAACGTGCCCCGTTATAACGCAGATTCGGTTATAACGCGGTTGGTCACGGATCCCGAATTTCTGCCGCCAGGGGGGAAATGGGCGCTATTACAAACTGTAATATTATTAACACAGTAATAACTGTCAATTGTTTTGTGTGAAGTTATTTGTCCACGACATGTGTATATTTGAAAGACTAGTTGGCGGACAATAAATTTAACGTTTACGTACAACTGCAATGAATCAAGTCACTATGTTGACGTTGTTTATTCTGCACTGCCAGTGCTATCAAAGGTATAAGTTTCTTTGACTATAATTATGGTCAATTTTAACTTTAGGAACAGTAAATGTTGAGCGAAGTATTGTTTGTTTTGCGCCGACATCAAACGAATCGTTTCCAATCTGCTAGTCATGCTCATGGCTTCTGCGGATCGCGAGTTCGCTTGGTTTCGGTGCCAGGCGGCTTGTAAAGTGCAATTGAAATTCACAAATACACCTTGCTTAAGAATGGGTTAAATACGTTTTAATACAGCTTAGTAGGCAAGATCAGTAAGCTAACATTGCGTAACAAATACTAGCTTTTCGCTGCGATGAACGCAAAGTTACTGCCTGTATTGGTGCGCCAAAATATTAATTCGTCAACCGCATATGAACTGGTGAATCGTAATATTGTTCAGCACAGTAAATGTGCTTTCTAAATTGGTATTTTGATATTGATTGAAAGACGAAGTTAAGCCAATTGTGAGCGTACTTATATCTTTAAATCCTTAATCAACTCTAACACAGCGTTTGTCAAATCATTTGCGAATTCGGCTGCTGAGTGCCAGGTCATTACTTTAGATCTTACGTCAGCGGTACCATATTATCGTTCAGTTAACCGTGGCTTGTTGGTTCGTTGTTTATTTAAAAACGGTACACAGTTCATGAATTTTATTCAGTTCAACATTCAACAGTGTATGACATTTAAACAGAATACACATTGACGTTGGCTGGCAGTTTAATAAGCTTCATAAACTGCGTATAGACTGCGCGACGTGCACACTTTGGCTTCGATGGCGTTCTTCGTGCAGCAGAGGTGTCGGTCGTCGTCGTAGCGCCCCACTGACAGCAGATACGGGAACGTGCCACATTTATAACGCACCCCGTTTATAACGCGGATTCATTTCATGGACCCCGACTACCACGTTATAATGAGGCACGACTGTAAATATGATTCAAACCAACTGTGCTGAATTTTTCAGAGTATTTGCTTTTTGACCGTTCTAAGTGTGTCATTCAAACTTACACTCGTGTAACAAACACAAGAAAATATGTACTTTATTATGCTTTTTACATTTGAAGCAAATCCGTATTAAAAAGTAAAAATGTAAGTTCTTATATGGCGCAGTATCCAGTAAGTTCTTATATGGCGCAGTATCCAGTAAGTTCTCAGTTTCCAATCGTCAGGACTCCTCAAAGCGCTTTACACTTTACTCCCTGGCAGACCTGTTCAATCGAACACCATCTCGACTTCTCTGGGAAGCATACACAGTTTTACAACGGTGGTAGTTGTCAAACAAAATTTAAAACCCACATTGTATAAAGAAAACCTGTGTGGAGTAGCACTGCTGTGTTACTCCGACTGACCTGAAAGCCTTCTATCCTGCGGTAGTACGGGTCCAGCAGGAGGGACGCCAGGGAACAGGTCTGGGCTGTCCGATCCCAGCCATCAGAGCAGTGTACCAACACACTGATGCCTTGCTCAATTGCCTACAACACACACAGACACTTAGAGCAGTGTACCAACACCCTGATGTCTTGCTCAATTGCCCACAATACACAGACACTTAGAGCAGTGTACCAACAAACTGATGTCTTGCTCAATTGCCTACAACATACATAGACACTTAGAGGAGTGTACTAACAGACTGGTGTCTTGCTCAATTGCCTACAACATACATAGACACTTAGAGGAGTGTACTAACAGACTGATGTCTTGCTCAATTGCCTACAACATACACAGACACTTAGAGGAGTGTACTAACAGACTGATGTCTTGCTCAATTGCCTACAACATACACAGACACTTAGAGGAGTGTACTAACAGACTGATGTCTTGCTCAATTGCCTACAACAGACACTTAGAGGAGTGTACTAACAGACTGATGTCTTGCTCAATTGCCTACAACATACACAGACACTTAGAGGAGTGTACTAACAGACTGATGTCTTGCTCAATTGCCTACAACATACACAGACACTTAGAGGAGTGTACTAACAGACTGATGTCTTGCTCAATTGCCTACAACATACACAGACACTTAGAGGAGTGTACTAACAGACTGATGTCTTGCTCAATTGCCTACAACAGACACTTAGAGGAGTGTACTAACAGACTGATGTCTTGCTCAATTGCCTACAACATACACAGACACTTAGAGCAGTGTACCAATACACTGATGCTTTGCTCAAATGACTACAACATACACAGACACTTAGAGCAGTGTACCAACACACTGATGCCTTGCTCAATTGCCTACAACATACACAGACACTTAGAGCAGTGTACCAATACACTGATGCTTTGCTCAAATGACTACAACATACACAGACACTTAGAGCAGTGTACCAACACACTGATGCCTTGCTCAATTGTCCTATCTATCACACGACCTGTTGCCTAGCAAAACCTCTACCAAGATCAAGCCATAAAAAATGGATGCCAAACACGTGGTGCATTCATGCATTCCGTCGGATATTTTGTTGATATTCTGGCCACAAGTTTTTCGTTATGACAAAAACATAAGGCAAAGTTTGTAAGGAGACAACCGTATGAAGGAATGTTTGATTTAAAGATGTCAAGCAGCACTGGTAATGTAATATGCAGCACTGGTAATGTAATTTGCATCTATAACCGCTATTAACATTTGTGGCAAAGGCAAAATTTTGATTATGACATCCACAAACTGCGACAAACTGGATATATCAATTGCCTAAAACCCACTACATTGAGGGCAGTAAAATTAGAAGCATTAAAAGAGAGTGTGTAGTAGTACTGTGTACCTTAGAAATGAAGACAGACGTGTCCATGATAGACTTGATGTGTTTCAGCCAGCCACTGTTCTCTATCCCCGTCAGAAACGACGACATCGACGGATTCTTCAACTCGCATACTGAACGCCAAAAGAAAGAATCAGCATCAAGCTGGACGTACACAGCCATATGGCCACTGCAGGTGGTGTCTTTATGTGCCTTAAAACTTATCACCATTCAGTCCTTTGGCGGATTGTCTACCTTCAATGTATTTAAGGGGAGACACGGCAGTCTGAAATACGTAATTATTTTTATGAAATTTTGTGTTTCTTTCAATTTTTGACAGATTGACATATCTACTTCACAATAAAGATCGTTTTTTAACAGTTACTCACCGCTAAGTCATTATATTAGCACTAACTTAGATGGCCCATCAAATGTGAAATGACAATAAATATTTGAATCGATGAAACACGCCAAAAGTAATCCAAGTTTATGCCTTGACAACGACAACGTTTGTTCATGATACGCCATTTTGTTTGGTATCAAAAGAACGGCCTTCTTCTTGGCTATCTGTCAGTTATGTTGATAGTCACGACCCTTTTCTCCAAAGTTGAGTTTTCCCGCGTTGAAACCGAGTCCAAATTTCCGATGATCTCCTTATTTAGCACATAATTATGCAAATGAGACACGGAACTGGCCGAAAGCCTCGCATTCGTGGTTTTATGACGCGTTTTTTCTCAAAATGAGGCACCCAACCAGCCGAAAGCAAGTTCAAGGATCATTCAACCGGTTTTATGACGCGTCTTCGTTCAAAACGAGGCAAATCAATCCCACGATGCTTTGCGTTATCTGCTTTCCTGTTTACATTGTTGCTACGGAGAACAGTTTGACACTCGATAAACGGACGATATATTTTGTTAAAAAGAGAGTTTAAATGAGATGCCGCCGAAGAAATCGCACCTGAGTGAGTGCAATGCTGCACGTCATTGGTCGTCCGAGGAAGCCGACTTAGCAGCCGTAATCGACGGCGAAAGCGAATTGATTTGAAACAGACGACACTGCAACTGACACTGACAGCGCCGGGAAGATCGCAACAGCTGACGCCGGAGCGACTGCACAGCTACAAGGGACGGCCCAGGCAACACCGTGTCGCACTACAGTCGTCTCGTCACGCAAAATTGTCACCATGAACGCCGTTAAATGTGACAACCCTGACGAACAGAGGGAACCGAGCAGTCGAGATTGGTGTATTGTCGATGTTGGCCAACTCAATGAAGTGGTCGCTGATGTCTTCTGCCCTGCACTGAACACCTCTAATGCTATTGCATTATACTGTTGAAACATGTTGATCAGAAGTGACTTTTTATGCTCCACACTGTGCCATATGGTGTACATGGATGTTGTGTTATATATACCAAATGTATCAGAGTTAGTGATGATTGACTGACATGTAAAACATGTGATGATTGTATGGACACACTGCTGTTGCATTTGTAAAATGCCTCAGTGAAGTGGTGCTTAGGTTGACAAGTCACAACCTGTGCAGAGTAGGAAACTGTCCGAATTCAGCTATGATTCCTGGCATTATAATGTGTGGGGTGGCAGTGGGGGGGGTGGGAGGGGTGGGGGTGAAAATGTTATAATGATGTCACTTTTAATGGACTATTAATCCTATAAACATTTGTGTATATTACATCTTCGTTATCTAACATGCATTTCAGAGTTGAAGAAAACAGGCTGACATGTCACGACTGTTGTGGATACATACAAGCTGCATTTGTAAAAGTGAAGTGATGCTTACTTAGGAAAATACCTATCTGATCTCATAATCAGGTTTCTTTGCATAACCAATGCATATGGACTGTTACATGCTATCAGTATGCATGTTTTATGTTGGACACAAGTCACAATGTATGCAATGTGAATTATGTGTGAAAACTGTCTTAATTGGTGCGTCGACCATGATTACTCGCATTATGAATTAGGGGGGTAGGGGTAAACAATGACATAATTGTGTCACTGTTAATGAAATGTTTCACTTAGAAACACTCACATATTGTATATACATGGTAAGCCTACCATATTTATGCTTATTTGTAACATCTAGTATGTGCAAGACATTAAAATTACTTTGTTCATACTTTGAGTGCCGTTTTCTCAGTTATCACTTTTTTGTAGGAAAAATGAATAGAACTCCAAAACTAACCAAGCAATTCATACCAACTTTTTACACAGTAATAATGACATAACTATCTACATTCCTGTGCATTGAAATTATGATCAGTCATTTGGATTATATCCTATAGGGGTTTGAATGTGAAAATATTGAAGAAAAAAATTAAAATAAAACAAAAAATTGTCCCAAAAAATCTGAATGACATATACAAATGGCTATGCACAGAAAGTTAGAATAGTTCATTATCTAAATAAAAACATTTGAATTGCATAAATTAGGATAGGGGTTTCAGTGTTCTATTCATTTAAACTTTTGCTGTTTTATGCCTTATTTTTTCGATTAAAACCCCCTAGCGCACTGAAATATTAGAAAACAAAAATAAAAATCATGAAATATCCTTAGTTTTAGTACAGTAACTTCATACAATACATAGTTGGTGAAATTTATCAGCTTTTAAATTTTTTTAAATGTCCGTGTCCTGTGATCCCTTAATCTACCCGGTAGTATTAAAACAATACATAAATTTTAATAAATGCAAAATGGACACTGTAACTTTAACCTGAGTGTGGATCAGATTTATCCTGTTGGTAAATGGTTCATCAAACACTAGGGGTAATCACACACTAGGGGTAATCACTCACTAGAGGTAATCACACACTAGGGGTAATCGCACACTAGGGGTAATCGCACACTAGGGGTAATCACCCACTAGGGGTAATCACACACTAGGGGTAATCACACACTAGGGGTAATCACCCACTAGGGGTAATCACACACTAGGGGTAATCACACACTAGGGGTAATCGCATTAGTTCACAAAGGCGGGCGGACGGGCGGGCAGGCGGGTGGACAGACAGTTGTTTATTCATCCAGTTGTACAATATGGTATAATAATAATGATAGTAATAATTTATATTATGGTATAACAGTAACAATGTGAAATGTGTGTCAAATTGAATGTACATCTTGGATATAGGAGACTCCTATTAAGACTAAACAAGTCACTCTCATGACAGCCATCCTGGTAGATGGTCAATGAGTTTTTTAGTGTCTATTTCAGCTTATGTAAATTAATTATTTTACTATAGAATAAGCGTGTTCCGTGTGCGCACTAGAGTTCAACCAATGTCTCAGTGTGTGTATATGTATATTTATATGTAAAAGTGACTGTTATACATAGTGACAAGTGCATTCTTTTGTGTCATTTGTATATTGGTGATGTATATAGCATAATGAAAAGTTTATTCTTGGCTACGTGTCCATATATAGCAGTCGATAACAGAGCATATGTTTAGGTAGCCTTTTATGATGTCATCGTTAGCATAATGAATATATCCTTGTAAGCTGTGTGTGGTATCCTAGCAACCACATGTACGACTGGGGGGGGGGTTGATCCAATACTAAATACGTAATCTGGGACTTTTATGAACTTATGAGACCCTCCCTTTGTGTCATAACCCTTCTGATGATATATCCACACCCGAGGGTACGCTCAATCTTTCTGATGGCAACTATTACTGCCTGTGACACTCGCACAATCAATGCTACATCTCACTCAGCCTGCAGACTAATCCATACTGCATCATCCAATGAAAGTGGAAGCTGACAAATGACAGGATTACCTAACGTATTTATCACTCCCTGATACAGTGGCCTCAGAGAGTGTCACAGCTTCTCCGTCACAGATTATACACTGGACGAATGTCACAGGAAGACCAACACAAACTGGGTACAGGCCACCAAAGGCTCCGGTAGCAATAGGTAATAATTATGACAGGCCACTGAAGGCTCCAGTAGCTATAGATAATAATTATCACAAGCCACAGAAGGCTTCAGCTGCTGTAGATAATAATTATCCCAATATTGGTTTGTATACAAGGTGTAGGAATAAGCTTCCTTGAATCATACCCACTGCACCCAGGAAGAATTGACACCTATAAGAATGGGGCTATACATACATATATAAATGTTGAACTCTATAACTGATAAGCCAATGATATCCTTGTTCACTAGCCTTATGGAGTTTATCACTTTGTGTGGCAGTCTTGTAAATCTTGATAACATTATTTTTATCAAAGCATAATAATATAATATTTGTCTCACTCCATAATCACTTACCGCTCTGAGTAGTCAATAAAAAGTATATATAAAATTTAATTAAGTTAATAACTTGATACAGCCAATCACTCACCTTCCAGTAGTTTCTGCAGACTGCTTCGCATCACGTGGATGTTCTCAATGCCAAAGAACTGGAACTTGATGTTGGAGTAGAAACTCTCGTTCTCATAACCCTTGCCTGCTGCACGGTTCACCATTGCATTGATCTGAAACATGGAAGCTCTGCCTGTGAAGGGGCACTGCTTCATGGACACTTCTCTACATCTGTATTGCAGAGAATCTTACAAGTATCTGTATTATATCACTGAGAATCTTGCAACAACTTCCACACAATGACAGGACCAGACATACATTTATATGTGGCAACTCATAGAGAAAACCTAGAACTTTTACGATTTAATTAATTGTAATTGTAAGTCTTATGGTGTAATTGTAAGACTTATGGTGTAATTGTAAGACTGATGGTGTAATTGTAACTCTTACAGTTATGATTAAATCATAACTTATATTTATGACTTCGTAACTCTCAGACTTACAGCTTAATCATAACTCTTAGACTTTAGTTTAAATCATAACTCTTAGTCTCATGGTTTAATCATAACTCTTGAACTTAGCAATTTTATTATTCGGATTACGGACCCGCCGACGTTATTTTTGACAAAACAAATTTAAAATAAAATTGCAATGTTTTACTTTTATTTCTGATCGAAATGCCAAACCAATGATTTTGTATCGATTCATCGAGCATATACGCATCATACGGAACATTGTATATTAAACATTGATTGTTGAGCATCTTCAGTCTACAATCCAACGAATCCACGAAAATCCAACTCTGATATGGAAAGTATGTGTTGGCGTCAAATGCGCGGATTGTTGTCAAGATGACAGCGAGCGTCCTTGTGGATGCTACATATGCAATTAAACACATTTATTTCCTTGAACGATGACAACGTTAGTGTCACCGAAATTAAGCAAAAAGGCAACCCAAAGGCAGACATTTTGACAAGATGCAATATAGCAATAAAGAAAATAAACTGCCAATGCGCAACACGGACGAAACCAGTAACGTGCGCATGTTTAACACACTACTCATTCTGTCTACATGCAAAAATCTGAACATCGGATTTTGGTCAATCAAGTTGACACACTGGGAAAACAGGTTGTACACACTCTCTTCAATGTTAGCATTGCATTGCATTACTTCGGAACAGAATAATGTAGTTATATTTGGAGGTACGACAATAAAATCCTAATTATGCCAGTCAAATTAATATTATCACAGCAAAATATATCTACCTCTGATCTATACGCCCACTGCCTACCCACCCACTGCCTACCCACCCACTGCCTACCCACCCGCCGCCTACCCACCCGCCGCCTACCCACCCGCCGCCTACCCACCCGCCGCCTACCCACCCGCTGCCTACCCACCCCGTCCGTGTCTGTCACTCACCTTGGGTCGTGTGTCGATGACAAACATGAACTTAGAGGTTGGGTTGGCGCGCCGGATCGCCTGCAGCATCTGCTCATCCTCAACACAGCGCGCACTGAACCCTGCCAGGGGCTGACTGCAGCGACACAGGGCCGCCTGCAACACACCGCATCACACTGCATAACACTACAACACACTGCATCACACCATATAACACTATAACACACAGCATCACACTGGAACACACTACATCACACTGCAACACACCGCATCACACTACATCACATCACATTGCAACACAATGCATCATACTACAACACACTGCATCATATTGGAACACACTACATCACACTGCAACACAACGCATCACACTGCAACACATCGTATCACACTACAACACACCGCAATGCACCGCATCATACTGCAACACACCGCATCAAACTACAACATACCGCATCAAACTACAACACACTGCATGCATCACACTGCAACACACCCCATCACACTGTTACAACCCCCCCAAATGACCCTGCTATAACCCCCACATGACACTGCTACAACCCCCCACATGACACTACCACAACCCCCCCCACATGACTGTTACAACCTCCACGTGACACTGTTACAACCCCCACGTGACACTGTTAAACCCCCCCACATGACACTGTTACAACCCCCCAATAGACACTGTTACATCCTCCAGATGACATTGCTACAACCTCCACATGGCACTGCTACAACCCCCCACATGACACTGTTACAACCCCCCCCCCATATGACACTGTTACAACCCCCCACATGACACTGCTACAACCCCCAAGTGACACTGCTACAACCCCCCACATCACACTGCTATAACCCCCCATATCACACTGTTATAACCCCCCACATCACACTGCTACAATACTCCACATCACACTGTTATAACCCCCCACATCACACTGCTATAACCCCCCACATCACACTGCTAAAACCCCCACACCACACTGTTATAACCCCCACATCACACTGCTATAACCCCCCACATCACACTGCTAAAACTCCCACATCACACTGTTATAACCCCCCACATCACACTGGTATACCCCCAGATCACACTGCTACAACACTCCACATCACACTGTTATAACCCCCACATCACACTGCTATAACCCCCCACATCACACTGCTGTAACCCCCCCCCACACATCACACTGTTATAACCCCCACATCACACTGTTATAACCCCCCCACATCACACCGGTATACCCCCAGATCACACTGCTACAACACTCCGCATCACACTGTTATAACCCCCCACATCACACTGTTATAACCTCCAACATCACACTACTATAACCCCCACATCACACTGTTATAACCCCCCACATCACACTGGTATACCCCCAGATCACACTGCTACAATACTCCACATCACACTGTTATAACCCCCCACATCACACTGTTATAACCCCCCACATCACACCGGTATACCCCCAGATCACACTGCTACAACACTCCGCATCACACTGTTATAACCCCCCACATCACACTGTTATAACCCCCAACATCACACTACTATAACCCCCACATCATACAGCTACAACACTCCACATCACACTGCTATAACCCCCCACATCACACTGCTATAACCCCCCCACATCACACTGCTACAACACTCCACATCATACTGTTATAACCACCCATATCACACTGTTATAACCCCCCCACATCACACTGTTATAACCCCCACATCACACGGCTACAACACTCCACATCACACTGTTATAACCCACACATCACACTGCTATAACCCCCCACATTAGTGCTGGTTCGATACCAGAATTCTTCGATATCGATCGATACCAGAATTTTGTTCGATACTCGATACTTGCGTTGTAAGTCTAATTCATATACAGTATAGATCCCAATAGAAACACACTATCCATCTAAACTAGTGGCATAGAAGCACACACTGTTTTTCATAAGGGAAACATGTATAAAAGTAGATTTTTCATGAGTGAATGCATGCTAGACATAACTGATGGCAATACTGTTGCTAGCACCACCTTGCAAATGTTTGATAGGTCATTCATAGTGTGCATGTGTGCCTTTAGCTGAATGGAACAGATTATCTCCTGATTGTGTGGGTGCTAGTAATGTGAATATGTTTAAAAATAAAATCGACATATACCTCAGAAGGGCTGGATATATGTAGATAAAAGGGTTGGACTCTCGATAAGCCAAAGGGCTTCCTTGTCCACCTGCCATCTAGAGTTAATTCTCTGGATGGCAATCTTGTTAAATCTTGTTAAACATGTTGCATTCTTGTCATGTGTTGATGTTGTATCAGTCAGTTTGGTAGATGTGCACTGCTGACTATGTGTGTTTGAAAAAGTGTTGCCTGGTACCACTTTTGAGAAACAAATAGTCATGCACCAAAGTCTTAGCACACGCTCTGAGCGTCTAATGGGAACTATAGTAGTCTATACGGTACACCTATTTAATTTTCAACTTAACCATTGATACATACTAATTGATATAGTTATGCAAACAACGATTAATATGCAATTTTAATTTTATTTCAATAACCAAATAACAGTTGTAAATTGTAATTGTTTAATTCTAATTTATTAATGTTGTAAAAGTAATTGTAATGTAACATTAAAACAATACAGTATTACAGACAATAGCAATAGAATACCTAGACCTAGTCCTAGTAATAATAAATAAATAAAACTGGTAGTCACATCGCGTACGTCACTTCTTGACGCTGACGCCGCAGTAGACTCTGCAACCGATGGCGATTCACTTCGACCGTTACTACTACTAAATGTCCATTGCTTGGTTTCTGACGAAAATTTTGATGGAACACGTCGTTCTCGTTGTCGTTAGTGTTACTGTTACCACGACTTCCTTAAGTTAAATCATCATGTTTTAGTAGTCTCTTGGATGATGGACAGTGACATGTTTCGTCAAATTCGATGTATTTCCCCCACTAGTTTGGGGGGAGCGTTTCTGGCATAGTAGACACTCTACAGTGTTTCCGTATTTGTAAAAAAAAACTGCCAAATTGACGATGTGCGTTTTGACATTTTGTCGTTCATCTTGGTTGAGCGAGTACGGCAAACGGTGGCGCCATCAAACAGCAAAACATAGCGCTACCAAACGGAACCAGGGTCAACGAGTCTAGTATGTCGCGCTTGAATAATTATTTATATTATTATTTTTATATTAAACTAGATTCATGAATACTAATGCGTGCAATAAACACTCTTTAAATTACTGGAATGTTGTGTGTTTTTGGGACGCTGTAGAGTGGGCAAGGTAAAGTGATGAAGCAAACGGTAGTGCCACCCAACGTCGTAACGAGGCTTGAATAATCGAGGCTAAGCTGAGATCGCACTCAAATAATTATTTATATAGACTTTTTTGGAAACTGACTCCACAATAAAGCTTTATAAAACCACTGAGATGTTACATTTTATTGTGTTTTTTTAAAGAACCACGCCTAAGCGGCCTAATACATACAACGTAGTCAACCCTGTCAAGTTAGGAAGCGAAGCCCACAGCGAAGTAACCGTACTTTCCGTACATCCGGCCGTAACTTCGTCTTCGAAAAAGATGTTACGTCTTCGCATCGACGTCGAATGGACTCGATATCGAAGTATAGGTATCGACAAAGTATTGAAGGTATCGAAATATCGAAGGTATCGAAATATCGAAGGTATCGAAGGTATCGAAATATCGAAGGTATCGAAATATCGAAGGTATCGAACTGTGGCCGTTCGATACCAAAATATCGAAGTATCGCTATACCACGAAGTATCGGTATCGAACTTTCACAAGTATCGCGATACTTCGATATATCGAATATATCGAACCAGCACTACCCCACATCACATTGCTACAACACTCTACATCACACTGCTATAACCCCCACATTACACAGCTACAACACTCCACATCACTGTTATAACCCCTCACATCACACTGCTACAACATTCCATATCACACTGTTATAACCCCCCACATGACCTTGCTACAATCCCCCAAATGACACTGCTACAACCCCCACATCACACTCCTACAACACCCTGCATGACACTGCTACAACCCCCACATGACACTGCTACAACCCCACCCCCTGCCCCACCTGGTTGGCGCGGTGCAGGTAGGAGAGCGCTGGCAGTCGACTGCGACTGCGGAAGCGAGCACTGCCCATGAGCACTGGAGTCGGCACTCCAGTCGGCACATACAAGTACTGCGAGTATGTATCGCATATCTACAACACAAAAAGTACTGTATAATACACAGTACTTGACAACAGGCATAACATGATGTTAGTATGACATTTTGAATTTGTTTGCATTTCAATTTTTACAACAAAGCAGTTATTTCAATTTCTCTGAGTGAAACTGTAAACATATAAGATCACCATAGAAGTTAAATGGAGTTACAAGCACAGACCTACACTACCGGTACTAAAACATAGAAATGATAGAAGTACCGGTAGTCTAAACATTATTCTTCATAGCAGTGATACTCCTTCTAAAAGTGAACTGTCAGGTCAAATAAAACAAATAATACATATGACAGAAAAGCAATCATTACATTTACATAACTGCAAACTGACCAATTTGCATACATATTGCTGGTTGTGTTCACAGCACTTGTGTTTACACATCTCATGTTCACATCTGTGTTCACACTTGTGTTCACCCTCAGTTCACATCATTTGTGTTCACAATAAGCATTCAAACACAATGTGTTCAAACACTTATGTTTGTATTCACATAATATGTATTCACACAAACCATGTTCACACCTGTGTAATCAAACTGTCTGTGTTTCAAGCATTTGTGTTCACATCCATATGTTCACACAACCCTTGTTCACACAACCTATGTCCATACAGTCTATGTTCACAGCACTTGTGTTCACACAACCCATGTTCAAACAACCTATGTCCATACAGTCTATGTTCACAGCACTTGTGTTCACACAACCTATGTCCATACAGTCTATGTTCACAGCACTTGTGTTCACACAACCCATGTTCACATAACCCATGTTCACACAACCCATGTTCACCCCGTGTGTCTCCCCCTGCTCACCTCATACTCCCTGTTGATGTTGGTCAGTGTCCACCTGTCACTGGACACTCCCATGCGAAGGTACTCAGACTGCAGGTCAAAGAGACTCCAGCCATGCTGGCGGTCAGGGATGTCAGAGGAGATGTAGTGGAAGGCATACAGCTCACTCAGCTCTGCTGGAACATCCACAATTAGCAGACTGGTCAACAGGCTTCACGACAGGTCACTTTTATTTAATATTATTTTTAAATTGGATTATTTTACTGTGAAATAATGTTTTACAATACAAAACTATATCTATAATAACATACTGACTACCCAAATTTTAACGAAAAATTTTTTGTTGGTGAAATTTTAATGATTTGTGCAGATTCAGTTGGTTTATATGGCAGAGTACTGCTTTCGAAAGTGTGACCTTAGATACAATGGGAATCGTAACTTAAAAGAAATGCATTTAAATCCTGGACATTTAAAGACAAGACTACCCACAGCAACTCTCCAAATGACGCCTACAGCAAGAATTTTCTTATTTGTAAAATAACTTTTAATAGCTGCTCTAAGTATTTAAATGACCATTTATATATATGTACATGGCAGGGGACCTGACTAATAGAGGATATAAATTTTGTTGGTAGAAGATCCACCTGGGGGTAGTGGATCCACTGATAGAGGCCCCACTCTGACACCTGGCTGAGAGGACCCACTGAGAGGACCTACCTGGCTAGTAGAGGACCCACTGACAGAGGACCCACTCTGACAGAGGACCCACCTGGCTTAGAGAGGACCCACTCATGGAGAACCCACCTGGCTGAGAGAGGACCCACTGATAGAGTACCCACCTGGCTGAGAGAGGACCCACTGATAGAAAACCCACCTGGCTGATAGAGGGTCTGCAGAGAGGTGAGGATGTCGTGGCAGTCCCTCTCCCGTGGGAAGACGAAGGTGATGTTGAGGAAGTTCTTGCAGCGGATCTGGAGCGGACAGCCGGAGGTGGTGAGCGGGAGTTTGTCCGCACACGAGATGTGCATGTGCAGCACCTGCAAGAGGGGCACGGAACAGTGACGTCATTTATTGTATACTGCGGTGTCCAGTCAATAGGACTGCTCAAACCACTTTAAACTTTACTCCCTGGCAGACCTGTTCATCTAAACACCATCTCAAATTCTTGATGTCTCTGGGAAGCATTCAGTCATGCTGGAATTACTGTGCAACTATTTTTTTCACATATATCCACCACTTATTTATATAGCTGAGTGAACAAAATTGCTCAAACTTCAAAACGGCAAGAGGATTTGAAACCGGGTTGCAGAGGCTAGTGTTCTAATAACTACCCCACTGCACCCCACTGCACCCCATGGCACCCCACGGCACCCCCACAGCACCCCACGGCACTCCATTGCACTCCACTGCACCCCACGAACATCCAGACACTGAATGCCTTGCTGACAAACACTCGACAAACACGTGCAAATACAACAAAACACTACGAAGTACCTGCAAACAAAATAGAAACTCCATGCAGCACCTGCAAACCCAACAAACAGACATTTAGAGGTGGTTACATAATTGTTATGTGGTTACATAATTACAAACTAAAACAAACTTGAGGACTGCATCACTTAATCTGTTTTGGATTCTCAATGACTCATCTCCATCAATCGCAATTCATGGCCATTCTTTGTCACTCTCAGCTGTATCAAGTCAGGTTTTTATTAATATATCATATATAATAAATATAATAAAGTTCTATATCACTTTTAATCAGAGGCTGTTAAACAGGCAATTTAGCAAAACAAAAAGGGGTGTTCAAATTCCGAAGAAGTAACACAGTATACTGACAAAACAGTGAGAGAATGGAGGAATAAAGTAACCATTCACTGGGTGCTCTACACGGTGATGTTATTGCATGTGTAACTCTTTAGATATTGCCTATTACACTGTAGTACAAAATACAACTCTTGATGAGATTACAAGGAATCATAGCTTTATCTAGAGACCTATCAGTCTTTTGGAGGAGCTGAATTTATTTTGGATGAGTGGAAATTTGAGCTGAGGGGCTAAAAAATATGTACTATATAGTACTGACTTTCAGTGCTATTTATATGTATTATATAGTAGTGACTCTCATTTATATGTATTATATAGTATTGACTCTCATTGTTATTTATATGTATTATATAGTATTGATTCTCATTGTTATTTATATGTATTATATAGTATTGACTCTCTTTGCTCTTTATATGTATTATATAGTATTGACTCTCATTACTATTTATATGTATTATATAGTATTGACTCTCTTTGCTCTGTATATGTATTATATAGTATTGACTCTCATTGCTATTTATATGTATTATATAGTATTGATTCTCATTGTTATTTATATGTATTATATAGTGTTGACTCTCTTTGGTCTTTCTATGTATTATATAGTATTGACTCTCATTGCTATTTATATGTATTATATAGTATTGATTCTCATTGTTATTTATATGTATTATATAGAATTGACTCTCTTTGCTCTTTATATGTATTAAATAGTATCGACTCTCATTGCTATTTATATGTATTATATAGTATTGACTCTCTTTGCTCTTTATACGTATTATATAGTATTGATTCTCATTGTTATTTATATGTATTATATAGTATTGACTCTCTTTGCTCTTTATATGTATTAAATAGTATTGACTCTCATTGCTATTTATATGTATTATATAGTATTGACTCTCTTTGCTCTTTATATGTATTATATAGTATTGATTCTCATTGTTATTTATATGTATTATATAGTATTGACTCTCATTGCTATTTATATTATATAGTATTGACTCTCTTTGCTCTTTATATGTATTATATAGTACTGACTCTCATTGCTATTTATATGTATTATATAGTATTGATTCTCATTGTTATTTATATGTATTATATAGTATTGACTCTCTTTGCTCTTTATATGTATTAAATAGTATTGACTCTCATTGCTATTTATATGTATTATATAGTATTGACTCTCTTTGCTATTTATATGTATTATATAGTATTGATTCTCATTGTTATTTATATGTATTATATAGTATTGACTCTCTTTGCTCTTTATATGTATTAAATAGTATTGACTCTCATTGCTATTTATATGTATTATATAGTATTGACTCTCATTGCTATTTATATGTATTATATAGTATTGATTCTCATTGTTATTTATATGTATTATATAGTATTGACTCTCTTTGCTCTTTATATGTATTAAATAGTATTGACTCTCATTGCTATTTATATGTATTATATAGTATTGACTCTCTTTGCTGTTTATATGTATTATATAGTATTGACTCTCATTGCTATTTATATGTATTATATAGTATTGACTCTCTTTGCTCTTTATATGTATTATATAGTATTGACTCTCATTGTTATTTATATGTATTATATAGTATTGACTCTCTTTGCTCTTTATATGTATTAAATAGTATTGACTCTCATTGCTATTTATATGTATTATATAGTTTTGATTCTCATTGTTATTTATATGTATTATATATTATTGACTCTCATTGTTATTTATATGTATTATATATTATTGATTCTCATTGTTATTTATATGTATTATATAGTATTGACTCTCTTTGCTCTTTATATGTATTATATATTATTGACTATCATTGTTATTTAGATGTATTATATAGTATTGATTCTCATTGTTATTTATATGTATTATATATTATTGACTCTCATTGTTATTTATATGTATTATATATTATTGACTCTTATATTTATTTATATGTATTATATAGTATTGACTCTCACTGCTATTTATATGTATTATATAGTATTGACTCTCTTTGGTCTTTCTATGTATTAAATATTATTGACTCTCATTGCTATTTATATGTATTATATAGTATTGACTCTCATTGCTATTTATATGTATTATATAGTATTGATTCTCATTGTTATTTATATGTATTATATATTATTGACTATCATTGTTATTTATATGTATTATATAGTTTTGATTCTCATTGTTATTTATATGTATTATATATTATTGACTCTCATTGTTATTTATATGTATTATATATTATTGATTCTCATTGTTATTTATATGTATTATATAGTATTGACTCTCTTTGCTCTTTATATGTATTATATATTATTGACTATCATTGTTATTTATATGTATTATATAGTATTGATTCTCATTGTTATTTATATGTATTATATATTATTGACTATCATTGTTATTTATATGTATTATATAGTATTGATTCTCATTGTTATTTATATGTATTATATATTATTGACTCTCATTGTTATTTATATGTATTATATATTATTGACTCTTATATTTATTTATATGTATTATATAGTATTGACTCTCACTGCTATTTATATGTATTATATAGTATTGACTCTCTTTGGTCTTTCTATGTATTAAATATTATTGACTCTCATTGTTATTTATATGTATTATATAGTATTGACTCTCATTGTTATTTATATGTATTATATAGTATTGACTCTCTTTGCTCTTTATATGTATTATATAGTATTGACTCTCATTGCTATTTATATGTATTATATAGTATTGACTCTCACTGTTATTTATATGTATTATATAGTATTGACTCTCATTGCTATTTATATGTATTATATGGTATTGACTCTCATTGATATATATATATGTATTATATATTATTGACTATCATTGTTATTTATATGTATTATATAGTATTGACTCTCTTTGCTCTTTATATGTATTTTATAGTATTGACTCTCATTGCTATTTATATGTATGTATGTATGTATGTATGTATGTATGTATGTATGTATGTATGTATGTATCCGTATGTATGTATCCGTATGTATGTATCATTATGTATGTATCCGTATGTATGTATCCGTATGTATGTATCCGTATGTATGTATCCGTATGTATGTGTCAGTATGTATGTATCCGTATGTATGTATCCGTATGTATGTGTCAGTATGTATGTATCCGTATGTATGTATCCGTATGTATATATCCGTATGTATGTGTCCGTATGTATGTGTCAGTATGTTTGTGTCAGTATGTATGCGTCAGTATGTATGTGTCCGTATGTATGTGTCCGTATGTATGTGTCCGTATGTATGTGTCAGTATGTATGTATCCGTATGTATGTATCCGTATGTATGTATCCGTATGTATGTATCCGTATGTATGTATCCGTATGTATGTATCCGTATGTATGTATCCGTATGTATGTATCCGTATGTATGTATCCGTATGTATGTATCCGTATGTATGTATCCGTATGTATGTGTCCGTATGTATGTGTCAGTATGTATGTGTCAGTATGTATGTGTCAGTATGTATGTGTCAGTATGTATGTGTCAGTATGTATGTATCCGTATGTATGTATCAGTATGTATGTATCAGTATGTATGTATCCGTATGTATGTATCCGTATGTATGTATCCGTATGTATGTATCCGTATGTATGTATCCGTATGTATGTATCCGTATGTATGTGTCAGTATGTATGTGTCAGTATGTATGTGTCAGTATGTATGTATCCGTATGTATGTATCCGTATGTATGTATCCGTATGTATGTGTCAGTATGTATGTGTCAGTATGTATGTGTCAGTATGTATGTGTCAGTATGTATGTATCCGTATGTATGTGTCAGTATGTATGTGTCAGTATGTATGTGTCAGTATGTATGTGTCAGTATGTATGTGTCAGTATGTATGTATCCGTATGTATGTGTCAGTATGTATGTGTCAGTATGTATGTGTCCGTATGTATGTGTCAGTATGTATGTGTCAGTATGTATGTGTCAGTATGTATGTGTCAGTATGTATGTGTCCGTATGTATGTATCCGTATGTATGTATCCGTATGTATGTATCCGTATGTATGTGTCAGTATGTATGTGTCAGTATGTATGTGTCAGTATGTATGTGTCAGTATGTATGTGTCCGTATGTATGTGTCCGTATGTATGTGTCCGTATCTATGTGTCAGTATGTATGTATCCGTATGTATGTGTCCGTATGTATGTGTCCGTATGTATGTGTCAGTATGTATGTGTCCGTATGTATGTATCCGTATGTATGTATCCGTATGTATGTATCCGTATGTATGTATCCGTATGTATGTGTCCGTATGTATGTGTCAGTATGTATGTGTCAGTATGTATGTGTCAGTATGTATGTATCCATATGTATGTATCAGTATGTATGTATCAGTATGTATGTATGTATGTGCATTTTGACCAGATGTATGTGGATGTGCGGATGCATATATCTAGTTATCTACCAGGATATTTTTGGACTGATAAAAATGTTATCCTGTGTAAAGGAAGGAAATATCTACATTATGATATGTTTTAATTTGATGGTATGTCACGGAATGAAGTGTGTATTCAATAGATTGAACAGCCAAAACACGGTAGCCATCTTCGTTACGTGTCATCCATACATCAGCGGCCATGTTTGGGTCCAAATAGTAGGGGGTCCATATTTCATATCACATTGACATCAGCAGGACATGTCCAATACATCAACTCTTGCATGGTCAATTCTCAGCTATTAACATTTACATCGAAGGTCAAATCAGCTGTAAACGTGTCACTAATGT
The DNA here is from genome assembly GCA_963995525.1 of Escarpia spicata. Lineage (NCBI taxonomy): Eukaryota > Metazoa > Annelida > Polychaeta > Sabellida > Siboglinidae > Escarpia > Escarpia spicata. Next base: position 10,364,990 of record OZ023215.1, on the reverse strand, counting down.
CCAAGTAAAGTGCTGTGATAGATTGTGCACTCAATCAATCTACATTGAATAATTTAAAGTAAAAGTAAAGGTAAGTTCTTATATAGCACAGTATCCAGTCCTCAGTACTGCTCAAAGTGCTTTACACGTTACTCCCTGGCAGACCTGTTCAATCAATCATCATCTCGACTTCTCTGGGAAGCATTCAGAAACGCTGCAATTAATGCGCGAAGACTATTTGTACACAAATATCCTCCACTGTCTATAGCCAGGTACTCATTCATACAGTGGAGTGATCTGGATCAATGTATAGTGAACGAACTTGCCCAAGGTTCGACACCGCTGCACAGGATTCGAACCCAGGGTCTCTCGGTTGAGAGTCTGAAGCTCTAGCCACTGCACCACGGCGCTACACTAAAAGACACCTGGGCTCAAAAACCAACATATAGGGGAAGTAGGCCTTTATGCAGGTTCAAATTATTACTAGTCCAAAAATATCCCGGTATATATGCACATCCATGTGCACACACATACAATCCAGTCCAAGTCTGCATATATATATATATATACCGTATTCGTTCTTTTTAGCGTACATGCCCTAATTAGCATACACCCCCCTTTTCCAGCAGGGTCTGATGTCAGTTTGTGACTAAAACTGATCACTGGATCCATTATTTATTGTAATTCCCTGTCAACCATAGACAATATGAGAAAGACAGTTCCACCTACATCCACAGCCTTTGCAAACTTCCAGTATCCTTTTGACCACAAAATCACCATCACATGGAGGTATAAATCACTTCTAGTTAGCTTCAGTTACTTTGACGTATGTCATCCCGGCTGAACTAAGCTTGAATGTATGCAGAGGATGGCATGGCGGCATGATGGCCTGCTCTCTGACTTTGTCCGTGTTTTAGCACCACTGTCATGCAGATCGTTTGTCTTCTAACTTATCTCGATGAAAAAGTTTTAAATACTTGGTAACCATAAATTATTAATTGACAAAATCGTGTTTTCTAAATTAGATTGACATGTGTGTAAATGGCGCCATGTTTATTTTTTAAACGGAAATTAATAATCACGTAGTGGAGTACAGTAAAAACAATAAAAAATACACATATTTTCCACCATCTGGCATCACCATTTTGTCATTTTCACACTGGCTTGAGAAACAGGATTTTTGTAACTAAGAATATTTCATAAGCATACTGTACGCTAAAAAGAATGAATACGGTATATATATATATATATATACACACACAAACATATATGTATAGAATAATACCTGCACACATAACTCTGACACACATTTTCAATGCATAATCGACATATAAATAACAGTAACTATCAATATATTATAAGGTTTTTTTGGTCCTCAAATTTCCACCTGTCCAACCTCAAATTTCCACCCATCAAAAACGAACTCAGCCCATCCAAAAGAGAGATGAATAGACAGGTTTCTTGATAAAGCCATGATTCAAAAACATGGTGAAATTTAAAAATTGTGTTTATTATGTTCAGACAGACTTCAGCCATCCTACATTTAGACTAGTCTCTCAAACCTCTTTTTGGCATGAATATCACAGTCCATTTACAGGAGTGGTAGGACTATAATTTCAAGAACTACATATTTTCAGGATACTAAAATTATTCCAGTCATTTGTGGGCAAGAAAACATCAGTCAGCACCCAGCAGCCTAGATTTTGCCTGTGGCCTGCCAATTGTTGACTGTGACATTATAGTTGCATAACGCTGTCTTAACTGCAGACAAATGTAAAGGCAATAAACCCATCTGTCTTGAATAATTAATCATGGCACTACCGGGTACTTGTAATCAAGTACTTGCAGTGTTGACTGTTTGTCTGTTCCAGTAAGAACAGTATGCAGTCTGCAGAAATTAATTAGTTATGAATTTATAGCAGTCGAGAGACGGAAGTTGTTCAATTTATGTCCGACAACTAGGATTCAAAGAAATATTTGGCACGCACAAAACATGGATGTGGCATAGATTTGCATCATGGGTTATTTTGCCTTCACATATATTACTTTTTAAAGCAGAGATCCTTAAATAAATCAAATAAATATATTGCATGTATGATGAGGTCATCTAGTTACCTGCCTGAATCTTTCACTCGCATGAAGGTATTTTAAAATAAACATATTGTTGTTAACTTTTTAATGCTGGTTCACAAATAGGTTTATTGCATGCAGACGCTTAAATAAATAAATTAAAATCTTTGGTGAATGCCTGACAAGTCTGTTTTAACGCATTTCCAAATGTGCATAAATAAAGGTGGGATTGACAAAAAATATCACTCAAAAACATCAAAGTAACTTCAATTTGTGATACGAGCGGAGTGTTTGACAGTGTAACGTTTTGAAGTCAGCAGACTCATTAGTGAAATCTGAAATTCAACTAATGAGTTTCTCAGAAAAGGGACCACATCTGACTGAGCACCAACATGAAATGATCAATATTAACGTACACATGTAAATGACTAACATGGTCAGTTTACGCCTGAGTAACTCAATGACTCGGCTTCCTTTGGTGCATCCAATATTTGCACAATTCAGTGATGTGGTTCGCTCTATAATAGGGAACTGGAGACAAATCCATTTTACATGAATTACGCTGTGGACAGATTTAGGTGGGATTACTGAAATCGTCCATAATTAAGTCATGCTTCAGTGATTATCGTTTCTGATGTTAATAATGTCTGCATACATTGATCCCTTTGAGGTATCTTGTATTAGCTGCATTTATACTAAAAATAATGTGAGGTCTAATACTGGTGTCCACCTGGAGAAGGCATTTCTGGTGTTTACTTCATTATCAGGGCAAATGATTTAGCTGAAGCTAATGCAGTGTTTGTTTTTGTAGATCGAGACCATTGTCTATGGAATTTTGTCTATTTCCCTGTGTGAGAATGTTTACTTCCTCAGGCATAAACAGCATGTTTCATACTGTCTTTCTCGTGTTGTGCAGTACTCGTGCCATATTTTTACAGTTGGGTATAATTTAAGGTTCTACAACCAATTTGTTTGTATAACCGACATGACACTTCAGTCAAAAGTGGTAGCTTGAAGTGGTAGCTTGAAGTTTTAACTATGAAATGTGTGTAAATGTTGGTTCGACACTGATGTGAATAAATTTAAAATACTAATTCTGTCATTCATGTGAAATTATAGCCATCTTTAAAAAAAACTTGTCTGAAATTGCATTCCCACTCTAAATATTGTTGTGTCCCATGCTTTAATGATGACTCTAGGAGAGTACCCCAGTAATAGGAGAACGACAGAGGACCACTACTACCGGTAATGGAGACCACTCATCACGAGGACAAGTAAAGTAACATGGTGACGTTGCCCCTTAGTGGATATAAAGAAGATTTATAGGATTGTGTATAACCACAATGCATATCATACAGGGCAGTGCATGCCATGAGTGTCTGGTGACAAAGTGAGCATTCTTCCTGTGGGTCTTACAAGTGCTCCGTGTCCAGACAAAGCAAGTCATTTGTACTTAATTAGGCAACTATTCATGAAAAACAAATGCCAGTGAGCCACAGAGAGTGGCACTAATGAACTGTGCAGTGACAACCACGCACTAATGGGTGTCATGGCTGTCACGTGGTGACATGACGCTTGATACAGTGACGTGGTGACATGATGCTTGATACAGTGACATCCACTCTCAACTGAAATAATCTCTTAGTCTCAATACTTTCCTGTGTGAACTGTCATTTGGTCTGTCATATGACATGTAAATGTAATGTGACTTGTAACGTGACATGTCTTGTTATATTTCATGTAGCTAGTCATGTGACCAGTCATGTGACTCACCCATGTTTCTTTCTTGCCAGCCGGGTCAACAAAGATGAGGTGTGTAGCCGTCAGATAAAGCGTGCCAATGATTGGCTTGCGAGTGTTGTAGCGATCCACCAGCCGCACGTTGTCCACCTGGTTGGCAACAGGGGAAACACTGCTATTATTTGAGTGAGTGTGTGTGTGTGAGTGTGTGAGCGTGCGAGCGAGCGGGCGGGCGGGCGAGCGAGCGAGCGAGGGTGGGTGTGTGAGTGGGTGTGTGAGGAAGTGAGTGAGTGTGAGTGAGTGGGTGGGTGTGAGTGAGTGGGTGGGTGGGTGGGTGGGTGGGTGAGTGGGTGAGTGGGTGGGTGGGTGGGTGGGTGGGTGAGTGAGTGAGTGAGTGAGTGAGTGAGTGAGTGAGTGAGTGAGTGAGTGAGTGAGTGAGTGAGTGAGTGAGTGAGTGAGTGAGTGAGTGAGTGAGTGAGTGAGTGAGTGAGTGAGTGAGTGAGTGAGTGAGTGAGTGAGTGAGTGAGTGAGTGAGTGAGTGAGTGAGTGAGTGAGTGAGTGAGTGAGTGAGTGAGTGAGTGAGTGAGTGAGTGAGTGAGTGAGTGAGTGAGTGAGTGAGTGAGTGAGTGAGTGAGTGAGTGAGTGAGTGAGTGAGTGAGTGAGTGAGTGAGTGAGTGAGTGAGTGAGTGAGTGAGTGAGTGAGTGAGTGAGTGAGTGAGTGAGTGAGTGAGTGAGTGAGTGAGTGAGTGAGTGAGTGAGTGAGTGAGTGAGTGAGTGAGTGAGTGAGTGAGTGAGTGAGTGAGTGAGTGAGTGAGTGAGTGAGTGAGTGAGTGAGTGAGTGAGTGAGTGAGTGAGTGAGTGAGTGAGTGAGTGAGTGAGGGGAAATAAGTGAATGTATGTGAAGGGGGGGTGCATGTAAACAGTCATGTGACTCACAGAGAAGACCAAGTAGTTGTATCATTGGACAGATTGATGGACAAGGAAACAGACTCACAGCACAAGACAACACAAACACTTTTAAGTGAAAGTAACTCCATGTTCGTACAATGACTACATTTAAACAATTACGCCATGTTTATTAAATTACTCCCTGTTTATAACGATTACCAGTACATATCACTACAATGACTCCATGGATGTTCATACAAAAACATGTCCTACAATAAATACTTGTTCACACAATGTATCCACATTCACACATAACTCTATGTTCATAAAATGACTCCACCTTGTTCACACTCCAACTCCCACGTTAATAAAAACCAATGACCACATGACGCATTTACTGACACGCCATTATTGACCACAACTGCAAAATCTAAACATTCTGCTAGACTCAGTTTGGTGACTAATGATCCAATCTTATCCACATACCACACTTCCGTCAAACGGCTTTATTCTGGATTAGCCATTGAGAGTAGCTAGAGTTCTAAATGGCAAACACGACATAAGCCAATTGATTATTGGAAAGTCACTTATCAGCCTTGCCTCTGCATCGTTGCTGAGAGATCGACGGACAAATACGATCTGTCCCCACTCGTCAACAGTAATTACTGTGAATCTGCAATGAATGCTGTCCTTATGGGCAAGATGCCACTGATCAATTGTGGGTGCAGCGAGAAATGCATGGCTATTGCCAGCAGAGATGAAACATTGTTGTCTACGCTTAGCTAATTGACTGCTCAATCTGAGCCTGCCAAATACAGGTTCAAGTGAAGAGGCATCGCTAAAAGCACTTAGGACGAATCATCAAATTAGTCATCTTCTGCTTTTTCTAAGTGCGTCAATGTTTCACTACCAAGTGCAAGTCATAGCAAATGAGTCATCTTGTCAACTTCTGCAGGAAAGTTTACCTTATAAGAATAACAGCAGTAAAACAGCTCTAAATTATTTATGCACCTGACATATGTCTTCCTTAAAGCCTTGCCAAGAGGATATCAACATGTAGCTTTGTTATTGATTTCCCAATAAAAATTACAGGTGATAGAAATAAACAGTTCTCTTTTTACGTCTTTACCTCAGGAAAAATGACTTGCAAATTGGAGTCACTTCCTGTCTGTCTCTGAAGATGTTTGATGTTTCCGGTTATAATTCCTCATTTGTCCTGAACGTACGCAAGAGATGTTGGGTGCTTTACATTTACATCACCTAAACACTGTGAGATGTGACAATTCTAGTAAAATAGATGATATGAACTAACAATATTCATGCATTATCACTATCACAGTATTTTGAACTTAAAACTTGTTAACAGTGGCTCCCTCTGGTGAGCTTGTTCACCATTGAGTTCACCCACCATTTCTATCTTTCTCCAACAGATAGAAAAGTAATCCGGGTAAGAAAAGAGCTAAATAATTAACTATCATTTTGTTTTCTGATGTACATCGCCAGTTGATTGATCAGAGGCCAATCGTCCAGGGATGCAAATGAACCTAGACAGAGATGAGTAGACTTGGGAAGAGATAGTGCCAGACTGCCCCACAAAAGTCTCTATATAAATTAATATACAGGATAAAAACCCATTTCAAGACTTGCTAAACAGATGACTTGACTGAGTATATATATATGACTACTTTAAGAATACATATACTGCACATAATGAAAATGGTATTTCGTTAATAAATTAGTTCCGGTCTTACTAATCTTGTTTCTACAACATGTTGCACTTTGACCTACTTCACTAAAATGGTGTAGCAACATTCACAAGTGAGCTTCAACTATACATATTCAACAAAACAACTTTCATCCAAGTTTATCCACGAGGATTACTTGTAAGTCTCCACAGATGGACAGCAATCCGGGGATCCTGAGTTCATGCAGACTACAGACTTTAACCATCACGTCCACTTGTAAGAGCTACTCTAACGGCACTCAGTTTACTCAGCCTCGCAGAGGTACTAGTCGGCCAACATGTGTAAAGGGGTCAGGCCGTAGTTATACCCCCAAGACTTATTTACCACAACGTAACTGTATTCAGTCAGTAAGATTGAAACATTCAAAATGTTTTACCATTGGCATTGAGATACTGCAATGGGAAGCCGGTTTGAAGATGTTTAATATATATTTTGGTGGTACCATTCGCAAAATATCAGTAGGAATATTTTAAAATTTAATACTTGGCAAAAGAGCCAATTTTGAGGGTATTTTTGCAATATGATTAATTCTTTAGACTCCATCCACTTGCAAAAGTCCAGACACCCTCGTTATCACCTCCATGCACTGACAATGCGTGGAGGTGGCGTCATCTTCTGCATACTTATATATGAAACTTGCGTCACTAGATTCCTTAGTGTATCTGCTGTGTGATATGGGTATTTTTTGCTTTGTAATGGAAGTTTTTTAATGAACGCTGGCTGAAAATATCAACTGACAGAGTTTGTGGATATACGTAGCATTCTATGCAGACACAACATATCCTTTCCCCAGACATAACATATCCTTTTTTTGCACATTTAATATAAAAGTTGATTACCTGGTAGTATATTTACAACCACCTCATGCACAATTCAATTATCTTTCAAATAAGTACAACTTGCAATGTTAGGAAATGAAGTGTCAAAACTAGGTGTACGTATATGTTGGCGATTTCTTGAGCTCACTGTGGTGACTCAGTGTTTTATAAAATTATTTGGAGATTAAAGGGTTAAAGGAGCTAGATGTAGGGGATTAAAGGGTTAAAGGAGCTAGATGTAGGGGATTTCAATTAAATTTGTTCAGCATTTGTGGTTTATGGAGAATGGACGAATAGTTTGCCATATTTGTGGTCATGTGACTTCCTCTCCACCTGCAACCCGTCCGACAGATCGGAGAATCACTGATAACATCTCTGATCTGTTTTGTCTCTCCCAGAGAGCTCTCTGCCACTCTCCGCAACAAATACAATGGCCACTTCTCTCCACCAGAAGTTATACAGGAAATAGAATACACCTAGTGCGACGCACTCAAAATTCACTTTCTCTTTTGCTTCACTTCCTGTCATTATGGCGACATATACTCCACCAATGGTAGTCACCGTAAGTGTTAAATGTTAATCTATTCAGTAATGGTCCTGTATTAATCCACTAATGTCTCCATGTATAATGTGTCATAATGTGTCATAATGTGTCAAAATGCAACCACAATAACATAAATCAAGACTAATTACACCACACCAGCCTGCCTGTTTTACAACAATCACCCACAAGTTCTTTCACAGGTGACAATGTCTGCAGTACACCAGTGACATACAGATGTCAGTCAGCCTACCTGGACGGGTACGGACATGTTAGTAACTAACTGTCCAGTGGCCAGTATGTTGACATGGCCAGGAATAAACTTGATGTCTACAGGTCTGATTCTGTGCTTTGTTCCGAGGCAGTGTCCGGTCATGTGAGTCGCTTAATCGCTACAATTTTAAGTGCAGACCAAAGTGTGCAGGCATGTGTGTGCTTGACCTAGATCACTAAAGCTGCACCAGTGGCTGTGACTGCGGGGCATACATGATAGGGCAAGCATATACGCCAAATATAGCATATGCCTGGGACAGTCACAGTGCTACGACCTTACCAGGACAGGGCCGAGACCATGGACCTTATGAGGACAGGACTGAGACCATGGATCTTATCAGGAGAGGGCAGGGACCAGGACCTTATCAGGACAGGACAGAAACCATGGACTTTACCAGGACAGGACAGGGACCAAGACCTTACCTGGACAGGGAAGGGACAACATACATTACTAGGACAGGGCAGAGTCCACATACCTTACCAGGACAGGGCATAGACCATGGACCTTAATAGAACAGGACAGAGACCATGGACCTTACTGGAACAGGAGAGACCATGGACCCTACCAGGACAGAGACCATAGACCTTGTCAAGACAGGACAGAGACCATGGAACTTACCAGGACAGGATAGAGACCATAGACCTTACCAGGACAGGGCAGATATCACGGACCTTACCAGAACATGGCACAGACCATGGACCTTGCCAGGACAGGGCAGAGACCATGGACATTTATCAGGACAGGGCAGAGACCATGGACCTTACCAGGACAGGGCAGAGACCATGGACTTTACCACGACAGGGCATAGACAATGGACCTTGCCAGGACAGGGCAGAGACCATGGACATTTACAAAGACAGGGCATAGACCGTGGACCTTACCAGGACAGGACAAAGACCATGGACCTTACCAGGACAGAGACCATGGATCTTATCAGGACAGGGCAGAGACCATGGACCTTACCAAGACAGGGAAGAGACAATGGACCTTACCAGGACAGGGACTATGGACCTTACCAGGACAGGGCAGAATCAATGTACCTTACCAGAACATGGCAAATACCATGGACGTTACCAGGACTGGGCAGATACCACGGATCTCACCAGGGCAGGGCAGAGACTATGGACCTTACCAGGAGAGAGCAGATACCATGGACCATTACCAAGACAGGATAGAGACCATAGAGTTTACCAGGACAAAGCAGATACCATGGACCTCACCAAAACAGGAGAGACCATGGACTTTACTATGACAGGACATAGACCATGGACCTAACACAGAACAGGGCAGGGACCGTGGACCTTCATATGCCTCAGGACAAGAGACCAAGACTTTCATATGATACAGAGCAATGGACCAAGACCTTTATTTAGTAGGGCAAGGCATCTTTATATAGTACACCAAAGGACTAGGACCTTCACCAGTTCATTGTGTGGTTGAAGAATATTGTACTGGAGACTACTGGTGTCAACCTTGCCACTCAACAAGCAAACATGATGTCTTACTCTTAGTCAAAACATTCAAATTAAACAGATTGATAATAGTCAAACTATATATTTAAAACCTGTCGACTGGGCAATAAAACATATTTGAGTGATCAAAATGTTAAAACACATATTTTATAAACACACCCTGTATTATATTACACAAGTGTACGATAAAACCATCACACCCAATACCTTGAAATATGCACAGAAAAGCCGACAGATTTTCTGCATGTCAAATTGTACTAGCCAAACAAGGTTGTGTCTACGTTACCGAAGCTGTCTACTCTATCACCACCTGGTGTGATACACAGGTAGCCATCAGCAGCTGCTTGTGACAAGTGACATCATAAAAAATTCATAGTGGGAAGGAAGATAATTCCATTCCTATGGGGGAAATGTCTCCTACTATTCCTGTTATTTTCTTTTAGTAAGGGTTCCACAGAAGAGTAGGTGAATGCACTTTAAACCAAGCTGTCTATTCCTATGTTTTTAATACATAATATTCTTACTACTAAAATAAATATAAAAAAGTTAAAAGGTAAGTTCTTATATAGCGCAGTATCCAGTCCTCGGGACTGCTCAAAGCGCTTTACACTTTACTCCCTGGCAGAACTATTCAATTGAACACCATCTCAAATTCTCTGGGAAGCATACAGCCATGCTGCAAGTAAAACGCAAAGACTATTCGTACACAAATATCCACCACTGCCTATAGCCAGGTACTCATTCATACAGCTGAGTGAATTGGAGCAACGTAGAGTGATCAAACTTGCCCACTATTCAACACTGCACCACAGGATTCGAACCTGGGTTCTCTCGGTTGAGTGTCCGAAGCTCTAGCCACTGCACCACTGAGCTCCACAAAGTAAATGTATAAATGTATACTGCCCACCAAATTGTGTGTAATAAACCTGAAAAAGTACAAAACAATTCATCCAGTGAACTTCCTGCTAATAATTACCTCCGAGGCTCCCTGATTCCTGGTAATTGAACAGGCAACATGTCTTTAAAAAGTTCCATATTTGCAATGGAATGACTGAGAATTAATTTGAATCTCCATTTTGTTTCAGTAAAGATGAGACAATCTGCTATAGTTATAAATAGATTTCTCATTCATAGATGTTGTTAGTTGAAACTGCAAGAGGATGGCGATCAACGCACTAGTTGAGCAGATGTGTAAATAAGAAGGGGTGGGATTCATAGATTTATGGGGATACTTTGTTGGGAGGGAAGATATGTACATGAGAGATGGCCTCCATCTAAGTGGCAGGAGTTTTCTCATGCTGCAATCTGTTGACAGTGGGACAGGCTGCATCTATTTAAACTAGATTTGCAGGGGGGATTCACAGAGAAGCCTGAAACTGGAGGCATAGATAAAGACAGCTGAAATAAATCGGAAAAGAACAGCCTGGGAAACTGTTCTGAATTAGGATATAAATGCATTTGTCTAAATGCAAGGAGCATAGTAAACAAAAGAAATGAACTAAACATTATGGTAGAAGATATTGACCCTCACATAACAGGTATAACCGAATCATGGGCCACCACTGATATATCAGATGCTGAATTGGGACTAACAGTTAACATGTTAAAGAATCTATCCAGGCTTGTGAAATAAAATTAGAAAGAGAAACAGACTGCAAAAAAGCTGTTTAGTGTAACATAGTTACAGGAAACTCAATGTTAACGGTGGGGTTAGTTTATCGAAGTCCAAACATAAATGTAGAAGAGAACAAAAATGTACAAAATGCTATAAGGGAAGTTAGCAAACGGGACTGTATTATTATGGGAGATTTTAACCATGGTCATATACAATGGAAATCTCTACAGAGTACGGGGAGTGAGGACCACAAGTTTTTAGATTTAATACAAGACAGTTTCCTTTCTCAACACGTGCTAGAGCCAACCAGGGATGAGAATGTGTTAGACATAGTTTTGTCCTCACAGAATGAATTAGTTGACAATGTTAAATTTTGTGAGCCTCTGGGAAGTAGTGATCACAACCAGATACATTTTACCATCAAAGTAAAATCAGAAAGAAATAATAAAAAGCAGTTCAGGAGAAATTTCCACAAAGGAAGATATAAGGAAATGAGGAAATATTTAGCAAAGATAGACTGGAATAACACACTGAAGAATAAGACAGCAACAGAATGCTGGAATATCTTAAAGAATGAAATAGAATGCATTGTAGATAAATTTGTTCTCTTAAAAAAACAAGGAAAGAAGCCATTAGAAAAATTAAGTACAAACAAAGAATGTTGAAGTCATATAGACGTATTGGAAATGACAAAGACTACAACATTTATAAAGAAGCACTAAAGTTACTAAACCAAGCTACAACTGAAATTTGAAATTCGAAGAAAAGCTACGAAAAAAAATTAGCTTGTAATATAAAACAAGACAGCAAGAGTTTTTATGCATATGTTCGTAGCAAACAGAAAGTTCAGGATAAGGTCAGTCCTCTAGAAGATAGTGTTGGAAATATAATATCAAAGGGATTCTTAATGGCAGATGACCTGAATGGGCATTTTAGTTCAGTGTTTACCAGGGAAGATATTAGTTCACTGCCAGTACCAGAGGCTAAGTTCAAGGGGGCAGAATCAGACTATTTAGGACAGTTAATTGTAACACCGGAAATGGTAGCTAAGAAAATTAGGGCTATGAAGGATAATAAATCACCTGGAGTGGATGGGATTCCGCCCAAACTACTATTGGAAATTGTAGAACAAATTAGCATACCACTTCCCACAGTTTTCAACTTGTCATTAGAAGAGGGCGTGGTTCCCTTAGAATGGAAAGAAGTAAACATTATACCATTATTTAAAAAAGGTTCCAGAAACAACACAGAGAACTACAGACCAGTGAGTTTAACGTCAGTGATTTGCAAATTATTAGAACGACTAATTAAAGATCATATGATGGATTTTCTAGTTAAACATAACTTGTTAAACCCATCTCAACATGGGTTTCTAAAAGCGAGGTCATGCTTAACAAATATGTTGTTTTTTGGAAGATATCACTAAGTGGGTAGATGAGGGATCACCAGTAGATATCATCTACCTAGATTTTCAGAAAGCTTTCGACAAAGTGCCACATCAAAGGTTACTGCTTAAACTAAAGGCCCACGGCATAGGAAATGGTTTAATTAACTGGATAGAAAATGGCTAATTGACAGAAGACAACGGGTAGTAGTTGAAGGGGAGGCTTCAAACTGGAAATCAGTTTTGAGTGGGGTACCACAGGGATCAGTACTGGGACCTATATTATCCTTGATATATATCAACGATTTGGATGACGATATAACAAGTAAGGTGTTGAAATTTGCGGATGATACAAAATTGTTTAGAAGGATTAAAAGTGATGGAGATAGACAACAGTTACAAGATGATCTTGATAGGTTGATAAAATGGTCTGAAAAATGGCAAATGTTGTTAAATTTTGGGAAATGTAAATGCCTCCACACACGACATGGGAACGAAGAACAATATACAATGAGAGGTTCTGTACTAGGTACTACTGTTAAAGAAAAGGACTTAGGGTTAACCATTAGTGCTGATATGAAGGTTTCAGAGCAGTGCGGTATTGCTGCTTCAAAGGGAAATCAAATCCTTGGATTAATTAGGAGAAACATAACGTATAAGGAAAAAGAGCTAATAATACCACTGTACAAAACAATAGTTAGGCCTCATTTAGAATAATGTATTCAAGCGTGGAGGCCATATTGCAGGAAGGACACAGATATGCTAGAAAGAGTACAGAGGAGAGTAACTAAAATTATACCTAAACTGAGGGATCTTAGTTACGAAATATGCCTAAAAAAGTGGTTTAACAACACTGGAGACCAGGAGATTGAGAGGAGATCAGATAGAAGTGTCTAAAATATTGAATGGTTATGAAAATATTGATAGAAATATTTTTTTCTCAGTTAAGAAAGATAGAAGGACCAGAGGACATGAAGTTACATTAGTAAAGGAGCAGTGTACATTAGATATAAGAAAGTTCTCATTCTCACAAAGGACTGTAAATGAATGGAACAGATTGTCTCCTGATTGTGTTGGTGCTAGTAGCGTGAATGTTTAAAAATAAAATTGACACATACCTTAAAAGGGCGGGATACACACAGATAAAAATTATTGGACTCTCGATAAGCCGAAAGGCTTCCTTGTCCACCTACCATCTAGAGTTAATTTTCTGCATGGCAATCTTGTTAAATCTTGTTAGTTTCCAAACATTTCCACCCTCAATTATTGGCAGTTCCTCACTCTGATGACGACTTGATTACTTTTCCAATTTTCAGTTTTGTACACAGTAATAACATGTTTACACTGTTACAAAACAGTGTGATTTCTTTCCAGATATTGACACATTAACCAACTTAAACATTGTATGCCTCACATTCAAGGGAGTAAACAAGGTATTTCCATACCACAAACTCTGGTCTGGGATATGTGATGACTGGTGTTATAGACAATGTCCTACTATATGAAGCCTTGACCTTCTCCATCAATCAACGAAAAGATCAATACCAAAAGTGGATGCTACAGAGAGAAACCAGGTGCTCAAAATTAAATATTGATCACTTGTCCAAATTTGCTGTGAAAATGATTCGTTTTGTATGAAATATAAGAACCGTAATAACATATAACAAGATAGAAAATTGATCTCACTACACAAACTATCATCTATAACATGCTGGCGCATTTGTGTAAATTTATTATTTACTTTTGGTGGAAAATAATGAGAGAGAAAGCTGATATAGACAAACTGGCCTTTGACATGCCGAAAATTCAAACATATTTAGTATCAACTTTGACATGCTTGCTCATTTGCTCAAGTGTTGCTTTATTTCCATGAAATCATTGGCCAAATCGTTAAATTAGTTTTTGTCTAATTAAATAAAAAAGGCAAAATTACAGTGGTTTATGTTCTAAAATTGTTACAAATACGTCAGCTCAAGGCTAATTATTCCCTTTTGCAAATTACCCAATCTAACAATCATAGAAAATTCTTTTGAAGATTTTAACAAAAGGTTGTACTTTTATTAATCGACTGCACACCTTACCTAAGATGCTCACACAGTGTAGATTTAATCATAAAACCTGATTCGTGAAAAGCTAAATTAATTAGCTTTAATGCTTATTCTAGATGAATGAACACTGGATCACCATTCAATTCGCTCAGACAAGAAAAATACCATAAAGAAAAGCATGGGTATATAAAACACATATGCAAATAACTACAAATAACTAGTTGTTTTTCAAAAACATTGTTAATTGGTAGAGCAGAGGAAAATGGCCCAAGGATATGAAGGAATGTAGAAAGAGTCAAACAGACTTCAGCAATGCACTTACCAAAGTTAGGGTATCAATACATAGATATGGGAAATCATATTTTAGTTCTATGATTGGGATCCACTGCCTTAAGTCTAAACCTGGAATGGTGACAGTACTAGCTAAGCAAAAATACACAGTTTGGACATGTGTTATAGGCAAGGTGACAAGTTGTCGAAAGGCCATCAGCAGTGTCCAGGGAGTGCACTGGACAGCAGTGATAAATTGTATCCTTGTCAGTAGGGACAGACAAAAGTCATACCATCCTATGTGGGTTTAAGTAGCTACTTCAAGGGGAGCTGTTGTAGGCACAGCAAGTTACCTGATTTGGTCTCCTATTTATTTGCATTAAAAAAAATATCCCCAACTTCCTATCAGCTTCATAATTGAATATAGTAAAAGCAAAATTGTGATCAATCAGACTTCTGTAATTTTTACTTATGCATGTTTCATGGCAAATCTATGTTGATTTAATTTGTGTAATGCAACTGCACAAAATATCTTGTTGATAACTCGGCGAAGGGACAGGAATTGGAACATTTGCAGAAGCATTGGCTTAAATATGTGTGACATCGCTGAAAATGAAAATCTCTTCTCATTGGTAGCAAGAACCATATAATTTGTTATATATCAATGAAGGTGTAGCCATTGTATGTAGACTGTTGGGTGTAATATCACTGATATTAAAGTGAACAATGTCATTAATTGTCTAGTACATGGGTAATATGATCATACTAGCTACTGTGGTCAGCAAAGATGGCTACTTCAGACCCTGCTACTATGGTCGCATCGTCG
This sequence comes from Escarpia spicata, assembly GCA_963995525.1. Lineage (NCBI taxonomy): Eukaryota > Metazoa > Annelida > Polychaeta > Sabellida > Siboglinidae > Escarpia > Escarpia spicata. Next base: position 10,349,320 of record OZ023215.1, on the reverse strand, counting down.
TCATCAAATATTCAGTGTCGTTCACACAGAGTGAAGCAGTGTGGAGATGATTTCTAGGAAGTAGTGGGCAGAGAAATTCCAGTCATTTTTCGTTGTGCCCATTACCAACTCAGAAAATGTCATGCGGTAAAGTCTAAAATATTAGATGAAAATTAAACAGGGTACAAAATGTCACATGCTTCGTCTTAAAAATGAGATGGCAGCAGGGTAGAAAATATCATAGGTGAAAGTATCAAATTGAGACAGGAAAAAACAGTGCAAAATGTTAAAATAGATAACAACACAGTATAAATGTCGCAGGGGAAGTTGTGAAAATACGAAGGCGACATGGTGCAAAATGGCACAGGGGAAAGTCTCAAAAAATTAGATGGAAAAGGTCACAAAATGTCATATGCTAGAAAAGGTCTTAAAAATAGATGGCAACAGAGGAAGAAAATGTCACAAGCCAGGGGACATTTCACGATGAACTGGGAACACTGTACAAAAGGCCACTTCTCAATACACCAACTGTTTCCTTAAGTAAACGTTCCTCAAAGAGCAGACACATGGTGATCACAGACAGTACTGTCTCCCTCATAAAGTACCGGTAGACACTATTGTTTCATTCCAGGATTTTTCAATGAATATTTTTTACATGACAGACAAATTCCGTAGGTTCTGGCAGGACCAATAAATTAGCAAGATGTGATTTTTGTCCTGTAGTATTTCATGTTTAGTTAGACAAGAGAAAAAAGACAATTCCACATATTACGACTATTGCATACAGAAAGACTAGATGCATCATGGCAGTTGCATCGGGAGTAAACATGCATGCAAACCAGCTGTGGCTACTTTGTGTATGTGAAACTATGTCCATATGGACACAAGGATGAATAAGTAAATATTCAGCCAAGCGTGTGATGGGCAGGCTCAGATTGGAGGAGTACGAATGATACTTAAGGTTAAAGCAGGGGGACATGGGGACATGGCACGTTTAATTGAAGCAAGATGTCTGCTGGGACTACTTACTGATGTTGATGCAATGTCAGGAGAGCAGGGGAGATATCGACAGAGGGGAGAGGTAGACATGGTGAGGATGGGGGAGCAAGGATGGAAACAAGGCTGAGGGATGGATAGATTGGTGAGGAAGGGTGGGGGAAGGAGGAAGGAGGGTGGGGAGGAAGGAGGGTGGGGGGTGGGAGGAAGGAGGGTAGGGGAGGGAGGAAGGAGGGTGGGGAGGGAGGGAGGAAGGATGGTGGGGGATGGAGGAAGAAGGATGGGGAGGGAGGGAGGGAGGGTGGAGGAAGATGGGAAGGGAGGGAGAAAGGAAGGAAGGTGGGAGAGGAAGGAAGGTGGGAGGGGAGGGAGGAAGGAAGGAGGGTGGGGGAGGAAGGTGGGAGGGGAGGGAGGGAGGAAGGAAGGAGGGTGGGGGAGGAAGGTGGGAGGGGAGGGAGGAAGGAAAGAGGGTGAGGGAGACTGAGAGAGAGTGGGGTGTGGTTGTCAAGTGGTCAGAGTGCCGGACTGTCGATCAGAGGAACCGGTGCTTGAATCCTGGAGCCAACCAACTGGTAGTTCAGTACACATTGCCACGTCAAAACATGGGCAATTCCGTTCACCCTACATTGCCTGTGTCTTTCGGAAGAGACACTATAAGTCATTGGTCCTTCTCTCTGGTATCTGTGCCAGGGGAAATAAAAGATCCCACACAGGGAAATGGAAAACCTGTCGTGGACTCAGTGAGCTGGGATCTCATTCTCTAAACTCCCATTTTCCTATATGTATATTGATGTATGAAAATGGACCCTGTCAATTAATAGTAGGAAAGAATTTTTTTTTTTAAATATGTATCACACTGTCACATGAATCGTGTTTGTTCTAAAATGTGTGACATCATGAGAAAACCATCGCAATCCATCGATGCATCGATGAATCATCGCAGTCCTTCATGTAACGTGAGATTAATTTATAGCATTTCGACAAGTGACCGACACCTTCCCTTGAGGGACTGTAGCAGACACTCCTGCGTCATCGCATAAAAGGACAACGATTGAAACAGAGGCAGACGGCAGTCAGAGATCAGATGCATGGTACAGTGGAGGGCCCTAAGAGATTAATAATATTGATCTATCTGTCCAACACAGTTGCACGACACACAAAGACCAGATGAGAAGACACGACTGTCAGCTCTTGTCATCAACATGTACTCGTCCTAAAATCAAATCTTGGAAGCTTCTCATATATACCAAACCTTCCTAGTTTCCCAATATGGCAGGAGATCTCCCGCTTTTGGGGAGTTTTTAACATTCTTCCAATCTCCTGCTTTCAAACAAAAACCTTCCGTGTGGGCTACCTGATCCCAAATCCAAATGTTGGAAGGTTCTTAGACATTCATACAAAGAATGGATCTCCTAATCCTAAACCCAAGCGTTAGAAGCTTCTTACAGACACTCATACAAAGAATGGATCTCCTAATCCTAAACCCAAGCGTTAGAAGCTTCTTACAGACACTCATACAAAGAATGGATCTCCTAATCCTAAACCCAAGCGTTAGAAGCTTCTTACAGACACTCATACAAAGAATGGATCTCCTAATCCTAAACCCAAGCGTTAGAAGCTTCTTACAGACACTCATACAAAGAATGGATCTCCTAATCCTAAACCCAAATGTTAGAAGCTTCTTACAGACACTCATACAAAGAATGGATCTCCTAATCCTAAACCCAAGCGTTAGAAGCTTCTTACAGACACTCATACAAAGAATGGATCTCCTAATCCTAAACCCAAGCGTTAGAAGCTTCTTACAGACACTCATACAAAGAATGGATCTCCTAATCCTAAACCCAAGTGTTAGAAGCTTCTTACAGACACTCATACAAAGAATGGATCTCCTAATCCTAAACCCAAGTGTTAGAAGCTTCTTACAGACATTCATACAAAGAATGGATCTCCTAATCCTAAACCCAAGTGTTAGAAGCTTCTTACAGACACTCATACAAAGAATGGATCTCCTAATCCTAAACCCAAGTGTTAGAAGCTTCTTACAGACACTCATACAAAGAATGGATCTCCTAATCCTAAACCCAAGTGTTAGAAGCTTCTTACAGACACTCATACAAAGAATGGATCTCCTAATCCTAAACCCAAGTGTTAGAAGCTTCTTACAGACACTCATACAAAGAATGGATCTCCTAATCCTAAACCCAAGTGTTAGAAGCTTCTTACAGACACTCATAACAAAAATGAATCTGCTCATCATAAACCCAAATGTTAGAGTTCGTCCAGAAAGGCTCATTAACCAGCACTTCCATAATGAAATCTGTGCACATAATTCCACAAGGGCAACACACAGTGAGCCTGCCAGTGGTTCGGTGGGCCTAGTGCAGGTGTCAGATAGAATATGTTGTAACTTGAATGTCACAGACATCATTTATATAAATTATGTAACAATAAAAATATATTATTTATATATATATATATATATAATGGACCCCCATAGATTATGGACCCTCACCAAAATTCTATAGGGTGGGTCCACATTCTATGATAGAATATGGACCAGCCGGGTCCATATTCTATAGCAAAAATGGACCCATATGACACAGGCACTCTTGTCAGGTGCAAGTACTGGTGCATTAGACACAGCAACAGGTTATCATTAAGACAGCAATCTACCCCCCCCCACACACACACACCTGACAAGTTCACAGCACAAGATCAAATCAATTATTAAACAAGGAAGCAAAGTGTTGCAAATTCCCTTCATTAGATCTGAGGATGAATGATACTGGCTTGGACAGTTGTCACTTGTATTAGAGGGGAAAATATGTGACGGGGTCATTGGTTCAAAATGCAAATATTCTGGCCATAACTGATCTCCAACAAAGAACTGCTGAAACCAACTGCACAAAGTAACATGAATGACTTGATGGTTGCACAGCAAAACATGATTTATCTATTTTGTTGGTTTTAAAAGAAAATTACTTTTTTATGTTTCTATCTCATAGTTTAAATGGAAACGTATATCCAACATCAAAGAGAATGATAGAAAAGGTAGAAATGTTTTTTGTAGATTTTTCAAAACTTTATATACCGGTAATTGAAATTTGTATTAAAACACAATATTTCTGTAACTTTTGTCAACACATGATATATCCATAATGACCACCACTACACATTGTGGGACACTGGGCGAGGCAGAGCTGATTGACTGAATTGTCTATTCCTATTCCCTGGTATTGCATTTTGGTAAAAAAGACAGATGATGTTTATCGCATTTTCTTAAAACAAACACTCTTCTGTGTGGGTTGTTTAATTAAGAGGGATATTTTTGCATTTTGACATAAATTAGATATCAAACTAGCTCAACACATAGTTAAACAAACAATCCCTGTTGAGACAAAATTTAAGAAATGGCATTTATTGCACTTGGCCATTAACTCCTTGACTTGATTACCACAACAAGATGGACCGGCCAAGTTTTATGAAAGGGTGATGACAGCCAAAACTCCCTTGAGGTGGATAACTCGATGGAAGATAAAAACAACTATTTTAATACTGCATACTATTGCTATCTAGACACAAGGAGTATAACTACGCTATAAACACATGGTGCAGTAGTTACAGACTGTGTGTAATATTGGATGAGATTACTGTACGAGATCTACTCTATTGATGACCATTCAACGACCCTTACTCTTTAATGTTATTACATTGACGTGTGATTACAATATAGATTACCGGTACATACAAGCAGATAAATTATGATTATCAGAAATTAATTAATACATCCAGTCAGTGGAATCTGTTCCAGACCCGAGGCTGCTTGAACAGGTGACGTAATATATATCATGTGACATGCACCAGTAGAACGTTATCTCATCTCACCACAAGGAATCTCATCATCAATATATCTGTAATTGAGGTGACTTTACTGGGTCACTGAGGAATTCTCTGTAATTGAGACACATTTAGCAGCACTAGAAGAGCACGTGAGTAGGTGAATCCCCAAGAGTCCTGAATATAGTTAATATACAGTTCATAATTGTATATACAGACACCAGCAAAAATGCCCATTCTCTGGGTGGTTGTACACACTCAGACACAGAAGGTGGTTTCCTGAGGTATTCAGACATGATGTTTTGAGTTATTTTTCACAAAACACATTATGTAAAATGTACCGAGATGATCCGCAGCCAATTTACGTAGCTCACAACAAGCGTAGACACTACGCGTAATGACATGAACTATCGAATTACGTCTATCTGTCCAGTACGAACCCTAAAACTGGCAAAAACACCTTAACCAGCAGGTTATGTTTTCAAAAAATAAGCTTGTTACTTTTATTCTGATGGGTTTTACGTAGCTCACAACAAGCGTAGACACTACGCGTAATGACATGAACTATCGAATTATGTCTATCTGTCCAGTACGAACCCTAAAACTGGCAAAAACACCTTAACCAGCAGGTTATGTTTTCAAAAAATAAGCTTGTTACTTTTATTCTGATGGGTTGTATGTATATTAAGGAGGAAAACTAACATACATTACATACATATGTTAGGATGATTATATATCCTTCAGGACATAGTAAGTGTCACTCTTGTCCTCACCCATGTCATGACATTACCTGTGTCATGTCATGTCATGAAATGTGTTGTGTCCTATGTCTTGTCCTGTGTCATGTGTCATGCCTGACCTGTGTCATGTCTTGTGTCGTGTGTCATGTCTAACCTGTCATGTCTGACCTGTGTCATTTCTCTAATGCGTCATGTCTCACCTGTGTCCTGTCTCATCTGTGTCCTGTGCTGTGTTGTGTGCTGTGTCATGTCTCGTCTGTGTCATGTCTCACCTCTGTCATGTCCTATGTTGTGTCCTGTCTCAAATGTGTCATGTCATGACACAGTCCTGTGTCGTGGCATGTCCTGTGTCCTGTGTCATGTCTCACCTGTGTCGTGCCGTCGGGCAGGTGTTCGAGGTCCTGCCAGTGCTTCACGTCATCCACCAGGGTGCGCACCATGCCCCACCAACATGCGACATTGGAGCGCAGGGCAAGACGCCCTTCTCTCAGGCGCAATCGAGTCGACATCTCTCAACAGTGTGTCATCACCTGCTGATACTTAGTGCTGACACTTAGTGCTGACCAGTCTGACACTGTCACAGACCACTGTCCAGCAGTCAAGCGTTGGGTCCACCTTTCCTACTCCGGCCATTATAAGCTGCACTGTGTATTGTGCGGCGAACAATTCTTTATCACATAGAAATAACTCCACGCGACATCTCAAAACAATATTTATAACTGACACGCCCCATTTTCCGAGGGAGTCTCGACAGTTGACACATGTCGACAGTTGTGTGGATGGATCACTAACACACCAGCTACTCCATTCATCAACACATGTAACCACCGACAGTGACACTGCGACAGTGACGCTGCAATAGTAACTCGACCCAATAACGCATCACGTGTGTGGTTTTGACGTAAGCCAAGACTCGACTGCAGTGACCAATCCCCTTTCATGTAGCCAACCGATGCTCCCCGGAGATATTAATAAAGTGTGTTATGGTACAATCAACATCAGTAATCACTATGCAGGCAAGAAGCGACAGAAACACGCCAGCCGCCATATGGCGCCGCTCAATCAGTGCCGCGCCGCACGGCCAAAGATTTAATTAACACAATAATATGTGTGAGATAAGTGAATGCGGCCCATCGCAGAAATATGTGAAATCAGAATTCCCTGCCACTTACGAGAGCATCTCCGCTCTGTTGCCACGGCGATTTGTTTATTTACACATTCCTAGATTCGGTGGTGGCAGCCACCAAATGTCACTGCCACGTGAGCAGGAAATAAACAGCTACTTCCATGCCATTTCATTTCAGCCGCAAATAACCTGACATTATATTACCAACGGGAATCGTTTGGCACATATTGCCTTTGTTGCCAACGCTGGATGCTCAGTGGAGAATGGATGATTGACAGAGCATGCCAATGCCACCAACTAAATAATGTAGATGCGAGCAGAATCTGAATGCTATGCTTGAAACAAGAATGTCTGTTTCATGTCACTCGTTTATAAATTATGGCACACAGAGCCGAACACCACAGTGCTCATCATCATAAGTATTTTATTAAATACATATCCATACCTATATACACACATACATATATATATATACATATATATATACATATATATATATATATATACACACATACACACACGTGTTGTGTATGGGTCTGGTCTTACAGTACCACACTGTTAACCAAAGGGACAGGGATCTGAGTTCATCTCTGGCCACTGGACAGTTTTGTTCACACTACATTGCCTGTGTCTTTGGAAGAGAAACAAAAAGCTATTGTTATCTTCTACCCGATGCCTATGCCTGGGAAGTAATCAAAAAGCACACGGGTAAATAAAACCAGAGCATGATCTTTATCTGTACAGTTTTAATTACACCTGAAAATCAGATGCTGAACCAAATTACGGCTAATGACACACTTGTTGGTACATTTATTTTTAAATATGACAAACATTGTCCAGTCAGAAAAATTAATATAAAACATGTCAACCGTGAAAAACCATGGTTCACAACGGGTTTGAAAAATGCTTGTCACAAGAAAACTGGATTGTATAGAAGATTTCTAAAAAATTGATCCAATGAAATGGAACACTGTTATAAAAAATATGAAAATAAGGTAACTACAATTCTAAGAAATGCTGAAAAATCATACTACAACAGACTGTTAGATGACTAAAAACAAAACAGTAAAGAAACATGGGATATTTTTAACACAATTATAAATAAACAACGGAATGAATCTTCTTACCCTGATTGTTTTGAAACTGAAGGTATGAAAATTACTAATGAGAATGACACAGCAAATGGATTTAATATCTTTTTTGCAAATATTGGTGTAAAGAATTAGCTGCAAAAATAGACCCACCATTAAATGGCACATAAATCCATGATTATCTTGATAATAGAAATACAAATAGTATGTTCTTGAGCCCAGTCAATGAAGAAGAATTCCTTCGCATTGTCAGAACATGTAAAAACAAAACTTCAACAGATAGTAATGGCATAAGCATAAATATTGTAAAGAAAACCATACAAACTACAATAAACCACTGACAGCAATATTTAACATGTCCTTTGAAACTTGAAAGTGGAGTTTTTTCCTTCCAGCATGAAAATATCAAAACTTATTCCCACATTTTAAAATGGCTCAAAAACATAATTTAATAACTACAGACCAATGTCCTTGTTGTGTCAGTTCTCAAAGATACTTGAAAAACTCTATAATAAAAGGCTTGAACAATTTATTGATAAAAAGAATGTTTTGTCTAACAACCAATATGGATTTCGATCCTCGGTGTCTACCTCACATGCACTGCTTCACTTGGTAGATGAAATCAGTCCTTCACTGGATAAAAAGAAATACACATCGGCTTTTGACACTGTAAATCACTATATACTGATAGAAAAACTCAATTCCTGGGTCAAGAGCTATCTATGTGACAGAAAGCAGTTTGTCAAAACAGGTGAATGTTCATCTGATTTAGTAAATTCTCATGTGGTGTACCGCAAGGTTCAGTGCTAGGACCTAAGCTATTTATCTTATATATTAATGATATATGTAATGTATCACAACTCGTGAAATCTGTTCTCCTGCAGATGACACCAGTGTTTTGTACTCCGATGCAGATGTACATAGTGTTGTAAGTTTAGTCAACTGTGAACTTGATAAACTGTACACACGGTTCAGTGTAAACAAGTTGTCATTGAATGTATCAAAAACTAATTATAGGGTCTTTGGTAACCACAGAATAAATTGTGATATGGACATAAAAATTGACAATAATCAAATTACTAAAGTCAGTAAGACCAAATTCCTTGATAGATGAAAACTGACTTAGAAAGATCACATAAATAATGTCACGACAAACCTGCCTAGAATAACTGGAGTGATCTACAGAGCAGGTCATGTCCTAGGAACTACAAGCTTACTTTCTTTACATTATTCACTGTTCTTACCTATACTGTGCTATTGCTGTGAAATTTGAGGAAATGCAGGTATTACTAATCTGCACTGTATTACATTGATACAAAAGAGGTGATCAGACTGATATGTGGTGTAGGTAGACTTCACCATACCAACATGCTATTTTATAGGTGTAGAGTACCAGGGGTACTTAAATTTCAAGATTTAGTAGATTTGAAAATTTGCTCAATAATGTATAAAATAAATATGCACTTTTCTCTCTAGTTAAATGGCTCGGGAACAGGGCCTCACCCAGGATCAAATTTTTGCCAGTCCAAATTTTTTTCTACATGCTACAAAGCGAGGTTGGGCATGCGATCGGACGCGCGATCGAACGTATTGAATGAGAATTCCTAATTTGTATGTCTATTTTTTGTTCAAAGCATGTGATTCACATTTTAATGCCATTTACGATATAGCACAAATAAGTTGTTTCATTAGAACACATTTAATTGCCACAATTTTCAAAATTACTAACAAAACTATAACAAATTAGCAAACATATTTAATGTGGAATGCCAATTTTTATATACAATTAAAATGTGTGTATACAAATTGTATACAAGGTCTGATAGACTATGGAAGCTAATATTTGGAATTTTAAAGCATTCAATTTTTTTTGGTAAAATATCATAATAATATTATAAATACTACAGTTCGATTTTGTTTAATTTCTAAAACAAAATATTAGATTGACAAATATTTGTTTTAATAATAGTCAGTTACAGTTATTAATTAAAACATTATTCGTGTTGCTGTGAATGTTTCAATTGTTAAACTATAAATCAGCCAAGACATTAATTAATTTAATTAGCAAGCGTAGCTCCATCCCTTGGACCACTCAACACGCGACCAAACAACGCGCGACGAACGGGACTCGCCACAGCAATGCCCTAAAAATAGCGCAGACGTAACTAAATCTAGCACAGTCGCCATACGTTCAGCCTGCATGCTCCACTGCAGGCTGATTATCGTAATCCTGTTCTAAAATGATGCGACATCGTCGAACAAAATCTAGTTTCCGCACTTGTAAATCATGTTTAATTATTACACAACATATATAATTTGAATAGTGGAAAACTGACAAATGGCATCGGTAATGCACGAAATTGTATATCGGGCGATAACATAGGAAACCGACATGTTTACACTTCAATTGATCGTAACTTTTGTTTCTCTGACGGCATCGATTTCGTGTAACGTCAACAGTCAGGGCTGCCTACCTGACAAAAAAAAATTCCATAATGACACCACCCCCCCCCCGCCGTCGCACCCGCCCCGCTCCCTGGTCCACAAGGTTGCCAATCAAACCTTTCTCTGAAGTAGATACAGTGACAAGTCCAGCCTGTTGTCAGTGCCTGAGAGTCCAGGAAGTTGCTCATTTAATCATCAAAAGTAGATATACTTTGTTTCAACATAATTATTGTGTGCTACACTGTAACTCCTGTCGGCAGTTAAGGTCGTCTGTTAGCACTTCAAAGGGATGCTAGTTTAGAGATATCCAATAAGTTACATTGTGTTAATTACAGCTGTCAAAGTGCCTGCATGACCAGACATGTCCAAGTGTTTACGTCTGTAGAGCATCACCGTGGGAAAGACGGCGCCAGTGAATAGTCAATAATCATCCAACAAGCTTCTAAATTTACCACACACAGCAGGAACATTATAATTATTACTAACAGTCAATGACTAAGTTAAATTGTTGTACTCAAATAAAAACCTTTGAATAAAAAATTGTTAGTTTTATATTGCAATTACAACTCATTTTATATTATTCTAAGACAGTTTATAATTATATCCATAACTTTCAGAAAACCATAACTATTTAATGTAATTTAATGGTTCTACCTAACGTCATCTTCATTTTTTTTTTCACTATATAATTCTACACCTGTACATTTTATTAATATCTAGACGCGCATTAATGACACTGACATAATAATATGCTCACATGCCACGTGCCACAGCAGTCAGCAGGTTGGTGGCAGTCAAAGTTGTAACATTGTACACAGGCACAGCAATGGTTGACATCACCGTACTGACTTTGTAGAACTTGTATTGGATGAAATGTGTTGATAAATTGTAACAAGTGAATGAGAGTTTCTTCAGGGTATCTCGAGCAACAGTATTTATAGATTTAGCAATTCTTTAATGTGTATCATTTTCTGTAGTCGGATATTTGTATTCCCGTAATACGGCGGCAGTTTCCGTAATACCGTGATCTGAGGTGAATTTCCGTAATGAATACTGAGAATCCGTAATGGTAGGCAGCCCTGCAACAGTGAACACCAACACTTCTCCTCGTTGGTTGATTAAAATCCATACGATCCAATACAAGTGTGGGTTTTCGATTGCGACCTGTGTTTTTGTGAAAACCGTACCTTCGCGACGCGCCGTCGGCATGAAATTCTTAGCGCGCATTTTAGCTAAGTCATGGACGACAAGTTCGTCAAATAAAGGACTACTTCTAAAAACGTTATACCATTGTAAATAATGTTCTGTTGTCGTTCCAGTGGTATTAAATATGTATCATTTAATGCGGACTGAACGATGTAAAGATTGCGTGACCGGTGGTTTGTCATAGTCTTGCACCAAATCTGGCCAGATCCAACAGCCGTGCGTTTGATGATGCGGTTACAATTACGTCTAGGAAATCATTTGGGAACGGAAAGAGCGGGTTCTTCCCAGGCACTAATCATTACAGCAATACACTCAATTGGTGCCTGCGTAACATCACCCAATCAGTTCACTAAACTGTCCAATCGAGCCTCGTCGTAATCGACGAGTGCTTATTGGAACTCCCCGCCCTGATTATTTGGGCTACGCAAGTGTTGCCTGCTTTTCAAACAACCACCGCTAGCGGTTAGGTGACAATTACCCTAGCAAGTCGAGGCCTTAATTGGTTTCTGACGTGTGTCGGGCAGCTGGCCAGGCGATCCAGGTGGTCCATTTTCAAAACCAATCTCAGTAGATGTTGTAACTGGCTTCGCGGCAGTTTCAATGACGTCGTAAAAATGGCATGGACGGGGCTGTCCAGCGCCAGCCTGGTGGAGCCGTCCACAATCAATTTCACCCGTCCAAAATCGCGATTTTTGCATTTTACCCGTCCAAATGACGGGTCTCTGGGTGAGGCCCTGCTCGGGAAATGTCCAAATATTTATAATTACTTTGTATATTACCAAAACCAGTGCTTGTCGGCACTTACCAGTTATTCGTGCAATATTTTGTACCAAACACTTCATTTTGTCCTATGTAATATCTATAGAAAACTGTTCAGGGGTATACATATATAACAACTTTCTTCAGTATACCCCTTTTTCTGACATAATAAGTATTTTATGTACCTCAGACATTGTATATATATATATATAATATTGGAAAAATAAAACATATTATATTTTTATTATATTAAATTATCATTATTATTATTGTTATTATTATAAGAGTGTTGGCTTTGAGTGCATGCAAGCAGTTTTGCGTCATGATGATGTCACCTGATAAATGTAAAGTTAATAGTTGTTTTAAATTAATTAATAGGAGATGGTAATTCATATACACTGTAGTATTTTATACATTATAGCATACAGAATTGGTCTGATGAAATATTAAAAATAATTTACCTCAAATATGTTTTAAATGTTTACATTTGCTAATATATCAGGTGATAACTTCACTGACTAAATTACAGTACAATTTATTATTCATTCAACAATGTATAACAAATTGTCACTAAATAAACTCCAAATAGCATGTGAGCAAGGATGCTATTAGCTTACCAAAAGTCCAACAAAATGTCCTTTATGCATGGTCAGTTTCTGTCATAGCATACCTCTGTCAGGTATGTTTCAACAGAATTCATATACAGGTGTACTCACATGTTAAACAAATTCTATCATTTACGCAGTCAATTAATAATATCTCCACTCATTAGTTGTTCTCTCTGAGAATGAGTAGTATTCTGCCAACACTGCCCGCCTGCTAATATGAACGAAATAACCCAAAAAAAGCAATTGCTAATAAGGTACTGAGTTCAGTTACAATCAATACACAACTGGCTATGAAATTATGAACTTAAAAATGGTCTGGTTAGGTGCAGAAGATGGGAGGTAGAACAGACTCACTGGCAACACAAACCCCATCACTTCATGCATTAGTGATGCGATGATGAAGCAACCATCTCGGTTGAATGACCATAGTCTCTTGTAGCCATTACTACATGTGCAGCAAAGCGGAAAATAAAATCTAATTATGGATTGTGCGACTTCAAACACGGTTTTCTGTCAACATATGGGTTACCAGGTACCTTCTTCCTGTGGATTTATTTTATTGCCTAGAACATAAATATTGGTTTATCCACCACATTCCGTAGAGGTTCCTTGCTATTCTGTTCATTGTGACGATAACATTTATTTAAAATATTCAAACTAAGAAAGAATCTATGGTATAACTGAAAATATCAAACACATAATAATAAATTGATATATAGACATGCCACATTTTATTGATTTCTTGTATAAAATAGTTTTTTTTAATTAATATAATTAATCTCAAATGCCAAAATCATGATAAAGAACATATTTTCTTATAACTGGCATTTAAATATAAATTTAAATGATAAGCTCATACATATTTCATAAGAAATATACCATTCAACAGCAAATACTGGTTTGATATTATTGCTAGGCAGATTTCCAACAAAACGCATATTTGACATACAGGTAAATGATGACACTCAGTCAAAATAGGGATACTATCGGCTGGTTAACCAACAAAAAAACAATAGCACATAAAATAAAAAACGTCACATCAACGAAAGCCTCTACCAGGTAATTTAACATGATTCTTGGATATGAAAAATGAAAGTTTCTAATTTGAAAACGAACTATCCTGAAGAATGTTCAGTAATAATAGCACATATTTAAACAGAATGTCAATTCAAAAATACAGATATCAATTAATAAAATGTGGATTGTGACACGGAGCTGTAACAGTATCTCACTGAATATAATATATCATTAATATAACATAAATATCACAAAGCTTAGTCTCACACTATTGAGAATATCAACACGTAATACACCTGATATCAGGCCTGGGGTAATAGTAATATGTAATAGTAACAATTACAAATACTGAAGTAATAGTAATAGGTTGAGCAAAAACTCAATGTAATAGTACACATGTAATAGGAAGCAATGTAATAGTAATTTATATATATTCCTTTTATATTACTATTGAACATTTAAACCAAATTTAAACTACATAACAATCCATTTGATTAGGTTGTAGATTCCACTAGTTTCTCAGGTTTTATGGTTGCTCCCCCTTGTTAACTTCTGCATGGCCCTAGTGAAGTTTTACCCTACAGTTTTATGAGTGTTTACATAACAAGAGACACTGGTACAGTGTGACTGCTGCATTTACTAAAGGGATTAAACTGGGCTTTCACTGCTTTGAACCCAGTTCTGCCAAGTTGCTAATTACCCTTTTCAAGTAAGCCTAACTACCCTTTTCAAGGTTTAGTGACTGCCTCCATGGTGCACACAATTCAGCCTAAACTACAGTGGATGTGAAAAACATACTATGTATTTGTACTTGAGCCAGTAATTAAGCACCAAGCTGCAGTAGAGCAATGTGATTTAAATAATGGCCAAATGTTTGTGTTGCCAATTCTAATAAAATCCACCAAGTTATGTGGCATTGATAATTGCTTTTGTCTTTCATTCCAGTATGGTATTTAAATATAAAATGGAACATATATGTTCTATCCTTAGTCAATATAGTTAATAGATTGTTCTAAATATGGCATATACTTTTTGTGTGTAAATATTTATGATTTTTTTTTACTTCCCTAATGATGATGATGAAAGTACTTGACATTCTCAAATATTACTTCAAATACTTTGTGTATGGGTATCAATAAATGGCTTGTTTAACTTCTTGAGACTGTGAGTCAAACAATTGTACTTACTGTATTTATGCATACAGTGCATTATACCATAAAATATTCGCATAAAAATGTAATAGTAATTGCTTCAAATGTAATAGGAAGAATTCAACACGTAATAGTAACAGGAAGGAAACAAAGTAATAGATTACATTGCAATGTAATTGACCCCAGGCCTGCCTGACATCACCACAAATATTGTATAATCATATTTAATATCATACACAATGCTAATATGATCTGTACACAACCCACACATCCCCTCATGTCCATTGATTCCCAGAGAAATCATTCATTCAGCAAAGCAATTGATTGCGAGGCCCCAAAGCTCAGACTGACTGTCCTATCAATCACCAACAGCAGAAATTGAAGGTTTCTGAGAAATACCCAAGAGTGATGGGCTTCATCTGGCCAGCTGATAAGACACAATACACAGAGCAATGGCCCAACAGTGCCTCAGAAGGATTCAGTTGGCTTTGTGTCAACCCACAAGCCATTCCAAGTCCCATCTGTTCGAACAAACTGGCTTTTGAGAGACTACACCTTTTATGAACTCATCGTTTGTGTGTTCTGATAAATGCATCACGCATTGTCAAATATTTATACAGTATTATTATTTATTATAATGTACTATTAATAATAATAAAAATGTTGTATGACACTAACTGTTATGGTTTAATTTTGTTTACTTAGTTTTTTAATCTGTACAACATATGCTAATCTGAAATCCTTATTAGGTATTTGCAGTTTTAATTTATACTTAATTTTAAATAAACTGTATGTTGTTTAATGGTATAATTTGCAGTATACTTTAATTTAGTGCACTACAGATGTTTACTTTACTATGAACAGCATGTCCCAAATAAATGTTTTATACATCATTATGCACCTGTGCAAACGTCACAAACATGTTTTAATTATGTCGTATTGGAGACTCCAATTATGTTTCACTCAACTCACTGCCCGGAAATGTCAGGAACTCAAGAGGAGTCAAGAGTTAAATATAAACTCTGTCCAGAGTAAATCACTAAAATTGTGTATTTTATAGTTGATACTGGAGAGATATGAGATATAACCAGATGACAGTTTAGTTAATCACCCTAGCTGGAAAAATGCATTTATACCGTAATTATATGTTATTTTCCAATACACACATGAACACGCACACACACTTGCAAAGCAAAAAGTATGAACTTATTTGGTGCTGCCATCTAGGGAGTATAACTGTTATCATAGCTACATCAGCTAGTGACACCTGGTGATCAATAATGTACCACTTTCTACCACACTGACATTCTACGGATTTCTCTATCACTATTTCAAGCTGTTACAAAATAAAATTAATAAAGGGAGCAACTAGTGGGACATGCGTGATAACAGAGGACACTGTGTGATAACAGAGGACACTGTGTGATAATAGAGGACACTGTCTACACTGCACAAGGTCACTAGTTGAACATAGCAGTCAACAGATGAAGATGGCACCAGCAGGCTTGGGTTTAAAAGGCAAATCACTGCAATAAAATTTAAAATATTTGAAATAATGCAAATGCTCTTCACACAGGCAGACCTGGACTCAATTCTTAATTGAATTTGAATTGAATTAATCAGAAAACTGCATGAATTTGAATTGAATTGAATAAAATCAAAACAGATTCAATTGGAATTTAATCCTGCAAAGTAAGATGAATTGAATGAATTGATCAAAACGGAAAATAGATTTACAACATTTTTCTATATAAATGGTGAAAACAATGACGCGAGGTAGACCAGCATCTTGTCGTGAAGGGCGGTGAATACAAGCACGAGTAACTTATACTGGATGCGCCACTTCACCGGCAGCCAGTGCAGGCTATTCAGTGCTGCCGTGATGCTCTGTCGATCGCCCCGCCTAATACGACTCTGGCCGCAGAGTGTTGTACCATCTCAAGGCGGTGGAGTAACCGGTCGGATATTCCGTACAAAATAGCGTTCCCGTAGTCTATTCTTGAAGTAACAAGAGCATGTATGAGACACTTGGTTGTTCCGGTAGTTAGTGTGTCGCATATACGTGAGATTCGGTGCAGGTGGTAATATGCACTCCGGCACGCATTTGCTACTTATGCCGCCATCGAGATGTTGGCATCAGTAGATCTCTGACGACAACAGATGTTGGCATTAGCTGACCGCAGACATCAACATGTGTTAGTGTTATTGGCGCGCAGAGGGTGGAGGATTTGATGACAATGGCCTGCAATTTAGACCGGTTGAGTATTAGCCCATTGTTGCAGAGCCAGACGTTGACATCTCGAAGACAGGCCTCCATACGCGCGAGTGCTTCTGCGTGATCGGTTGGTGGAAAGTCGACGTACAGTTGAGTGTCGTCAGTGTATAGAGGATGTTGTGTTCCATGTTGTAGGAGAACTTTCGCTAGTGGTGCAATGTAAACATTAAATAGTATCGGTCCAAGGACCGACTCTTGTGGAACACCAGTCTTCATGACATTGATCTCCGATGTTTCTTTTTTGACGAGTACCACAGATGTTCGGCCATGCAGGTAGGACGTTAGCCAAGCATGTGCTGCACCACAAATGCCATAGCTGTGCAGGCGTCGCAACAGAATAGCGTGGTCAAGTGTGTCGAATGCAGCAGAGAGGTCAAGTAGCACCAGAAGTACACCTCGACGTGCATCAGTCGACTGCGCCACATTGTTGTAGATGCGCAGAAGCGCTGTCTCGGCGCTATGACGTGGGCGATATGCGCTCTGGTAGACTGGATATACGCCGTTTCCCTCGAGGAAGTGTTGTATTTGTCGTGCTATGAAACGCTCTGCTGTCTTCGCTACAAACGATATGTTCGAGATGGGGCGATAGTTAGAGTACATTAACATCACAGTTATGTTTCTTCAGTACTGGTATCACAACAGCGTGCTTCATCGCCTATGGAACCACAGAAGAGGATATAGACGCATTGATTATACGTGTTACCACCGGAGAGAGAGCATCAACATGCCTGTTGAGGAGTGGATCAAGTTCGCATGACTTGGCATCGGATGCCAACACTATCTTTTTGACATCTGTCGGCGACGCAGCCTCAAAGTACATCAGTGGCGACATGACATCTATTGGTATGTCAACAACTGGCTGCCGAGGCAGATTGCACAGGAGCACATCAATCTTCTCGGTGAAACTTGTCTGAAAGCTAGGCGCAAGTTCAGAGTCAGTTGCATGAGACCCTTCAGGTAGCGACTTGTTATTGTCTCGGCCAAGCAGGGTGTTGGCAATCTTATATATCTGTCGCATGTTGCTGCCAGCTGCTATGATCTCCTTCTGATAAGTGTTGCGCAGAAAGCCGCAGATCCATGTATATGTGACGATGGACTGTCAGACCAGATCGCCGCCAGTGGCGTTCAGCAAGGCGTATGCACGTTTCGCTTCGGCAAGCTCGCCGGTATGCCATGGAGTCATCGGCCTCACCGTGATAGTCCATGTGACGAGTGGGGCATGGTCGTCTACGACAATGCGAAGACAGGAGTCATACCAAGCGAGAATGGCTACCAGGTCCAAATCAGGAGCACGGAAATCAGAAGCCATCAGCTCAGCTGCAAACCGATTGTTATCGATCGCTGCGTACTTTCGATACTCGACGTGGCGTTTCAGGCGTATTGGTTTGGGCAGATGTAGTTTACATTCAATTGCATAGTGGTCGGTGATCATAGTCATCAGCTTAACTTCAAAGGTGATAATGTCTGACGTCTCCGGTGTGATAACAAGATTCAGTGTGTTGCCATGCTCATGGGTTGAGCATCTAACATGTTGTGTAAAGCCAAACGTCTCCAGCAAATCAGCCAGGTTCATTGCATCGGTACATGTTGGGTCGCCATATCACATGTTAAAATTGCCACACACGATAGTCTCACTAGGATGGGCCGAGGTGATAAGCAACACCTTCCCAATACCATCTAGGAAGGAATGGAAGTCAGACGATGGCGGTCGGTAGACAACTAGGACACGCGTGGTGCAACCGATACGAATGTTCCACACTGGCATGTGTGTCAACTTCAGAATGCGAAACAAATTTCAATGTTTTTTGAAACAGAACTCCTACACCAACACCACAACGAGCTCCACTACGCGCCTGATGGAATAGCGTGAAGTCATCTCCACACAATTCAGACACAGCAGCCGTTTCGTCATCTCCCAGCCAGGTTTCTGTCAGTTGGCGCTCATTAATGTAATTGCGCACAAGCAACGCTTTGTTTCGAATTGATCTGGCATTGATCAAGGTGAACGTTGTACGAATGTCAGGTACAGTGGACGAAGGGCTACCTGAGCACCTCGACGTCAGTCGAATCAGATTTTCAGTGTTTATACCAGTTTGTTTACCAACACAAGTGACCTGATGGTACTGTCGTCTGCTGGCGACTCTGGTAATTGACCTGGATCGTCGTCGTATTCCGGTGTAGTGCCACGTTGTGTTGGTGGTCGACACAGATGCAGTTTTTCAATTGTTGCCATCCACGGGTGACTAGGCGGCTGCATGCATCTCCTTAAATAACGCAGCAAAGTTCTGCAGTTTTTCGGTATGGTGCGCAGGGAGTTTCGTACCGTGTAAAGTTCAAACCAGTTGATAGCCAGCCACGCCAGGAAAAAGGCGTTTTAAACGTCAATATAAAAACGTGTGATCAAAGACATAAACAAGTCACAGACCTTGCACTTATGTTCATTGTACATTCATGATTGATACTACACAGCACGAAGACTATCCAGAAACTAAGCGCGTACATAAATGAAGGTATTAGTCAGACCAGGAGCAGCCATATATAGCAGCGTTCATCCTCGTTTAAGAATGGGTTACAATTATTTGTCTATCAGTTCTCTGCTCTTTCTGTCCCTGTGTACCCCATTTTATTCTTAGTAAATACACCAAAAATGGAATTTAATTGGAATTAATAAAAGTGAATTGAACCCAGGTCTACACACAGGTATACATGATTGCATTTAAATGCAATTATTTCAGATTCATTCTAATGTAATTATGGAAAGGCACCAAGCAGTGCACTAACAAATGCATTTGAATAGTGTTCAAGTGGTTTTTGTGGGTAAAACTAAATAATGGCAATAAAGTGTAAATCAGAATACATCAACTTTACTCTCCAACATGCACAGAATAAATTGAGTGCATCTTATTCCAATCATTAATAACGTTGCCCTACATCTAGCAATCAATGGTAATTTGTTAACAGCCAGGTAGCAATAGACCATGTACAAACAACGGAAAAACTCTTATTCAAACAACATCTCAGATGATAGCTTTAACTGTATAATACATTTTAATATTATAATATGGCATATGATTGAAATGTGTAGTTTTTATTGTGTTATGTTAAGTAACACATGTACTGTAATATTACTAGTATAATCACCTACGTAATGTATTCTTACTTCATGTTTTAGTCTGTAAACACCCCTGAATCTATTTGTAGAGATATGTGGTGTCTAAATTTGATTTGATTTAAGTTTTCAGAAAAAAAACCTGCTCAATTATGTGTTATGGTGGCGTGCTCTATACATGTCTAACACACACAAAGCAAAGGAGGAGACCACTTATAAATAGAGCTACAGCCTATATATATTGATGGTAGATACTGACTTCTAAATAAGCTAAGCTGAGGTCTAGTTCACGAAATGGACACCAGGTGGCAACATTGTAGTTTTTCTACAGAATACCAGGTGGCAGCACAATTGGTTACACAAATTGTCCAGAAAACATTTTATACATGTCACTGACAATGATAATCTTTAATTACATCACGGATTTTATCGACGCATATGAATAAATATATCAACGTCATACATGTGCATGAAAATATGCCTGTATGCATTAATATTTTTTTTAAATGGCAAATGTGCGTGAGATTTACATCTTGATGCGTGAGTGCGTGAGATAGACGCAAAATGCGTGAATCTCACGCCAAATGCATGAGACATGATAGCTCTGTTACCACTGTCAGTGTGAGCACAGTGACTGTGTCTGTGTGAGTGACTGTGTGTGACAGTGTGGGATTCGGATGTTTCGGCCCCCGACGGGTTCGGCCCATGGGGCCGAACAGTCCGTTCACGCAGCCGGTTAACCATGACCTGCTTGCGTTCGCATGGGCCGAATCAACCGTTTCTGTAAGCGTTGTCGGCGGTGAAGTGGGCCGAACCATCCGTCCTCCTTCTGTTTAGAAATCTGACTTTTGCGACCTTAGTTACTGCGGAAATCGAAGTATTTGATTTGATAAGTGTTTAAATAATTTTTATATTGCATCCGACTATTTTGACTTGCGTAATGTGTCAATGTATTGCTTGCAATAATAATTATATTTATTCTGGAAAGGAGACACATTCGTAATACCTCCATCAATGCGTCTTTGAAAAGTGTGTTTGTTTAGCTTACTGCTAGGATATTTTGCAACAAACAAACAACTATCACACATACAAGCAATCCAGGTAAGAGTGCGAGTTCAATCAAACCAACAAAAAATAAAGCGGTGGTAGGTAATTTATTGTGAAACATCAAAAACAATCTTCAAAAGCAACGTGCCGAATCAAACGCAGTGGGCTGAGGCAGGACTGACGCGACCGCTGCTTTGATAATTATTAATGACAATGGGCACGTCAAATTTTCGGTGAAGTGGGCCGAAACATCCGTCGGCGCTGGATCGGCATGGGCCGAAACATCCGACCCTGCATAGCAGATTTTTGTTACGTGGGCCGAACCATCCGTCGGCGTGGGCCGAAACATCCGGGCCGAACTATCCGTCTGCGTGGGCCGAACACGTCGGGGTCCCGAACCATCCGGGACCCGACAGTGTGAAAATGACAGATCACAAATGTAGGTTTGTCAAGGCAAACCTACATTTGTGTAAGCTATCGATATGCCAATTGCCAATTTGTCCATTTGTCATCCTGAGCTTGTTTATTTCGATCTTGCTAACATATTGTAAAATTAAAAAAATTGTTCGTGCCTGTGGTCGGTGCTTTAGGCCGTGATTCCGTGAGGCGTGACACTCACTGACACTGTCCCCTAGTCCTGACAGACAGTTTTTAATTTCCGTGCTGTCCATCCAGGGTTTTAGTTATTAATGCCGCTGAATTAAAATACGAAATCAGCGCTGACATTTAATAAAATTGATATTCATTAGAATGTTCTTATAAAATATGTCTTACCTTTGGTGTTCGTATGTGCTCCATTTTGTTTGCAAATAATCGATATTCTGAAGTTCTAATCTTGTCAACATTATCATTTCCTTCCACGATTCCATTAGAGCTTGACACTTTGTCATCAGCGTCCCTTTCTCATCTAGCAGAATTGACTGTTTCGGGCCCACCACGCGGCGCCACCATGACGTGGTGTGACCTCGCGTTTGCAGCACGCAAGAGAGCCATGCAGACATCAAGCTGTGATCGGTGTCAACATTTTCAGTGGTTACACGGATTATGTACACCAAGTCCCTTATCATAAACAGCAGCAATAAGCTACCAAAAATTAATGTTGACTTTGAAGCTGCATATCCACATTTTATAACGAAATTTACAATAGAAAACCGTGCAAAAAAAAATTACAACTGCGATCGGCCAAAACTACTGCAGGATAGTCATCACAAGAAATAAACATAATTGCCAGCTTGAACGAATGCAAACAATGTTATCCAGATGATATCTTTAGAGTTTCAAGGTGTATATATTGGCATATATCACAATACAATAAAATAATATTCATCCTTGGCGTTTTGGCCAATTTTTCCTCCTTCATGTACATTAGTGATGGTCATAGAATTTCGACTAATTTCTTCATGCAATGATCGAATGGCAAATCTTGTCCAAACACTGCCGGAAGGGTGTATGCACTGGGTGGCTGATGGCTGGTATGATTTTAAAAGCTGTCTAACTAAGTTAACATACGAATATTTTATTGGTAGGTGTGACGAAAGCGACGGTGCTATAACGGCAGACCTTTCGAACTTATAATTGTCATAACCCAGTTGACATGCAGTGCGTCCAAATCCGTGAAACAGCATGCAGCATAATTTGTGTTTAGGTGCATGTGGTAAATAGGTAAAGAATTTAGAACGATAGCACACATAGTATAAATATTCTTAATTACTGAATGTTGCACGTGCTCCTAAATGTCAATTTATATGCAGATGTATCTAAATCACTATAGCGGGGAGGGGGATTGTTTACGATTTGGGGCCATCTGGATTTGGGAGGCAGAGCCTCTACACAGCCCTGCCAAGATTCCAGGAACCCCTCGCCGGGGAAATAAGTTCTGTGACAACCGGAATGATTGTCGTAATATACAT
This sequence comes from Escarpia spicata, assembly GCA_963995525.1. Lineage (NCBI taxonomy): Eukaryota > Metazoa > Annelida > Polychaeta > Sabellida > Siboglinidae > Escarpia > Escarpia spicata. The sequence continues at coordinate 10,326,021 of OZ023215.1, read as the reverse complement.
AGGCCGTGAAACTCTCCTCGGTGAGTAATTCCGGCTGCGATATCGTCCTGAGCATATATGATATACTCTATTCTACTGGATTTTGATTCCGACTGCGATAGACGCCGACGTTTAATTATAAGGTTCTGAAAAGTTTAATCGTTTTTTTATTAATCTATGTAGATATCATTTTTAATATTTACACGCGTACACTTCATGTGGACATCGAAGAACCGGACTAAAGCAAACGAGGATGTATGAGGCATGTTGGTAAAATGAATCACACCATAAACCTGAACATCATATTTTGAGGATGATCTCGGAAACTGGATTAAGTATTAAAACAAAGTTGTTTAAATATTAACTAGCTTTATATGTTACTCGTTCACGGTTCCGCAATATTTCCCGAAACGCTCTGCGCCGAACAATCTTCCGCTGATTGATTCGGCGGAAGTGTACATGTATACAACATATATTTTTGGGGACCCTATATTTTTGACGTCGTGCGTCGAACTGGTTGTCAAGTAGGTAGACAAATAATGACGTCATCACTGTTTGCGCTCGAAGACATATCGCAGCGATGTCACACCAGCTATAAGCTTATACACTGATACACTGTATATGCGCCGATTTCAATATGTAGATCAATTCAACAGTAATACAATAAAATAAAATTATTATAAACGATCGAAATTAAAACAATCGAACGTGAATTGAAACTAGAAAGTAGCCCTTACACTTAGAGATTAAACATATATATTATATGGTTTTGTCCATTTTTTACAGTGTGGGATCGACATTATGTGCTGGGCGTTTTTTCCCGGATTTCTCGGAAACTCATGTATTGATCGCTGCTCCCATTGACGCTCCGATGGCCTGCGTACCCTTCCTCCGAGTGTTTGTGCGTGCGTGCGCGCGTGCGCGTGTGTATGTGTACGGGTGTGTGAGCGATAGGTGAGTATGCGCGTGAATGCATATTATGTATGCGTGTGGGCACGTTTTCGTGTCATCATCATTGTGCAGCCGTAGTATCCTATGTTTGGGCGAAGGCCTCAGCATGTTGTTTCCAAATCTGCCTGTCTTGCGCTATCCCCTGCCATATGGTGCCCTTCCAGTACTCATCTAGGTCGTCTCTCCACCGTCTCGACGGTCTTCCTCTAGATCTTTTCCCTTCGTAAGGTCTCCAGGTTGTGATACGCGATGTCCATCGGTGATCTCGTAGTCTGCTGATGTGCCCTGCCCAGGTCCACTTCTGCCTTCTGATTTGTTCTATCACGTCTATGACCTTCAGTCTTCTGCCTTACCCAGATATTTGTTTTTCTCTCCCGATATGTGATGTTTAACATACTTCTTTCCATCTTTGTTTGTGCGGCTGCTAGCTTGTTCTTTGCCTGGATGGTGAGTGCCCATGGTTCCGCGCCGTATGTCATCGCTGGAAGTACGCATGAGTTGAAGACTTATCTCTTCAAGCAGGTTCCAAAGTTACCCTTGAAGATGTCGCGGTGTTTGGCGAATGCTGTCCAGCCGGCAGTGATCCTTCTTTGAATCTCTTTGTCTTGGTTTTTGTCTTTGATAATGTATCGCTGTCCCAGATAGACGTAGCTTTCAACGTTCTCCATCTACGTCGTGTTGATATATATTGGTGTGTCATTTTCTAGCACCACTTTTGTCTTCGAGATGTTCATCTTGAGACCTTGTTTTTCACTTTCGTCAGCTCGCTCCTGCAGCATGTTTTGTAGTTCTTGCGATGTAGTAACGCATATGAGTATGTCGTCGGCGAAGCGAATGGCTGAGATATTCTCCGTTTATCATCAAGCCTCTGGTTTCCCAGGTCAGTCTTCGGAATATGCTTCCGAGTGTTGCCGTGAACAGCTTGGGCGATATGGTGTCACCCTGTCGTACTTCTCTCTTGATGTTGATTGTGTTGCTCTTTTTGTGTAGGTGGACTGTCACCTAGCTGTTGATGTAGATGTCTTTCAATTATGTTCTTGAAGGGACGTCAGTATTGCTTGAGTTTGCACTGAGTCGAAAGCCTTCTCGTAGTCGACGAAAGCGATGCAGAGCGGCCGGGATATTATATTCTCGGCACTTCTCTTTCAGTTGGTTAACGACGTGTACGTAGTATGTCGTTGAGTACCTGCTTTTGAATCCTGCTTGCTCTCCTGGTTGGTTTTCGTCCAGTGTCTTGTCTAGTCCATTCGTTAGTATCTTTGTGAGTAATGTGTAGATGTTTGATAACAGACATATCGGTCACTTCCCATGGTGTTATCTCTTTCGGGTCAGTGTGAATTATGGTACTCTGTTCACTGTCATATAGCTCGGGGTAGAATTGGTCTTGTATTTCTCTACCCTGCTTGTCTAGAAGTGTAATTAATAATGATGTTGTTGGTGCATATACTTGTACTATCTTCAGTTTGTAGAGCTTTGTTATGCATAGAACAAGTTCTGCTACTCTGCGGCTGATGCTATTAACCCTCACTATATTGTATTTCCATTTCTTGTTTATGAGAAAGCCTAGACTCCAGCTTGGCCGTGGTTCGCTGTGGAATGGTATAGTAGATGGCCGCTTTGTAAACATTCCTATCTTCTTCTGACTTCTCCGATCCCGATCACATCTCACACCAACCTGGCTTCCCCAAGTTCTTCCTCCAGTTCTTGTATCTGTTCATCTCTTAGTAATGTTCTTACGTTATATGTTGCTATCTTCAGTCTACTTACCTTCTCTCGGCGGCTCTTCTTGACCAAGAGATTCTTAGCACCCCCTGCACGTAGCCCTATATAGTTGACCCGAACCGCCTCCTTGGTCATAGACTCTTTCGATGCTGCTGGGGACTGGGGGCCTTGGCTTCATTGTACTTTGTATGCTGGTGTTGTTGGCCTACCCTTCCACGCTGGCCGGTGCGGGTTGGAAGGGGGGGGGCGACGTAGGGTGAACGAAATTGCCCAAGTTTCGACACGGCGGCCGAACCAGTACCGAACCACTGCTCAGCCGGCGCCGGGATTTGAACCCCGGTCCCGAACCCGGTACTCTAACCACTCGGCCACTGCGTTTTCGTATATACTGACTTAAAACAGTCCACGCATGGAATAAAAAGATAATGAAAATGAGATGTGAAAAGAAACTCCAAGAAAAACGAGAGAGGGAGAGAGAGAGAGAGAGAGAGAGAGAGAGAGAGAGAGAGAGAGAGAGAGAGAGAGAGAGAGAGAGAGAGAGAGAGAGAGAGAGAGAGAGAGAGAGAGAGAGAGAGAGAGAGAGAGAGAGAGAGAGAGAGAGAGAGAGAGAGAGAGAGAGAGAGAGAGAGAGAGAGAGAGAGACAGAGAGACAGAGACAGAGAGACAGAGACAGAGAATGAGAGATATATATATATATAAATGAAAATAAATTAAGGCAGGTACCTGCATGATTAGTGGGAGGCCCGTGACACAAACGTATCGACAGTTTCGTAAATTAATGTTGCCGAATCGCAGACTATCTATTTATATTAATGCTGACCTATAATGTTCGTATATCGTGCAACGTGAGCTTTGTTCGACTATTTTGTAGACTTTGTATTCGTGATGCCTCTGCGTCCGGATGCCTTCGTACAAATTATGTCCCAGTAAAACGAATTTCTCCTCGCATGGGCCGGTTTTGTGCTGAATTATCTATGTGTATTCTAACTACTTATTGATTTATATAACACCATGCGTCACCATATATCCTTGCATTTTTAATAACGATCTATGACTAAATCAGTATAGCGATCTGTTGTAAATAGCAGTAGTTTCAAAAGTTATATTTCACGTCCGACCAGTGGGCGCCGCCATATTGAATAAGAGCGGCTAGATTAGAAAACAACTGTTGCCGTTGACATGAGTGCTGGGTTTTCTTTTAGTGGCTTCGGCCAGACGCCAGTTGCGCCGCAGAGTACTACTGGATTAGGATCAAGGTACAAACTGATTACACTTTCTGCTACATCTCACATATCTTCTGCTCCCCCACAAAAACACATTTGACGAATTGTATGACACTGACCTCTCTGTTCGACTAACTTCTGACTGGTCTCTTTCTCCCTCCGAGGAAGACCTGTAACAACCCTTTAACATTCTACCAATTTGAGCATACTTAAAACATCAAATTGTAATAAATAGATCAATCATTTTGTATCGCTATCAGTCTATGACGTCGATCGTTATGCATTCTTATAGCCATAGATGCTAGGGTCTTGGGGATATGGTTAATAATATAGACCAGGTGAGTAAAACTGGTGGCCATGTTTTTCATCAAGCGAAAGCTGTGTTGCAAGTTTTATGGCAAAATGTAGACTTTATAAATTATTTAAAAGCAAAAAAGTGTAAACTTGAAAGTGCAATGGTAATAAAGATACTCGGACCAGTTATTATCAAGGCTTCCTACACAAGCTCCTTATACAAAGTTCAGGTCTGTACACCGAGCTCCAGAAAGACTTGGTGAACGTTCAGATTGTATTTAACTTTTAAGTATGACTTGGATGGTTGCAGTGTATCTGACATTACCACATTGTCTGTTTCAGCGCGGGAGGTGAGAAACGTTTGAGCACATCTCCAGCACTGTAAACAAGGCATCCTGGCATACTTTGGCTGTATCTTGTGGACGCTGTGGTGCCATACTATGTATTCACAATTAAACTATAATCTAATTAGGACATGTTTGTGTATATACACTGTATATATGTATGTTAAGCTTTTCATCCAAGACGCTTTGATTCAGAGACTGTGTTCACTTTGATACTCACACATGCAAGCGCGCTCACACACATGACAGTAGAGAAAATAAATTGATATTCATGCACTTTGACTGAATATAAGAACTTGGCAGTAAGATGGATAATGTCTTGACAACTACATCACCTCAGTTGAATCCGGTGGGCATTAGCTGTGGTTTCGGAAGTCAGTTTGGATCGCTCAGAACACACAATGGCAGGATTGAGTGGTGATTTGAACTGTATAAACTGTACACAATTTTCTGGATTCATGACAGATTCACATCACTAACACATTCATGATATTTACGCTGATTTTTTTCACCATGGTTTTTACCTGTTGCAGGGGGATTCTTGTTCAATACTCCGGCGCCTAGTGCCCCGGCTACCAGCGTCACTGCCACTGTGCAGACAGGCTTTCCCCTGGCGGGGGGAGTCACAGCAACAGTTACCACAACGGCGACCCTCACTCTCGGCACTCCGGCAGCATCGGCCCAGGCTCGAAGTACGTCTCACATATCTTCTTCTTCTTAGATTTTGTGAAACATTGTACAGTGTCACAGAACAATTAGTTGGTTGATGGCATTTATTATTATTGTTACTACCTTACCCTACCCTACCCTACCCTACCCTACCCTACCCTACCCTACCCTACCCTACCCTACCCTACCTTACCTATCCTCTTCAGGCCTTCTGGTCCATAAGGCTGCTGTGCAACTCTGCCTCTGCCATCTTGCCCTGTCAACAGCTACGTGTCTTGCTTTGTCCCAGGTTGTCATCCCAGTTGATCTCTGCTGTTATTTTCTGAATGTCTTTGTTGCAGATTGCTACTAGGATGTTGTTACTTCTTGCATGGTTAATTGGCATCAAGCTCTTTATTAATCAAGGGACCATTTTAATAATGAAATTTGGAATTGGTATCTTGAAAAGGTGTTTTTGTGTCTGTTTTGGATTGAATGGTATGTGATTTGAAACATAGACTCCAGGCTTTGATGTTGTTTGATCTAAAACTTGAATTCTTTGGCTGGGTCAGTTAAACCACCCATAACTTTGCAACAAATTGAATTATATGGATGACACTTGTATCATTGTAAAACTGAAACGTTGCCCTTTAACATGACGTCCAAAACTCCTTACTGCCAAAATGTACTTTATGGTCTGAACCGTCGCGACTCATCACATTTGAAACTACATTTATAGCTGTCACCTTCGGTGTAACTCCACAAGTTGGACTGGGTGGATTTACTGCTGCCACCCCTCAGCTAGGCTTTGGAACGAGCACCGCAGCAGCACCACAGCTAGGAGGCTTTGGCACCAGCACCGCAGCACCACAGCTGGCTGGTTTTGGAACTAGCACCGCAGCTACGCCACAGCTTGGGAGCTTTGGGACCAGCATTGCTACACCGCAGATTGGCTTTGGAATCAGCACCGCCACACCACAGCTGGGTGGTTTGGGAACGAGCACCGCAGCTGCGCCACAGCTAGGTTTTGGCACCGCAGCAGGCACAGGACTTGGCCAGGGTCTCACACAAGTGATGTCAACAGCCACACCTGTACTCTCGACAGGAGTTACGTTTGGGGCACAGAAGACGGGTAAGCTATGTCTTGTAACATGGGGGGTAATGCGTTGAGTTGAAAATTATTCGGATATCACAGAAAATATCGTTGCATTCTGCGATGGCTTCTACATTTTTACGTTTGTTTCTGTTTGAATATTTAATGTTGATTATATTATTTTCTGTTAGCCTTTTATGTTTGGGGCAATTTTATGAAATATCCATAGTGTGTCATGAGTGAAATGGTCCTCGTGTGTAAATAATATCTTAAAGCACATCAATTATTTAGTGAATATTCTGACTTATTTGCTCTGCAAAATGCACATAAATGTTTCATAAAGTGTAAGTCTTCTTGCTATCATCATTGAGATTTGAGAGGCTCATTACTTTGATATTGCTGTAACTGTTAGACAACAACACATTTTGTAATGTTTTTGCTACTGACAGTCACATGTGTTTGTGGTTATTCTCCAGGGAGCATTGTCGGCACAACAGGTTCAACCCTGTCATCTCTACTAGGAGGAAGCTCCTCACAGACACCAGGGACAAAGCCAGCCACTACATTTTCTCTTGGCCAGCCAAACATTCCATTGGGTGAGTTGGCTGTGGAACGTTACATAAATTATTGACAAACAACTGTTATTGTGTTTGTAAATTATAATAATGTAAAATAATGTAAATTATGAACAATACTATGGTTTTTATTTGTCAGTTGTAACTATAGGGGTTGAATATTATGTATGCACTGTAGACCATATTAATAATAACTAAAATAAAAGGTAAAATATTTCATATAGATAAAATCAGATCTGATCCTATAAAATGGCATATGTGCAGTGTTAAGACATACAATTCACTGTTACCGTAATGGCGGTATGTATATGGACACTACTTTTTTGGAGACCCAAAAAATCTACAAAAAAGTATTTTGTCTACTGTTTGCTTTAAAATTGCATACACACCTGTATATATATATATATATATATATACAGTAAACCTCGCCTAAGTCGGATTCACCTAAGTCGGATCTTCGCTCAATTCGGACAGAATTCCGAAGAATGGTTGATTTGTAATGTATTTCCCATGAAAATCTTCGTCTAAATCGGATTATGTAAGTCGGATCTTCGCCTAACTCGGAATAACTGAGTCGGTCCATTTGATCCGAGATAATGTGTTTTCCTCGCCTAAGTCGGATCGGAGTATTCAACCAAATCACTTGGTTGCTTGGAGTGAATGTACCATATGAAATAAAAGTGAAATGGCTATTCCAAAAAATAATCCAAAAAGCCACAGCTACGTACGTAGGCGACACGTCTTCACTCATCTAATACAACCAGCATCACCCAATGGATGCTGGTATAACCAAGAACATGACGTTTCATTACCGGTGCATCCTAACCACCAGGAGACTAGAGGCATCAGAAGGAGTCGCACCATTTTCTCAAGAAGTTGAATGTTGTCATTGCCCTGAAGCCAGCGTGGATGGAACAAACTGAAACCGGAAACATTTCTAAACTCCTACAAAAACGGCATTAATTTAATGTGTTGAGCGTCAAGACGATGATGAAGACGAAGCAGCTCCTTCGTTCAGAAACGTACGGAATAAGCTTCACGAGATGTATGGAGATGTTGTTTGCGCCATGGACGACTGTGTTGGTGTGGACGAAACAGCAGAAACGTTGACTACTCCAAATAACGAGCAGATCATTGAAACCGTACAACACCCCAACGCAAACGGTTGGTTTACTGAGCGATGGTGAGGGCGACGAAGTCTCAGTGTCAGAAGATAAGATAACAAAACTGAGTGACACATATGCTGCTTTATGGACGCTAATTAAGACAATCTGGTTTGACGCTCGTGAAATCAAAGAGTTGACTGGCAAGTAGAGGCCATTATCATGAGATAGAAGATGATTGACATTTACAATCAATAATAAGTACTAAGCTATAACCTTAGAGATTCGTGCCAAAATGAAGAACAAAACTGTTCTAATACTGCATAACGTTGTATGTTGCTTGTGGACATCAACATATGTAGAATTACTGCAGTATCCAGTCATTTTCAAGCATTATTCACAGTTACCAAAGGGCTTTTAGAGGGTTGCCTTTGGTGCTGGGATATGTCTTCTTCGGCTAAGTCGGATTTTCACGTAACTGATTAAATCACTTGGTCCGATTGAATCTGACTTAGGCGAGGTTTACTGTATATAAATATATATGTATATATATCGTTACTCCACCCTCAGTTTCAAACATGAGTTATTTTTTATTTTTTTTAATGTGCTGGGGTATTCACCAGGGTTTAATGTAACCAGATAGACATAAATGAGACAACATCTCAACCTACCCCGAACTCTGTTCCGCAGGTGGAGTTCTGGGTGCAACCACCACAGCTTCAGTATTTGGGGTGAATAAGCCACTAACAACCCCGGCTGCGACCCAGAAGAGAGGGCTCGGGGGTACAGACCCCAAGACAACAGAGACTGGGGCAACAGGGGCAGGCTCCAGCAAGTCAGGGTAGGTGGAGTGTTTGTATTCTCTGCACGGCTTAGGGGTGATCTCATAAATGTGCCAACTCCAATAAAAGTTTAGTATTTATATCATATTGTACCTTTGTGAATTGCATGCTGCTGTAATTGTATGAGACAGTGGCAGAGTAGAACACCTAATTGTAATTATGTGTGCAACTCCGCCACTGTTGAGTATGATTACAGCAGAATGCATGTCACAAAGGTACCAGTTGTTATTAATTTAATTCTCACATTGATTTTAGTTTTGCTAGTTCAAGCTCAGTGTTGAGGGCTTCGTTTTCTATCAGTCTATGGTCATGCGTGTTTGAAACTATTTAATTTTGAATGGCATAACAAAATAGTTTTGGTGATAATTACTTTGTGTGTGTTGACAGTATGATAGTGATGTGTTGTTAGTGTTTGTGTGTGAGACTGTACTTTGTGTATGTTGGCAATATGATAGTGGCATGTTGTTTGTGTGTGTACTTTGTGTATGTTGGCAGTATGATAGTGGCATATTGTTAGTGTTTTTGTGTGTGTACTTTGTGCATGTTGGCAGTATGATAGTGGCATGTTGTTAATGTTAGTTTTTGTGTGTGTGTGTGTGTACTTTGGGTATGTTGGCAGTATGCTAGTGGCATGTAGTTAGTGTTTGTGTGTGTCTGTACTTTGTGTGTTGGCAGTATGATAGTGGCATGTAGTTGGTGTTTGTGTGTGTCTGCACTTTGTGTGTGTTGGCAGTATGATAGTGGCATGTAATTAGTGTTTGTGTGTGTCTGTACTTTGTGTATGTTGGCAGTATGATTGTGGCATGTAATTAGTGTTTGTGTGTGTTGGCAGTATGATAGTGGCATGTAATTAGTGTTTGTGTGTGTGTCTGTACTTTGTGTATGTTGGCAGTATGATAGTGGCATGTAATTAGTGTTTGTGTGTGTGTGTCTGTACTTTGTGTATGTTGGCAGTATGATAGTGGCATGTAATTAGTGTTTGTGTGTGTGTGTCTGTACTTTGTGTGTGTTGGCAGTATGATAGTGGCATGTAATTAGTGTTTGTGTGTGTGTCTGTACTTTGTGTATGTTGGCAGTATGATAGTGGCATGTAGTTAGCGTTTGTGTGTGTCCGCATTTTGTGTATGTTGGCAGTATGATAGTGGCATGTTGTTAGTGTTTGTGGGTGTGTGTGTGTTTGTATGTGTGTGTGTCTGTACTTTGTGTATGTTGGCAGTATGATAGTGGCATGTAGTTAGTGTTTGTGTGTGTCCGCATTTTGTGTGTGTTGGAAGTATGATAGTGGCATGTTTTTAGTGTTTGTGTGTATCTGTACTTTATGTGTGTTGGAAGTATGATAGTAACATGTTTTTAGTGTTTGTGTGTATCTGTACTTTATGTGTGTTGGAAGTATGATAGTGGCATGTAGTTAGTGTTTGTGTGTATCTGTACTTTATGTGTGTTGGAAGTATGATAGTGGCATGTTTTTAGTGTTTGTGTATATCTGTACTTTATGTGTGTTGGAAGTATGATAGTGGCGTGTTTGTGTGTATCTGTACTTTATGTGTGTTGGAAGTATGATAGTAGCATGTAGTTAGTGTTTGTGTGTATCTGTACTTTATGTGTGTTGGAAGTATGATAGTGGCATGTAGTTAGTGTTTGTGTGTATCTGTACTCTGTGTGTGTTGGAAGTATGATAGTGGCATGTAGTTAGTGTTTGTATGTATCTGTACTCTGTGTGTGTTGGAAGTATGATAGTGGCATGTAGTTAGTGTTTGTGTGTATCTGTACTCTGTGTGTGTTGGAAGTATGATAGCGGCAAGTAGTTAGTGTTTGTGTGTATCTGTACTCTGTGTGTGTTGGAAGTATGATAGCGGCATGTAGTTAGTGTTTGTGTGTATCTGTACTCTGTGTGTGTTGGAAGTATGATAGCGGCATGTAGTTAGTGTTTGTGTGTATCTGTACTCTGTGTGTGTTGGAAGTATGATAGTGGCATGTAGTTAGTGTTTGTGTGTATCTGTACTCTGTGTGTGTTGGAAGTATGATAGCGGCATGTAGTTAGTGTTTGTGTGTATCTGTACTCTGTGTGTGTTGGAAGTATGATAGTGGCATGTAGTTAGTGTTTGTGTGTATCTGTACTCTGTGTGTGTTGCAGAGACTCGAAGGCAGTAAAAGAGACGCCAGTGCTCAATGAGATCTGTACAACAGTGGAAGACTTCAAGTAAGTGATGTGGCAGTGTAATTGTATATCGTTAGTGTTTGTGTGGCAGGAGTCCGGTAGTGTATGCTTATGCATAACTAAACTTGTTCTAGAAACCAGTTTTGGGAAACAATGAAAAGATTTAACATTATTGATGTTACAATTTTCTTCATTTTGTATTAATTTAAGGCCCTACCCATACAATGTGCTATCCGGGTCCGTACAGGCCATTGAAATCCTTGAAAACCTTGAATTACATCACTCCAAATTCAAGGCCTTGATATCTTTGAATTCTGGCTTGCAGCCTTGATTAGGCTCTTCCTCTGGCCTTTGTTCACTGGTAGCCAGTGCTTTCACTGCTGGTCTCAGCCTGAGACCCAGGTTGCCCTGTCTGCTTTTTTGCATAATCCAGGGCACTGTTTTTGGCTACAGTTGTCCACTGACCCTGGTAGCCTCTGTTCATCAGTAGCCCCCCTCTGTCCGGGGAGCACTTCTGCTACCCATCTGCTTATATCGTTGTCCATGGACCCCTTTTTATGAAGCAGGACAACTGTTATGAGTATGGGTGTTACATACTTAGATTTAGCAGGCCATGCTTCTATATGCTCATGAGGCAGTCTAACCATTCCACCCAAGTCTGTTTTTTTTTAGCATTTTCATGTCACTCCATCTTTTGTTGACCAGCTGTGGATTGCGGTCAACAGTCTGGTGCCAGTTCGTACCCAGTTAAATAGCCTTGAATTTTTCTTTCATTACCCTTGAAATAGCCTTGAATTTAGTATCTACGTTCGATTGACCATGACATTATTATCGGCTGACACTGTAATTGCTGTAATTGGCAACAGCAGTAGTTAAACGTTCAGTAGAATATGTTTAAGATCATTATGCTGTAATAACTGATATTCGTTGGGTGGGTGTAGGCTTCTGTTATGTGTAAGTTGTGTTACACAACTTTACATGCAACAACCATTGTCATGGTGACACGTGTGTTGACAGGAAGTACGTGAAGAACCAGAAGTGCGTGCGTGAACAGATCGCGCGCATGTCGTCAAAGGCGATGTTCCGAGTGGCGGAGGATGTCGCTTCCCTCAAACAACTCCTCGCCCTTGTCTCCAGCGCACTCCAACGAAATGCCGTTGCCATCGACAAACTCAAACTTGAGTCGGCTCAGGTAGGGTATAGCTAATTACTTTGGTGTCGTTTTGGAAGCCATTTTGAATTTGACAAAAAATGCCGGGAGGACTTGTTGGTCGACAAATAAGTAATTTTAAGTTATATCTTAAAAACTACTCACTTTATTCTGATAATAAAAGTGAAAAGAAGGTCTATCTTGACCTATAAAGAGTTTGCATGTCTGTAACCATGTTAACTAGTTAACCTTAAAAAATCCCGATACAGGTGTTTTTGTGGGAAGCCAGAAGAATTCATAATTTCAAATATGACAAATTGTCTTACTTATTCTAACAAACAATATCTCAATGTGTGCAGTGATGCTATTTACTTGAACAAATAATATTAATATTTTGTATAAAACTCTTATTTTTATCATTAATCTCAGGGTTGGTTTTCTGCCAGGCAGAAAGGTATTTATTCCGGGCAGAAACAGTTTTTGCCTGGCAGAAATGGCAACAACCAGGGATTACATGTCGTTGATACGAAAGTGCGACTGTTTTGTAGAATATGTTGCCAATATCTTTCTGTACCTATCTAGGTGCAATGTGAGTAAAAGTACGAGTACATTCACATGAGTACAAGTACATTTGTATAATAACATATTTTTGTTTCTGCCTTGCAGTTATTGCATTTCCCTAGTGATTCCCTGGTTTTAATACAGTGGATACGAGTATTGTGTTAGATGTATGCTTACCATCTTGTAATATAAACAAGTCACTGATCTAGTGTGCACAGTAACCAGACATAATCCTTAGGGGCAAAATCCCACCACTTGTATTCATTTGTGTGCATTTTGTTGTGCCCATGTGGCTTGTTAACATGACTTGTTACCTGACAACAACAAGCATTCCTTTGTTCAGTATTTCTCTTATCTCTGCTCTCTCAGTCCCTGTGTACCCCAGTTTTATTACCAGGCTACAAGTTGGCTGGCAATTAAAACAAATGTTCACCTTGTCATCTTATGGTCAGTGGAAAGCCTCGTTTTGAAGCACCTGGCCACTGTTGTATCCAACTAACTATGCTGGCTGCTAGGGCTTGCTGTTGTTTGAGTGGTTGGGGGAGCTGATAGGACAGTCTAGCTGTCTGTGTCTTAGTAACTTGTTGAGCCTGTCACCACAGGATGACACAGTACTGGTGTAAGAAGGAAACAGGAATGTGGATATTGATAGTAAAATAACTATGTCTAAAAATAGGACTATTTTGGGAGTTTCTGCCCAAACTAGGGGAGAAACTTATTTCTGCCGCACAATTTGTACCTTGAGGGCATAAATGTTAATTTAATCTACATTAAAAAAATTATTTATGTTTAAAAATAATATTTTTAATAGTAGTTAGTATTACCCAGTAGCGGACCAACATCCTGTCATACGTGCCACTCCACGTATTGGTGGGTGGCGGTGGTTTAAACTCGTACACACTGCTATTTTTGCGCTAACCTATGACACCACCCTTTACCATCAAGGCTCTTGCTTGCAGGAGTTGAAACATGCAGAGATCGCCCAGCGAACAAAGGACACACCCCCTGGACTACAGTATGAGAACACTGCCCCAACAGAGTCAGTATGCCTAGTTATATGTGTAAAGCACTTTGAGCAGTCCAAAGCATTGGATACTATGCTATATAAGAACTTATCTTTACCTTTTTATATGCTTTTTACTTATAAAAAAACAGCAAAATTGTGCGAAACAAATTCCTGTATAAATATTTAGAAATTTCAAGTTTTATTTTACATAAGGAAATTTGTTAACAATATGTTTGAGAATTTTTCCACCGTGTTGACAGCTGGTTGTAGATGTTGTAGACGATTTTGGATCTGACATGTACCGTAATGACAGGGCATGTACCGTAGTGACAGGGCATGTTTTCAGACACCATACAAATCTACAACAAAGTTTTCTTTACTGAACTTTTTCAGACACGTATCATTTATTTGTAGGTGTCTCAATACATACATTACATAGTGACTGTACTTTTTCAGACGTATCAATTATTTATAGGTGTCTCAATACATACATCACATAGTGACTGTACATTTTCAGACACGTATCAATTATTTGTAGGTGTCTCAATACATACCTCACATAGTGACTGTACATTTTCAGACATGTATCAATTATTTGTAGGTGTCTCAATACATACATCACATAGTGACTGTACATTTTCAGACACGTATCAATTATTTGTAGGTGTCTCAATACATACCTCACATAGTGACTGTACATTTTCAGACACGTATCAATTATTTGTAGGTGTCTCAATACATACATCACATAGTGACTGTACATTTTCAGACACGTATCAATTATTTGTAGGTGTCTCAATACATACATCACATAGTGACTGTACATTTTCAGACATGTATCAATTATTTGTAGGTGTCTCAATACATACATCACATAGTGACTGTACATTTTCAGACATGTATCAATTATTTGTAGGTGTCTCAATACATACATCACATAGTGACTGTACATTTTCAGACACGTATCAATTATTTGTAGGTGTCTCAATACATACCTCACATAGTGACTGTACATTTTCAGACACGTATCAATTATTTGTAGGTGTCTCAATACATACATCACATAGTGACTGTACATTTTCAGACACGTATCAATTATTTGTAGGTGTCTCAATACATACATCACATAGTGACTGTACATTTTCAGACATGTATCAATTATTTGTAGGTGTCTCAATACATACATCACATAGTGACTGTACATTTTCAGACACGTATCAATTATTTGTAGGTGTCTCAATACATACATTACATAGTGACTGTACATTTTCAGACACGTATCATTTATTTGTAGGTGTCTCAATACATACATTACATAGTGACTATACATTTTCAGACACATCAATTATTTGTAGGTGTCTCGATACATACATTACATAGTGACTATACATTTTCAGACACGTATCAATTATTTGTAGGTGTCTCAATACATACATTACATAGTGACTATACATTTTCAGACACATATCAATTATTTGTAGGTGTCTCAATACATACATCACATAGTGACTACATTTTCAGACATGTATCATTTATTTGTAGGTGTCTCGATACATACATTACATGGTGACTATGTTTTGGACACCAAAAATAATAATTTTACAGTATGTTTTCAGACAGCTGCAAATATATTTTTAAGTGTCCAAATACATTCACTCAAAAATTAATGTTAATAAAATATAAAATACTGAATGACGTGCGCAGGTACTTCCAGCAGCTGGTGGCAGAGTTTGAGCTGCGGATGGTGTTGTGTCGCCAGCAAATAGAGGAGATGGAGAGTCACCTTGCCACCATGCACCAGAGCGTCATGTTGACTCCACAGGGTATGGCTCCACAGGAATATCTAAAGTAATAAATATTTTAAATAAATTTATTTATTGCACTCGATCAGTCGAGTTTGCTCTCCAGCACTTTACATACATGCAGTCGTGACATAAATTGTGTGATACGGCAACATCATATATTTTTTCATAATAAATATTTATTTTGCCAAATCAATCCAGTTTGCTCTCAGCCACTTTACATACATGCAGTCGTAACATAAATTGTGGAATAGCAACATAGTAAATATTTGAAATAATAAATATTTATTGCACCTTATCAATCACGTTTGCTCTCAGGCACTTTACAAATATGCAGTCGTGACATAAATTGTGTTACAAACTACAGTTCTCCGGTTTCCCTGTCCGTCGGGGATGAGGCCAGCCTCGATGCTGGTCCTCGATTTCGGTTTTCTTTTTTCTTCCCGCTGTCTCCACCAACCGTCTCCACTCCCTCTCTCTTTCACTGTTGTCTCCACCAACCGTCTCTCTTTCACTGCTGTCTCCACCAACCGTCTCCACTCCCCTCTCTCTTTCACTGCTGTTTCCACCAATCGTCTCCACTCCCTCTCTCTTTCAGTGTTGTCTCCACCAACCGTCTCCACTCCCCTCTCTCTTTCACTGCTGTCTCCACCAACCGTCTCCACTCCCCTCTCTCTTTCACTGCCGTCTCCACCAACCGTCTCCACTCCCCTCTCTCTTTTACTGCTGTCTCCACCAACCGTCTCCACTCCCCTCTATCTTTCACTGCCGTCTCCACCAACAGCCTCCACTCCCCTCTCTCTTTCACTGCTGTCTCCACCAACCGTCTCCACTCCCCTCTATCTTTCACTGCTGTCTCCACCAACCGTCTCCACTCCCCTCTCTCTTTCACTGCTGTCTCCACCAACTGTCTCCACTCCCCTCTATCTTTCACTGCTGTCTCCACCAACCATCTCCGCTCCCCTCTCACTTTCACTGCTGTCTCCACCAACCGTCTCCACTCCCCTCTCTCTTTCACTGCTGTCTCCACCAACTGTTTCCACTCCCCTCTATCTTTCACTGCTGTCTCCACCAACTGTCTCCACTCCCCTCTCTCTTTCACTGCTGTCTCCACCAACCGTCTCTGCTCCCCTCTATCTTTCACTGCTGTCTCCACCAACCGTCTCCACTCCCCTCTCTCTTTCACCGCTGTCTCCACCAACTGTCTCCGCTCCCCTCTATCTTTCACTGCTCTCTCCACCAACCGTCTCCACTCCCCTCTATCTTTCACTGCTGTCTCCACCAACCGTCTCCACTCCCCTCTCTCTTTCACTGCCGTCTCCACCAACCGTCTCTGCTCCCCTCTATCTTTCACTGCTGTCTCCACCAACCGTCTCCACTCCCCTCTCTCTTTCACTGCCATCTCCACCAACCGTCTCCACTCCCCTCTCTCTTTCACTGCTGTCTCCACCAACCGTCTCCACTCCCTGTCTCTTTCACTGCTCGCTCCACCAACCGTCTCCGCTCCCCTCTATCTTTCACTGCTGTCTCCACCAACCGTCTACACTCCCCTCTCTCTTTCACCGCTGTCTCCACCAACTGTCTCCGCTCCCCTCTCTCTTTCACCGCTGTCTCCACCAACTGTCTCCGCTCCCCTCTATCTTTCACTGCTCTCTCCACCAACCGTCTCCACTCCCCTCTATCTTTCACTGCTGTCTCCACCAACCGTCTCCACTCCCCTCTATCTTTCACTGCTGTTTCCACCAACCGTCTCCACTCCCCTCTCTCTTTCACTGCCGTCTCCACCAACCGTCTCCACTCCCCTCTCTCTTTCACTGCTGTTTCCACCAATCGTCTCCACTCCCTCTCTCTTTCAGTGTTGTCTCCACCAACCGTCTCCACTCCCCTCTCTCTTTCACTGCTGTCTCCACCAACCGTCTCCACTCCCCTCTCTCTTTCACTGCCGTCTCCACCAACCGTCTCCACTCCCCTCTCTCTTTTACTGCTGTCTCCACCAACCGTCTCCACTCCCCTCTATCTTTCACTGCCGTCTCCACCAACAGCCTCCACTCCCCTCTCTCTTTCACTGCTGTCTCCACCAACCGTCTCCACTCCCCTCTATCTTTCACTGCTGTCTCCACCAACCGTCTCCACTCCCCTCTCTCTTTCACTGCTGTCTCCACCAACTGTCTCCACTCCCCTCTATCTTTCACTGCTGTCTCCACCAACCATCTCCGCTCCCCTCTCACTTTCACTGCTGTCTCCACCAACCGTCTCCACTCCCCTCTCTCTTTCACTGCTGTCTCCACCAACTGTCTCCACTCCCTGTCTCTTTCAACGCTGTCTCCACCAACTGTCTCCGCTCCCCTCTATCTTTCACTGCTCGCTCCACCAACCGTCTCCGCTCCCCTCTATCTTTCACTGCTGTCTCCACCAACCGTCTCCACTCCCCTCTCTCTTTCACCGCTGTCTCCACCAACTGTCTCCGCTCCCCTCTATCTTTCACTGCTCTCTCCACCAACCGTCTCTGCTCCCCTCTATCTTTCACTGCTGTCTCCACCAACTGTCTCCACTCCCTGTCTCTTTCAACGCTGTCTCCACCAACTGTCTCCGCTCCCCTCTATCTTTCACTGCTCGCTCCACCAACCGTCTCCGCTCCCCTCTATCTTTCACTGCTGTCTCCACCAACCGTCTCCACTCCCCTCTCTCTTTCACCGCTGTCTCCACCAACTGTCTCCGCTCCCCTCTATCTTTCACTGCTCTCTCCACCAACCGTCTCCACTCCCCTCTATCTTTCACTGCTGTCTCCACCAACCGTCTCCACTCCCCTCTCTCTTTCACTGCCGTCTCCACCAACCGTCTCTGCTCCCCTCTATCTTTCACTGCTGTCTCCACCAACCGTCTCCACTCCCCTCTCTCTTTCACTGCTGTTTCCACCAATCGTCTCCACTCCCTCTCTCTTTCAGTGTTGTCTCCACCAACCGTCTCCACTCCCCTCTCTCTTTCACTGCCGTCTCCACCAACCGTCTCCACTCCCCTCTCTCTTTCACTGCCGTCTCCACCAACTGTCTCCACTCCCCTCTCTCTTTTACTGCTGTCTCCACCAACCGTCTCCACTCCCCTCTATCTTTCACTGCTCTCTCCACCAACCGTCTCCACTCCCCTCTATCTTTCACTGCTGTCTCCACCAACCGTCTCCACTCCCCTCTCTCTTTCACTTCCGTCTCCACCAACCGTCTCTGCTCCCCTCTATCTTTCACTGCTGTCTCCACCAACCGTCTCCACTCCCCTCTCTCTTTCACTGCCATCTCCACCAACCGTCTCCACTCCCCTCTCTCTTTCACTGCTGTCTCCACCAACCGTCTCCACTCCCTGTCTCTTTCACTGCTCGCTCCACCAACCGTCTCCGCTCCCCTCTATCTTTCACTGCTGTCTCCACCAACCGTCTACACTCCCCTCTCTCTTTCACCGCTGTCTCCACCAACTGTCTCCGCTCCCCTCTCTCTTTCACCGCTGTCTCCACCAACTGTCTCCGCTCCCCTCTATCTTTCACTGCTCTCTCCACCAACTGTCTCCACTCCCCTCTATCTTTCACTGCCGTCTCCACCAACCGTCTCCACTCCCCTCTCTCTTTCACCGCTGTCTCCACCAACCGTCTCCACTCCCCTCTCTCTTTCACCGCTGTTTCCACCAACTGTCTCCTCTATCTTTCACTCTCGTTCTCCACTCCCCTCTCTCTTTCACTCTCATTCTCCACTCCCTTCGCTCTTTCACTCTCGTTCTCCACTCCCCTCTATCTTTCACGCTCATTCTCCACTCCCCTCTCTCTTTCACTCTCGTTCTCCCCTCTATCTTTCACTCTCGTTCTCCACTCCCCTCTCTCTTCCACTCTCATTCTCCACTCCCCTCTCTCTTTCACTCTCGTTCTCCACTCTCCTCTCTCTTCCACTCTCGTTCTCCACTCCTCTCTCTCTTTCACTCTCGTTCTCCACTCCTCTCTCTCTTTCACTCTCATTCTCCACTCCCCTCTCTCTTTCACTCTCGTTCTCCACTCCCCTCTCTCTTTCACTCTCGTTCTCCCCTCTATCTTTCACTCTCGTTCTCCACTCCCCTCTCTCTTCCACTCTCATTCTCCACTCCCCTCTCTCTTTCACTCTCGTTCTCCACTCTCCTCTCTCTTCCACTCTCGTTCTCCACTCCTCTCTCTCTTTCACTCTCGTTCTCCACTCCTCTCTCTCTTTCACTCTCATTCTCCACTCCCCTCTCTCTTTCACTCTCGTTCTCCATTCCCCTCTCTCTTTCACTCTCGTTCTCCCCTCTATCTTTCACTCTCGTTCTCCACTCCCCTCTCTCTTTCACTCTCGTTCTCCACTCTCCTCTCTCTTCCACTCTCGTTCTCCACTCCTCTCTCTCTTTCACTCTCATTCTCCACTCCCCTCTCTCTTTCACTCTCGTTCTCCATTCCCCTCTATCTTTCACTCTCGTTCTCCACTCCCCTCTCTCTTCCACTTTCAGTCTCCACTCCCCTCTCTCTTTCACTCTCATTCTCCACCCCCCTCTCTCTTCCACTCTCATTCTCCACTCCCCTCTCTCTTTCACTCGTTCTCCACTCCCCTCTCTCTTTCACTCTCGTTCTCCACTCCCCTCTCTCTTTCACTCTCGTTCCCCACTCCCCTCTCTCTTTCACTCTCGTTCTCCACTCCCCTCTCTCTTCCACTCTCGTTCTCCACTCCCCTCTCTCTTCCACTCTCGTTCTCCACTCCCCTCTCTCTTCCACTCTCGTTCTCCACTCCCCTCTCTCTTTCACTCTCGTTCTCCACTCCCCTCTCTCTTCCACTCTCGTTCTCCACTCCCCTCTCTCTTCCACTCTCGTTCTCCACTCCCCTCTCTCTTCCACTCTCGTTCTCCACTCCCCTCTCTCTTCCACTCTCGTTCTCCACTCCCCTCTCTCTTTCACTCTCGTTCTCCACTCCCCTCTCTCTTTCACTCTCGTCTCCACTCCCCTCTCTCTTTCACTCTCGTTCTCCACTCCCCTCTCTCTTTCACTCTCGTTCTCCACTCCCCTCTCTTTCACTCTCGTTCTCCACTCCCCTCTCTCTTTCACTCTCATTCTCCACTCCTCTCCCAATCCATCCAAATCTCTACACAATCCTCCCAATGCAGTCTAGGTCTTCCTTGCTTCCTTTCCCTTCCACTCTCCGGGCATCTGTTGCCAACAGTTCTACTCCCATCATCTCCACATGTTCAGCCCACTTTTGTTTATTCCTCACCAGCTTCTTCTGAATAAAAGAACCAATAATTCTTCTAAAATGTCCATGAAAAAGTCATATATTAGTACTATGGTGTGTCATGTGATGGCATCACCCGTCCCTTATAGGTCACGAGAGTTTTCCTGGCTATTAACAATACTACCACGTTATTATACTTATGACAATATTGCAATACTAATTAACTAACTGACCCCAATACCCACTATTTGCGACACAGGCACATCAGATCATCAACACACAGCCATAGTTGTGTTAATCACTAGATGTCATACATGTTATGGATATTGTGTAGTAACTTTGTGCCGAAACGATCTCCAAAACACATGGTGCTTAGGCCAGACTTTTTATATTACATGTTTTACGGGCTGGGCCCACCGACATTAATTTCCTGGATTTAGAATGAAAATATAATTTACCATGTTCATTTTATTTATTTATTAACTGAACGTGTTAAATCATAAATAAAATATTGTATATGCTGTATGGGGTTTGAATTTTGGCCATGTGTGGTTTTAACAACGATAGCTACCTTTTCTTTGAATATGAAGTTAACTATTACATTAAATACCGTCACCCCTGTGCGAAATAATAACCAATCAGCCGTACGCTGCGACCAGCTGCGATTCAGTCCATGGGAGTGCCCGCGATGCATCTGATAGCCCAACATCATAAAAAAACATGGCAGCGGCATTCGATGACATTGGGCTATCAAAGTGTTTGTCCATTGCACTCACTCAGACGCTTCCGTACAATTTTCTATTTCTTTGGCGGCATCTCGATTAAACTATTAATTTATCAACTGTCAAACATTCTCTGTAGCAACAACTTCAAATAGTGTAAACAGGAAATTAAACAACGCATAGCATCGTGGGATTGTCCCGTGCCTCGTTTTGAGAACTACAGCCAGTTCTGTGTCTCATTTGCATAAGTCTAAAGCCAGAAACTGAATGAAACAAAAAAGTCATACAAATAATTTTGTATGCATTTCACTTTTCTGTGTCTGTCATTAATAGGATAACAAGTGACACTGGAGATTTATAGTAATTTTCATGTAGTCACGTATCTTATTATTTAAATGTTATGTATTTGAACAAGCACTATGATCTTTTTCCTGACATTTAAATTTTATATCCATATTCCCGTCACTGCTTTCTGGACAATTCTGCCCATAAAACACACACAAAAAAAGTCTGTCCTTATTCATTAATAAATTTACACAAGTGGAAATTCTCTAGTAGTTTTATGACACGCTCTGCTGCTGAAGTGCACTGTTTTCAGATGAAAACATGTCTGCTTGTGAGAAACCTGTCCACATCTTTTATTTACCAGATGCCGGTTTCATGAATCATACTTAAAATTTACACAATTACTTAGCATCACGAGTTTGCGTAAACTCCTATGTTCGGCTATATTAAAAAATCATGTCATTTACCAAGACAATCATCTTGGCGTTAAGAACATTCTTAGCCGCTTCATGAAACCGGCCCCCGATACCTTACGCATGGCAAATATTGATTACAGTCACCTGTGCTGTGTAGTATCTGACTTGTCACTGTTTACAGAACTGGCTCTGTTGCTGCACAAACTGCAGGAGAGTTTTGTTGCCCTGGCTGCTCAACTTCAGGTCATCCATGAAGACATCAAGGTATGTGACATAGTTTCAGTCCTACTCACTATGTGGTCTGCCAGTTTTTTTGCCAAATCTCTCAGTGTGCGGTTTAAATTTGATTTCTTAGGTGCAGAGTGTTCATGATATTCCTATATTTCTGATATTTTAATTGTCATTCTTTTATAAAAAAATAATATTTTCCTAATAATTATGTTTCTTGCCATACATGATTACAAAATTATTATGCTGTAGAAATTGGCAAATTTTATTATGTAATGTTGAAAGTCGGCAGTTTCTAATTTGTGTTAACTCAAAACCAGTAGATAGGTTGCACCACTAAAAATACATTCAAATAATGCATGAATGTTTTTGTTTTTTTAAGCTATTTCTTAATTATTGCCCAGATTGTAAAAGTGTTATTTTATTCTATCTGCAGGCGCAGAAAGAACATTTCCTGAATTACCGCAAGGTGTTCCACGATGACACGAACAACGTGTTCGAGAAAAGGAAGAAAGCAGTTGAACGTGCAGGAAAAAGGGTTGCTCCCACCGTGACGATGGGTCCCTCACCCTTCACGGGAATGTCAAATGCTGCAGCCGTTGCCATGGCAGCTGCACTGAACAGAACACAACAACCGGCACGTAAGTGGGCACAGTAATACTGCAGTGTCGAGCTAAAAACAGAATGATTTGTACTTGTTGGTAAAGGGATATTTTAGTAACCACTGGAAGGGAAAATTACGTAATACATTTTATTTTGCAGTTGATGGAGGTTGGACTCTGTGAAGATGTTTTGCGTAGAATGTTTTATGTGGCATCAGATGTCATGCCTTATGTGAATACTATCGGACAAGATCAGTCTATGTGTGTTATAAGCCTTGTCTCAGGCTGTCTGACTGTCCATCCATCAGTGCATATATTTGTTACTTTGTCAGTCCGTACCTCTGTCAGCCTGTCTGTCTGACTGTACATATAATACCTGCCTGTTCATCGTCCATCCACCTGTCTGCTCTATCCCTCCAGCGGCAGTGGGCCTGGCACTGAACACAGCGCCCGCTGGCAGCTCCCTGGGCACCTCAAGTCTCTTCAGCACGCCCGCCCCGGCCTTCGGAGCAGCACCAGTGGCGACACCGTTTGGATTCGGAGGGACAAACACTGCCACTGTTCGCCCCTTAGGTTAGTGCTGGTAAGCACCGACTCTTGCCTGCATGCTACACTCTGTAAACGTCTTTCATAGTAGCACTAGGTCACCGCTCTCTCTCTCTGTGGTAGTAGTAGTAGTAGCAGTAGTAGTAGTAGCAGTTGTAGCAGTAGTAGTAGAAGTACAAGTATCTCACTGTGTGGTAGTAAAGATAAAAAAGTTCTTATATAGCGCAGTATCCAGTCCTTAGGATTACTCAAAGTGCTTTACACGTTACCTTTTGGCAGACCTGTTCAATCGAACACCATCTTGACGTATCTGGGAAGCATTAAGCCACGCTGTAATTGCTGCATGTAAACTATTCATACAGAAATGTCCACCGCTGTCTATAGCCAGGTACCCATTCACACAGCTGATTGAACTGAAGCAACTTAGAGTGAATGAACGTATCAAAAATTTGAAACGGCAGCACAGAATTCAAACCTGAAAACTTGATTGAGAGTCCGATGCTCTAATCACTACGCTACTGTAGTACCAGCACTAGCCGATATCTATCAGTGTCCTCACAAGCTCTAATCACTGCGCTACTGTAATACCAGCACTAGCCAACATCTATCAGTGTCCTCACAAGCTCTAATCACTACACTACTGTAGTACCAGCACTAGCCGACATCTATCAGTGTCCTCACAAGCTCTAACCACTACGCTACTGTAGTACCAGCACTAGCCGACATCTATCAGTGTCCCCACAAGCTCTAACCGCTACGCTACTGTAGTACCAGCACTAGTTGACATCTATCAGTGTCCTAACAAGCTCTAACCGCTGCGCTACTGTAGTACCAGCACTAGTTGACATCTATCAGTGTCCTCACAAGCTCTAACCGCTACGCTACTGTAGTACCAGCATTGGCCGACATCTATCAGTGTCCCCACAAGCTCTAACCGCTACGCTACTGTAGTACCAGCACTGGCCGACATCTGTCAGTGTCCCCACAAGCTCTAACCACCGCGCTACTGTAGTACCAGCACTGGCCGACTTCTATCAGTGTCCCCACAAGCTCTAACCACCGCGCTACTGTAGTACCAGCACTGGCCGACATCTGTCAGTGTCCCCACAAGCTCTAACTACGCTACTGTAGTACCAGCACTGGCCGACATCTGTCAGTGTCCTCACAAGCTCTAACCGCTACGCTACTGTAGTACCAGCACTGGCCGACATCTGTCAGTGTCCCCACAAGCTCTAACCACCGCGCTACTGTAGTACCAGCACTGGCCGACATCTATCAGTGTCCCCACAAGCTCTAACCACCGCGCTACTGTAGTACCAGCACTGGCCGACATCTGTCAGTGTCCCCACAAGCTCTAACTACGCTACTGTAGTACCAGCACTGGCCGACATCTGTCAGTGTCCTCACAAGCTCTAACCGCTACGCTACTGTAGTACCAGCACTGGCCGACATCTATCAGTGTCCTCACAAGCTCTAACCACTACGCTACTGTAGTACCAGCACTGGCCGACATCTGTCAGTGTCCTCACAAGCTCTAACCGCTACGCTACTGTAGTACCAGCACTGGCCGACATCTGTCAGTGTCCCCACAAGCTCTAACCACTACGCTACTGTAGTACCAGCACTAGCCGACATCTATCAGTGTCCCCACAAGCTCTAACCGCTACGCTACTGTAGTACCAGCACTAGTTGACATCTATCAGTGTCCTAACAAGCTCTAACCGCTGCGCTACTGTAGTACCAGCACTAGTTGACATCTATCAGTGTCCTCACAAGCTCTAACCGCTACGCTACTGTAGTACCAGCACTGGCCGACATCTATCAGTGTCCCCACAAGCTCTAACCGCTACGCTACTGTAGTACCAGCACTGGCCGACATCTGTCAGTGTCCCCACAAGCTCTAACTGCTACGCTACTGTAGTACCAGCACTAGTTGACATCTATCAGTGTCCCCACAAGCTCTAACCGCTACGCTACTGTAGTACCAGCACTGGCCGACATCTATCAGTGTCCCCACAAGCTCTAACCGCTACGCTACTGTAGTACCAGCACTGGCCGACATCTGTCAGTGTCCCCACAAGCTCTAACCGCTACGCTACTGTAGTACCAGCACTGGCCGACATCTATCCGTGCCCCCACAAGTTCTAACCGCTACGCTACTGTAGTACCAGCACTGGCCGACATCTGTCAGTGTCCCCACAAGCTCTAACTACGCTACTGTAGTACCAGCACTGGCCGACATCTGTCAGTGTCCTCACAAGCTCTAACCGCTACGCTACTGTAGTACCAGCACTGGCCGACATCTGTCAGTGTCCCCACAAGCTCTAACCACCGCGCTACTGTAGTACCAGCACTGGCCGACATCTATCAGTGTCCCCACAAGCTCTAACCACCGCGCTACTGTAGTACCAGCACTGGCCGACATCTATCAGTGTCCTCACAAGCTCTAACCGCTACGCTACTGTAGTACCAGCACTGGCCGACATCTGTCAGTGTCCCCACAAGTTCTAATCACTACACTACTGTAGTACCAGCACTAGCCGACATCTATCAGTGTCCTCACAAGTTCTAACCACTACACTACTGTAGTACCAGCACTAGCCGACATTTGTCAGTATCCTCACAAGCTCTAACTGCGCTACTGTAGTACCAGCACTAGCCAACATCTGTCAGTGTCCTCACAAGCTCTAACTGCGCTACTGTAGTACCAGCACTAGACGACATCTATCAGTGTCCTCACAAGCTCTAACTGCGCTACTGTAGTACCGGCACTAGCCGACATCTGTCAGTGTCCTCACAAGCCCTAACTGCACTACTGTAGTACCAGCACTAGCCGACATCTATCAGTGTCCTCACAAGCTCTAACTGCGCTACTGTAGTACCAGCACTAGCTGACATCTATAAGTGTCCTCACAAGCTAAGCAGTAGGATTTGATAAGATAGTTGACTAATCTAACCCTGGCAGATATCCTACAGAATGTAGATGTTAAATGAATCAGTTGTACTTTATCCCAATTTACCACTTGTTATTGTGGGAACCAGCTTCCCATGCCTCATCTAAGAGCAGTTCGAAGGAATCCCCCAAAAATTTCCGTTTATATGTAGAATAGATAAGCTGGAACAGATGCAAACAAATCTAATTTATTTATCTGGAGTTGACTCATTGTAATGTAAACAGTGCAAGTATATTTGACTGTAGCTGTGATTATTACAAAGTAATAAGTTATTCTGATTTTCTCAGTAATAGAATAATCATGCTCATAAAGATTTTAAATCATAATTGGTTAAATCTGTGGTATAATCACCCCAACTATGGTAAGTAGTATTCAGTGTCTGTGAAGCTACCTTGCACGTAGTTTGAACCAGTGTAACATAAATTTACCCAAGAAAATTATATTTGTGATTACTTTCACAATTATTACCTTTAAGATATTTATTATAATATTTATAACATTATATTTAAAAACAACTAACAGACGGTTTAACCATCATTGTGACCGTGTTCACTTTTTGCCTCCAGGTAGCAGCACTACAGGACTGTTTGGAACGACGACTCAGACGGGGGGATTCTCACTGACCAATCCACTGTCAGCGCCTTCAGTGCCCACATTTGGGTCAACAACGGGGATGCTTGGCGCAGGGTTCGGAGCGGCAATGGCGCCCTTTGGGGTGGCACAGCCGGGGAATAACTTCACACTACAGAAGCCACCAGCTGGTAACAAGCGGGGAAAGAAGGCATGAACGGACGACTCGGGATCGCTAGTTCTTGTGATAGTGAACTTATTGGGAATAGTTGCCCTTTGCTGCGGGATAGCATACATGGGAAGGGCGATAGCTACATCCTCAACGTACTGCTTGTGTGATCAGGAACAGTTGCCCTATAATGTAGGACAGCAACCATTGGAAAAGGGTGATGGCTATACCCTCAACTACTGCCTGTGATCAGAATGTAGTGAGTTGTCGATCGGAGTCAGTACATCGGGTAACCTGAGAATATACTTCTCATCTAAACATTTAACTTCGATCACAGGCTTGAGGCTGTGCTAGGAAATTGTGGAGGTGAATGAATTTCAGTGAAGGAGAAATGCTTTATAAAGCCACTTCTAGACCTTGTAGTAAAGTTATTCTGCCGTATTGCTGCGTGGTTATGTGTATGACTGTTTGTGCAAGTCGTCATGTTCCAAACATTTCATTCCTGTTGATATGAAAGTATTCTTCCTGAAGTATTCCTCATGAAACGTTATAATCGGCCTAAAATTGTGTCTAGGTAAACACATTTTACAGCAATGTATCTGTTGTCATTAAAAAGCTATTCGGATTACTTTCTCAAATTGTTCCTAATTACTTCACATAGCCCTACAACAAATCAATATTTAATACTGAAAATTTATCACAAAATGTACAAATTATTTAAAAAATTGTGATGAAATTTGCCTTTGGAGTAACTTGACTGTGCGCAAAATTGAAATATGAATGAAGCCAAACTATGCATGCATAATTTGATTATTCTAAGTATTGCAATAAGCATAGTATGAAATGTGTTATGTTTGGTAAATCCAACGGAAAATTTAGGGGGAATAGACTACTTTCTTGAGACTAGCAGAGAGAACTAATAATAAATAAAATTCTTTAGCACCAACATACTTGGAAAATCCAAGCTCAGAGACAGAACTGACTGATTCTATCACGTGCATTTACTGTGGCATGGGATGATTTAAATAGTACTACCGGTACTTCATCATTTATTTCCACCGGTTATGCAGTATTTGGAAAGACATGGATTTATCTCCTCGGCAAACTTTGTGTGAAACAAGTATTTTCTCAACTGTAATAGGCTGCCATGTAATCAGTGTCATGTGTCAACTTCTTGTAATCAGTGTCGTGTGTAAACTTCTTGTAATCAGTCTCGTGTGTCAACTTCTTGTAATCAGTGTCATGTGTCAACTTCTTGTACGAAAGGACTATATTTGCAACAGCATACTGTTTTGTTTCCCACTGTATTTTATCACAATAAATGAGTTATATTTGCTACAAGTGTCATTGTTATAACGGCGACCAACATTGTATGGCATGTTTGGTAGGTTATTAGGTGAGCTGCCTTAACATGTTTTGCTTACACTGTAGTTAAATTTACTTTGTTTTCTTAAAACTCATGCTTTTTATTCCTTTGTATAAACATTTTAACATTAGGCGAGTACAGAAATATATTCACTTCTAGTTTTATTAGCTTTTTAAATAGTTTTGTATTGATAGGTGTGCCAAAAATGTGTTGTACAATGACACTATATTTGCTGCAAATATTCTGTATCTTTCAAGTTTGATCAAACGTGGAACGACGTGGGGCAAAGTATGACAGATTACTGTATTTCGTTAATAAAAATATAGAATGCAACAACAATACAGGACACATTCAGTCTGTTCAATAATGTCCTGATAGTATGTTTCTGATATTAATTGTAACTTGTTGGCACCCGGTTATAGAAACTTTCTTACTGCAGACAGTATAATGAATGTGGTAACTTCCAATGTTTCCACAAAACTACTATAATAAATGTTTGTGGTTGTAATTCAATAATTTTACATTAACAAAATACAACATTTGAGTCGTCTCTCAGTCACTCCTAGATTTGACAATAGGCCACAATTTCTTTGGCCGCTACACAATTAACAATCACAACAAATGTAATGGCTGCACGTTCGATTTTTAATTGTGATCTGACCCCTTTATTCATTCATAATAAACGGCTTAATTATAACAGCAGTTTATGTCGCAAACCAAATGTACCCTAAACACTTTAAAAACATGCCACCAAACTACTTTAATTGATTCTCCGACATAATCATCCACCCTTGGTTTTTGTTCACACAAGCAATAAAAAGAAATTTAAAATTAGCCATCTTCGTATTAAAAAGCAATATAAATTTTGGGAAGTCTTAAAGTGTCCATAAGTAATTAATCTTTGGCACATTAACAAATAAAATATTTTCATAAATATGCTGGTTTCTTTCACGTAAATATGATACGTAGCAATCAATTACAGTCGCTTAAGACGATTGCAATAAATATATGGCGAAAACCGCCTAACTTTGTATGGATAGCAACATGGTACAAGGACTCAAACGCTATTCACGCCAACATTGAAGGTTCTTAGTGATCTTCTAAAAACATTCACAAGCATAATTGTCCTGTATATTATGAAAATAAAACAGGTAACAATGTGTGATTAAATAATTTATACGTAAAATATACCAAAAATTAATTGTGTATAGCATGTCAAGGCTAGTTTCCATTTGGTGTCAATTGACGAGTTCTCATAAATCCTCCTACCTTTCTATATTGTACATGCATTCCTTGATATATTGCAGCCTGTAAATATTACACATTACAACTGCATGGCACACAAGTGAATAAAAGAATGTAAGAGAATTTAAGGTTATATAAATAGAACAAAGATATTTAATAGAAACAAGATATACCTGTAATTTTGATATACCGGTATTCTGCAATGCAATACTACATACACAAGTATACGATGAAACTTACTGCCATTGTGTGTAAGGTTTAACAAAGTAAATAGTAATGATACTGCATAATAACCGAATATGTCAACCGAGATGTTGCCATGGTTACTGTCCAATCACCTGATGTATCAACTGAGATGGTGCCATGGTTACTGTCCAATTACCTGATGTATCAAATGAGATGTTGTCATGGCTACTGTCCAATCATCTGATGTATCAACTGAGATGTTCCCATGGTTACTGTCTCAGTATCTGATGTCAACTAAGTTGTTGCCATGGTTACTGTCTAATATATGTTCTCAACCGACTAATCTAATCACCATTCTGATGTTGTCAACTGAGACGAGTCAATGACTAAGTGTAATAATGACATGTCGCCCGACACGTCATCTTGCTTAATTTCAGTGATGTGTCAACTGTAGTATTTTTCACCCAGCATCTTCATCGAGTCAATAATGGCCTGCCTGTAAAAAACATTAATCATCACCATTTTGTAACGAATGTTATTGAATAACATCAAAATCAGACTGTATGGCAGTCTTAGCCAAGACATCACTTAAGGGAGCTTTTTTCTGATTGGCCGACAACTGTACTCACAAATAAACAATCAGGTCCTGTTGTTGCAAACAATCAATAAGTTTTTTCTTGTCTTTCATAAATACATTTTATACAGGCTGTGAAAAAATTGTTTATTAATTTTTTTTTAATTGATGTATTAAAATAAGTCTTGTGCAACTGTGCATTGGTTAATATAACTTATTACTGTTATACTATCTAAACAATGACATATTTACATTTGGAAAATGTGTTCACAATTATTGGTACCAGCAGTTACAAATTAACCTTACAAAACTGTCATTAGTTTTGTTATTAATGTTACAGGCATTCAGGATTTTGTTGACAATATACCAGCTTTAAATAACATCACTTGATAGCACACAAAATAATGCTGTGAACAGTATAGGTCTATACAATATATACCACATATTTTATGATGCAAGTTTTTATACATCAGAGTAAACACAACAGTGGCAACCCACTGTGGACTCTGTACCAGGCAATTTCCTTAACATGCGTGTTTTTGGATTGTTTCTGAATGTTTTGTGATTTTGTTAAAATTGAGTTACTTATATCTTGGTTCAACAGTACTGTTAGGTTCGATCTAAAAAAAATACCGGTTTTAAAAATGCACAGAAATAGAGGTACTATGGAACGCAGCAGTACATATCAATGTCACATGACGCCATCACATGACAGTCACATGACTCACCTGAAGGCGTGCTGCTTGAAGAGGAAAGCGCTGATGTGTCCGGCATCAAGCACACGTACTTGTGCCTCGGGCCACAGTTCCTTCAGACTGATGACACTCTCTCGAGGGATATAGGCGTCCGACTTGGCGACAACAATGACAATGAGGCTTGGGTCGACGGGAATGGAGAAGTTGCCGAGATGAGTAAACTCATCCATCATGCCCGTCATGAAGTTCAAGGCCGTCTCTCGCTGCTCAGTGTTTGACTCCGTGAGCTTCACCAGGCGGCGCTTCAGTTGTGATATCTTATCGTTGCGCCATTGCGTCTTATTGTCGTCACCATGTGGCGGCGAC
This sequence comes from Escarpia spicata, assembly GCA_963995525.1. Classification (NCBI taxonomy): domain Eukaryota; kingdom Metazoa; phylum Annelida; class Polychaeta; order Sabellida; family Siboglinidae; genus Escarpia; species Escarpia spicata. Next base: position 10,294,439 of record OZ023215.1, on the reverse strand, counting down.
ACTTGTTTATTCTTTGTCGTTGCATCGGTGCTGCCCACTGGTGTATTGTTATTGTCGAGGTTGCTTTTTTCCGAATTGTTAGATTTGTGCAAGTGGCCTCTGTTGTGTGTGCTGCCAGTGTTGTTGTTGGCTGAGGCATCCCAGTGAGTCTGCATGGCCTGCAGACTGGCGGGGTAGGACCGCGCAAACTCCTGCCCCGCCATGAAGGCGGTGTTCTTGCGATCCTACACCAGAAATATCCTGTTGTATTCTGCCGACACTCGTTTATACATACAGTGAAACCACGCTTTATGGTCGGTCACCTATGGTAATACAGCCACCTCGCCATTACATGTTTATCAAAATTACAGTCAATTTAAATCATCATCACCACAATTAGATATGTTTTAAGACAAGACAAATAAACAGAGTGCATTGATGGTTAATTTACTTGGTAGGAATGTTTTATTCCTGGTAAAATACTAAGGTATTATTAACATTTTCTTAAGTGTTTAATCTTGTCAAAACTCTGAACAAACACACAAACAAAAGCTAGTTTGAGGTGGGAGTCTACAAGAAACCACACAACCAGATCCAACATTAGTGGTTTACCAGTGTGTGGCATCTCCTCCTTGATTTAATACAAGAAGCAGGATAAACTACAAGCCAGAAAGAAGATAAATGTTGGAGTGTCAATAGGTACTTGTATCAGGGAAGATAATAGAATAACTCTTACATGCTCGGGCGAGTGGATGCTTTGGGCAAACTCCTGCTCGAAGGTCATGTCACTCCGATACTGCTCCTGGAGCAACTTCCATGGGATAGCGCCACTCATCACACCCTGCAACAACAACACAGCCACTAATAACACCATGCAACAACAACACAGCCACTAATCACACCCTGCAACAACAACACAGCCACTAATCACACCCTGCAACAACAACACAGCCACTAATCACACCCTGCAACTACAACACAACCACTCATCACACCCTGCAACAACAACACAACCACTCATCACACCCTGCAACAACAACACAACCACTCATCACACCATGCAACAACACAACCACTCATCACACCCTGCAACAACAACACTGCCACTTATCACACCCTGCAACAACAACACAGCCACTCATCATACCCTGCAACAACAACACACCCATTCATCACACCCTGCAACAACAACGCACCCACTCATCACACCCTGCAACAACACACCCACTCATCACACCCTGCAACAACACCACACCCACTCATCACACCCTGCAACAACAACACACCCACTCATCACACCCTGCAACAACAACACACGCATCAGTCATCATCCCTGCAACAACAACACACGCATCAGTCATCATCCCTGCAACATCAACAACATAGTCAATCTTTCATTTCCGCTCAACCACTGTTATTCTACAGCATGTTTATTGTTCACATATCACCCCTGGCGTTAGAATTTTATGTTGTGGAGGTATTGCTGATGGGATGTTGTTGAAGGGATGTTGCTGAGGGTGTGCGGCTGGGGGTGAGTGACTGAGGGTGTGTTGCTGGGGGTTGTTACTGAGGGTGTGTTGCTGAGGGATGTTACTGAAGGGGTGTTGTAGGATGTGTTATTGAGGGGGTGTTGCTGCGTACCTTGGTGAAGGCTGTAGATGCAGTAGACCAGGAGAGACACGGGATGAGAGCGATCGGCTTCGGCCAGTTCGTTGCTGCCAATGACGCCATCTGGAGGAGAATCAAATCACTAGTGAGAAATACAAATTACTCCTCATTCAGCAAGCAATGTTTACAGCACTAGACATCTGGCCTAGTCTAAGTGAACAAGTCAGTTAAGATAACCAGATCAGAAAACATTAAACACAACAGCACTTCGTGGACAGAGATTTCATGGAAAATCGGCATGTTTAGGTTCAGATGCACAAATGTGTCTAGTATATCTCCCTAAAATATAAATTTAATCGTAAATCGTGACACATTTTGATGACCCGCATTGCAAAGCCAATTGCTCCAAATTTGAAGAATCGACCATATATACATATTATATACAGTATACATCTCTGTAAATAACAAGCTGAACAAATAGTAATAAACTAATTATAACATGATATGTACCAATCTGGATCTCCATAATACTCAATAAAATCATACTATGATACTGTGAGGGTTTATTTCAGAGTATCCTTCTCTAGAGTTAATTAGTCCACAACAGGATATACATTTACCCCCGTCTGGGATCTTTTCTCTACTTCCTCTGCCATAGACACTAGATAAGGGACCAATGGCAGTGTCTCTTCCAACAGGCAACATGAAGTGAATGAAATTGCCCCAAGTTTTGTAAAACCCTTGTTCCTTCAATCAACAGTCCCCCACCCTAATCACATGACCACTCCTCCCCTCAATGTGCATCAGAAAAATACATTAGTTGTATTTGCCGTACATGTCCTCCCATTGAGATACCAGTGAGTCCGAGCGGTCCCAGGCCTTCACGCTCACACCAGTGCAAGAGAGCGAGAGATTCCAGCACTAGGGCTCCCCCCATCACGAACAAGTCTGACACATTGTGCAGGTTCGACCGTCTACAAGCAAAACATCCTTATTACTGGTTGGAGCACAGATGCCGGCATGCAGTTGAACTGAGAAAGAATGTTTCTTTACGCAGGTTAACAGATTGGTTTGGTTGGGGGTTTCATATAAATTAATGGCACAAATTCTCTTGAATGAAAAGTGGAGAGGCAAACTGTGGCAAAGAACAATAGCTAAAGCAGCGATGTAATTAACCAGCCTCAGTTCTCGTAAAGGGAATTTTGATAACGAATATGTTACTACTTTTTATGTTACTTTAATCAGAGTTCACAATGCCATCTTGTAGTTTCGATATAAACTATTACTTTTTTATAACAATTAGAATGTAACGAGAAGTGGAAAGATAATTATATAACATAATAATGTTACTTACAATTGTTGTTTTGGCTTCCTCAAACCATCTGTGCAGAATCAAGGAAATAACTTCTGAAACTTCTTTAACTTATCCTTTGAAATAAATTTGATAGTTTCAATGACAGACCTTGGAATGGTTCATAAGAACCCGCCAATTTTTCTTAGAAATTTTTTTATTTAATTTTTTTCAAAATATTTGCAACTTATCTAAGCAACTTATGTTCAGACTGATGATGTTTACCATTTATGGCTATATTCTCAATCTGCCATCAGAGTTGTCAATTAGGATATGTAAGCTATATAGTTGTACCAGTGTGTGAGTTGTATCTAGAAGTGTTCGGTTGTTACCCTGTTGTTTAAAATAAAAAAAATGGTCCATCTTTAAATTGTGCATGTCCATATCTTGTCAGCCATTTTAAATATCAATGGGTGGCGTTTCCGAAACTACGATAGAATGCACAGCAATTAAGCACATGATTTTAATTTATTCCCTGGTGAATTCTATGCTTTGTTTCTTCTTGCTGAAACTGGTGTACACAAAGGGTAATGTTAGAAATTTCAAGATTTGTTCAAAATGTTATAGTCTAGCCTTGCTGCATTTCCATGCATTAAAATGTCTACATAAAATAATCAATGCAATAACTGATAATAACATAAAAATAACAAGATGATGGTTTAAATAAGACGTGGAAGGATACAGTATGGGTTCTCAAGAATGATGGAGCCGATGCCAGCCTCCTTGAGGAGTGGTCGTGCCATTAAAGTCCTCCTTCTCCAAAAGAACTGGACAAACAATTGATACATCCAATGAGAGAACTTGAACTATGAAGTAAATAAAATAATAATTGTCTAAACCAATATAGTGATAGCACAATAAATGTGTGCAGTTAAAAACAATAATCCATTATATCTGCCAAGCATTCGCGATGTTCAAACGGCAATAACTTAAAAACTCAAAATAAATCATGCGTACATCCAGCGGCATATTTGTAGATACGATTATTATCTTTACTATGCTATCGAAAAATATTAAATCTCATTTCAAGTTCGAGTATTCACAATGTTCGAACGACAATAACTCAAAAAGAAAACAAAATTCCTGTGTGCTTCTAGCGACACATTTAGAACATTATCATCTTTATGGTGATGTAAAGTAATATTAAATTCCGTAATTGCAATTTTAGTTACAGCCTGAAACACCAACCCACATAGATGTGCTCCTTGCTATATCCTAGCGGTGCTACCTGCAGTGACATCACCTCAACCGCTAGGTGTCGCAACAAACTGCATAAAATGTGCAGAAAAGTGCGACCAAAACTGGCCTTAAACGGAGGGGGTTAAACATTTTAGTGAATATCAGGACACTATTTTTTGAGTATATTTAATTCAAATTGGGAATAAAACAGGTTAATTTCGCTAAGTCTTTAATTATTTATAAAAAAATTGGCATTACCGTGGGTGCAATATACAAGACTTTTGTGAGATACTAATTACTAACAACTATTACATTAAAGATCTACTCACATGGTCCCCTGTTCCAGCCAAATGAATGACAACAGGTTTCTGGGGGCCTTTCCACTTCTTTGGGAAGACAGCTTGAAATCTGCACAATCACACATGTCCACAAATCTCAGCAACTAACAAAAACCTGATAAATAACAATAATAGAATATTGTTTACACAACAGATGGCATGCAAGGGTAAACAACTCGATTGCCGTAAATACCCAAATTCATTTAAATTATTTCCACTGTGATACGTATATTTAAAAAATATATAATCTTGTCATCAGCTAAGCTATTTTATCTTTAAATTAAGCTAAAGTATCATCACTGCAACCAAAGTATCATCACTGCAAACAAAGTATCATCACTGCAACCAAAGTATCATCACCAAATCTGGTCAAAATATTTTGTTTGTTTATTGCATGTTTGCCAGTTTGAATCTTATTGAATTAGCTGCAAATGCTCACATTCAACATTAAGGGAAAATGTTAATACCGACAGTTCATAAAGCAATCTCGATAACCAATAACTGAAAATGAAACTGTGGCAATGCAATTCATAATACAGCTGTATTAGTAACACAACAAACTCCCACCTTGCTGTTTCCAGTTCCTTCGACATGATCCCGGGAATGAGTTCAGAAAATGGAGATCTGAAGTGGCCCTCAATGATGCGACAGTTCGTTTGTTGTTCATCCTGGAAACAGATAGCGGACACCATGTAGAGTCGTAGACATTCCATTTCATGTATTCAATGCAGATTTGAAGAGGAAACAAATTGCATAGCAGATTTCTTATGAAAGCTACACAATTTTCTTTCCTGCAGGTATAACACAAAGTCCGAGAGATGGTACCACTAAAACTGTACACAGATTTACGTAAACAATTCAACCAAACAAAAACAGCAATGTTACAGCTGGCAAGTTGTACTCAGTATGTCCATCCATCCTCCAGATACTGCTATGAAGACTATTGTTACATCATCTAACTCATATACAGCTGGCCTTACCTTATCAATGGTGATAGAGTAATTTTACCTTGTCGATGGTGATAGGTTAATCCTACCTTGTCAATGGTGATAGGGTAATCTTACCATGTCGATGGTGATAAGGTAATCTTACCTTGTCGATGGTGATAGGGTAATCTGGAGGGACCAACTTGTAGCATTGATCTCGGTCAGAAATTATTTGTCGCCATTTGAACAGGCTGAAATACAAGTTGAAACATCTATCAGAAACCATAATAGTTAATACAGCTAAGTGCACATCTCAAAATAAAGTACATCATTTAACATCAGTTTTTAATTATTTGCAAACACCGGTTCATTTCAAACAAAAATAATCAAACTAGTATTGACTACACGACCTCTTGGTATTGACTACATGACCTCCTGGTACTGACTACATGACCTCCTGGTACTGACTACATGACCTCCTTGTATTGACTACATGACCTACTAGTACTGACTACATGACCTCCTAGTATTGACTACATGACATACTGGTATTGACTACATGACCTACTAGTATTGACTACATGGCCTACTAGTATTGACTACATGGCCTACTAGTATTGACTACATGGCCTACTAGTATTGACTATATGGCCTACTGGTATTGACTACGACCTACTGGTATTGACTACGACCTACTAGTATTGACTACAGGACCTACTAGTATTGACTACAGGACCTACTAGTATTGACTACATGACCTACTAGTATTCGCTACATGACCTACTAGTACTGACTACATGACCTACTAGTACTGACTACATGACCTACTAGTATTCGCTACATGACCTACTGGTATTGACTACATGACCTACTAGTATTCGCTACATGACCTACTAATATTGACTACATGGCCTACTAGTATTGACTACATGGCCTACTAGTATGGACTACATGACCTACTAGTATTTGCTACATGACCTACTGGTATTGACTACATGACCTACTAGTATTGACTACATGACCTATCCTAAGTCGGTCTTTGGCAACTGGAAACTTTTAATGCTCATATAAGTATGTTGGACAGTTGTGAAACAGATACAAACTTTTGCCTATAACCAGTCGATTGGTACCATTTCCGATGGGTGCTCATAGTCATACTGACATTTTCCCAGTATTTTGCGATTCAAACTGACTCATCACTAGCATTGTTTTACTGAGTCTTATCAAAGTTAATGGTGTTAACCCATAAATACTCATACAATGCAGGTGAAGTAGACCCGATTTTGTATGTTTAAACTTGGATCTGCTAAGCCGCCGAATTATGGTAACTATGAACTAAGTTTATTCGGGTGAAAATGTATGAAGTCTGTTTGACTACGTCAAGTTAAAAATAAGCAGAAAACTGTTCAAGTGACCCTTGTAATATTCAAACTTTCACAAGTTCTTTATTTATTTTGTATTTAACGATCAAATACAAATTCTGTCAATGATGTGAACTCTGACCTTCTGAGGTAGCCTGGGTTACCCCAGCCCTTAGTGAAGTAGCGAGAGGTGATGAGGCTGCGAGAGAGCACGTCTAGTTTACTGACCATGTTGGATCACCTCGGCACACCAATGCCATCACTGCAACCAAAGTATCATCATTGCAACCAAAGTATCATCACTGCAACCAAAGTATCATCACTGCAACCAAAGTATCATCACTGCAACCAAAGTATCACCAGTGCCATCACTGCAACCAAAGTATCATCACTGCAGCCAAAGTATCATCACCTCAACCAAAGTATCACCAGTGCCACCACTGCAACCGAAGTATCATCACTGAAACAAAAGTATTACATCTGCAACCAAAGTACCATCATTGCAACCAAACTATCATCAGTGCCATCACTGCATGTTTGCAACAAAAGTATCATCATTCTAACCAAAGCATCATCATTCCAACCAAAGTATCACTACTACACTAGTGCCATCACTGCAGCCAAAGTATCATCACTGCAACCAAAGTATAACCATTGCAACCACGTGTGCACAAAGTATAATCAAGTACTGACAATGTCTGAATCTAGTGCTTAAAAAAACAAACCATTTAAACTGTTAATGTCATTGTATTGAAGCGGGAAGTTCCTGAGTAGAATACTAATTACTGTTGAAAAAGAGGTGAGGAAGGCTTGTGGGGTGTCAGGTATTTTGGCCTTCGCTGGGCTCAGCCTTTGGTTCGAACTCCAAACTATGACCGCTTTTGCTACCAGTGAAATATTTCCATTTGCGTGTAGCGAACCGACCATTAGGCGTGCAACCGATGTTAGTCCCTACTTAGACTTAGTCTTAGACTTAGTGGGCAGCGTTGTCTGAAAGGACTCATAAATTATAATTGCTATTTCAAGTTCAACTTGTGTATTCTAACTAACTGCACCATAATTAATGGTGTTTACCGAATATCTTGTTGTGCAGGACAATTATAGCTGTTCCAGCTACCCTTGGCACCCAACAACCACGGGCTATATAAAACATGCTGATCTACGGGAGTGGCTTCTTTCAATGATTCATGTCCTCAGTCACGGACTCGGCCTCAGCCTCATGCCGGTTACAATGACAATACAACACCCCACAGCCCAGGACGCATGCTTCGCTGCTGAAAGTTAACCTCCAAAAATATTATTGCGTGCATGAAATATATGGATGTCACAGTGCTACGACCTTTTCGGACCAACTGATCAAAGACGTACCAGCACTGTTGTCGGTGTATTAAAGCGATAACCTTTAAACGTCGGTCGTGCCACAAGTCGGACGTCTTAGCCTCGGTTACCCGGTCATTAACAAAGGGAGCATTAATTTACGAACACGGCAGATTTTGGTATTTCACGGATCGAAAACTGTACCTATTTTTTTCATATTATTTATGCGTTAATTGTTAGTATTTCGACATTATTTATATTAGTTACTTACGTATATTTGGGTTTATTAAAATAAATCAAATCAGGCAAGGTGCACCATGTATAAACACAAATTTAACATAACAATACTGTTTATCGCCCATGGCATATACTATGTCTATGATATAGGCATATTGCAACATTGAATTTACATTTATAGAATATTTACAAGATGCTACAACCCATTGTGCAGAAGTTGCATACCAAGCGTATAATCTTGGCCAGTGGGTCACCAAGAAGGAAACAAATTCTACAAAATATGGTACGGTAAAACTTCAAAATGACAAAATTGACAATTATATTATTTATGCACAATATTATTATAGAATATAGTGATTCTGATTCTTTTCAGGAGCATATTTTATAGTTGTATATATGTGGGTATTTGGGGTACCGGAATATTTATTGCTAGTGGCACAGAAACACGGCCAGCTGTGCCTGTAGTCACCATCATAATATAAATGAGTACCAAGCTACAGGTACACGTTGATGAAATAAAGAAGTGGTAACTGTTGTGCAGTATTTACAAGGTGGCTTAATATTTCCAAGATAAATGCTTCATTGTGACCCATTTTAGATATACAGGCCTGATGTACACCCTGTATCTTTGTTTTTGTGTGTCTGTGTATGAATATACTGGATCAGACATTTTTTTATATATTTCTAATGCTAAAATAAAGTAGTAAATTAGTAATACAAGCTATGTTTAATTATGATACAATTACAGGGGCTGAAGTTTGAAGTGATGCCATCGACATTTGAAGAGGACCTAGATAAAAGTTCCTTCTCTCATCCATATGATTATGCGATGGAGACTGCGAAACAGAAAACATTAGAGGTGGCCATGCGTTTGTCATCCGAACAGGTTGTTGATTCATTCTGGCCACTCCAGTAACAATTAAACTACTATGATGTAGTAAATTACTTACCGAGAATACTATGTATCTTTCGTATTTGTTGTATCAGTATGACCAAATAAAAACTATCCTACAAATAAACGTAAACATGTTTACACAGTTGCTAAGAAGTTAGTAATAACCAATATTAAAAGGTGGGTTTAATTTTGGACCTTACATATTTGTTACACTAACATTGACACAAGTGTAGATAGTGTGTATATTTTTTTATAATGCTCGGTGTACAGCATTATTGTATTGTATTGCTTTTCCCATGACTGTTTATCCAAAATAATTGTTAATCCAAACACCTACACTGGAAACCAATATGTCTGGGTTAACATGGCTCCTCTGTAATCAATATCAAGCAAGTTCATTAAAAGTTCATTTATATTTTTCAGCGATGTCCTGACCTGCTTATAGGTGCTGACACTGTTGTCGCAATGGAAGATGAAATATTTGAGAAACCTACAAGTAAACAAAAGGCATTTGAAATGCTTTCCAGGTAATAAACCTGTTTTGTTTGATTAATAACAATTAATGATATCATGTTTTGGTGTTGACCATTTTATGTTGCTGTAGCCAATTATTATTGTTTATCAGTCTTTTGTTAACGTGTTAATATCTAAAAATTTGGTTCAAAATAATAGGCTGAAAAGGTATATTTTGTCCACTTTTCAGCAACTTTAATTTAACTTAAATGTGACAGAAATTAAAAGGTACACTGTCATTAACTTGAGGGTAGTTTATATAGTGCAGTGATATTTTATTTGTCATAAAATTAAAAATGCTTGCACTGCAGGTTGAGCGGTAGAACACACACTGTCTACACGGGTGTTGTTCTGGTGACACCACAAACAGGTCTGACACTTTACAATGTTCCATGTATTTAACTAAGATGCGGTTGCATAAGTTTGCAAAGTATCCAGAAATATAGCATTACGTATTGGGGGATGGTGGTTTAGTCTTCGCCAGTGCAAATTTTTTTCAAGTTGCAGCACCTAGTGAATGGAACTGGCATTAATGCATACTGACATTATTGATAATATAAAAAACAGAGTAGATAGTGTCTTATTAGCAACAAAATCATATTAAGCTGCCCTTTTTATAGTTCATAATCATGAGTAAATCAATATGGTGTTGCCATGCATCAATAATTTAGGATTATTCCTTAAAGACTATGTTATCCACTGCAGGTGACCCGAAGGGAGTATCATTTGCCACAGACCGATTCCAAGTGAATGCATTTCATGAAGCCACAGATGTCACATTTGGAATACTCTCTGACGAGATTATAAAAGCCTACATTGCAACTGGAGAGCCAATGTAAGTGGAATTGTTTCCTTAAATGCAGTCAGAAACTGAAGTTGTCTTTTATATAAAGAAACAGACTCTAATGTTTATTTATTTATATCTCTCTCTTTATTTATCTCCCTCCCTCCCTCCCTCCCTCCCTCCCTCCCTCCCTCCCTCCATTTTCAGCATCAACATGCAAGAATTCTCTCCCTAACCATGCAAACATATGTATTGTTGTTTTTATTAAAGGGATAAAGCTGGAGGTTACGGCATCCAGGCAGTGGGAGGTTCTCTGGTTGAGGCCATCCACGGAGACTACTTCAATGTTGTCGGCTTCCCTCTGCATCACTTCTGCAAGCAGCTTCTTCATCTGTACTCCACAGAAACAGCATCTTGACATATGCCAGGACATCACCCCAAATCATAGACATGACACTCAATTTTAATAGTTAATTATAGTAATTAAAACATAATTAAATGCTTACTTTTACTTTGGACATTCACAGTGTTCTGCCTAGGTCGAACTTGTAGGGCGTTACGCCCTGCCCCTTTTCAGTGACGCCCTTGTACCCAAAAAAGGCAAAAAGAACGCCATGTCTTTTTTATGCGACGTCCTGCTATATTTTGCACCTAACCCTACTCATGGCTACAGACGGTTACATGATTGTGTATATTAATTTGCGGGCGCTCTGATCTCGAAACGCATCCCGATCGCGCCACACGCACGGTTAGATTATTCCCAACTGAGCGCATCCCGCAATCGGGAATGGATGCGTCACGAGTTTGTGGCACTTGCAGATACTCGATCGTCTGCAAGCACCCCGATGTCGACTACGTATCCCGATCGCGCCACGCGGTCATTTCGATTGTTCAAGCGACCCTACTTCGACTCCTACCCCGGTCGCCATTAAATTCTTAATCGTGTGTGCCAAAAATATTAAATACGTTGATCTGAGGAGACGCCGACCTTCGAAAGTGGATAAACCAGAGCGATGGACTTTCGAGGAAAGTACTACATACATATCGCCAAGCATTCCTTATTTTAATAGTAGGGTGTCTAAGGGATACTATCGTTACTTGCCGGATAAAAGCATGAAAATTGGACCATGTATGTAAAATGTTAGGGCGAATCCGATTAGAGAGGGCTTCACGTCAGATTTTGTATCCTTGACCTTGAATTTCAAGGTCAAACGTTACTGAACGTGAAATATATCTTTTCCAATACCATATCTGCATGTTTTTGTATATATGTATGAATGTATATGCGTAGTTCTGTATGGATGCATGTATGTGTGCATGTATGTGTGTCCATGACCTTGAATGTCAAGGTCAATTTTTGGTTCACAAAAAACATCAGTTTTTGTTTATATGAATATATGCATGTACTTATGCATGCATGTGTATATGTAAGTATGTATATAGGTGTGTATATCTGTGTGTGTATGTATGTATGTATGTTATTTACCCAAAATGTCAAGGTCAAGAATTACTGAAAGTGATATATATAATATATATTTATAAAAGATATATATATATATATTTATAATATGTATAATATATATGAATGCATGTGTGCATTTATTCATGCATGCTGCACACACTCACACACACTCTCTCTCTCTCTCTCACACACACACACACACACACACACACACACACACACACACACACACACACACACACACACACACACACACACACACACACACACACACACACACACACACACACACACACACACACACACACACACACACACACACGTCTGACGTGTTGCACCAATGCATCCTCTGTTGGTGGCAGACGATCGAAGGCGCAGTTTTTCTTCGTGAAATGTTCTCGTCTTGTCTCGTTAACAGACGTTGCTGCACGTGACTTGTCATGCATTGTGATGACGAACTTCTCCATCAACTTAAATTCTAGACTAGCCACGTCTAACTTGACAAACGATAACCTCGCTATGGTTGCAAATGTCTCTGTCACACCAGAACTTCAGACCAAGTCTTCCAAGGCGACCTTTCCCCACGCCATGGATCGCTGAAACTACATCACAGTCCGTCATGGCAATGAACATCAGGAGTCCCTTAGCCATCCGCTCTCCAAGGCTGTCAGAAACGGTGTTGACGTGTACGTTTCTTAAATTTCGCCCTCTTCCGAATGCCCCCCACAGTTGGAAGTTACTGACGGTCGTTTTCAAACAGAAGAATAATTCAATGAAGATGACGGCAACATCCGTGTCTACAGTGCGCACCACGACCGTCTTCGCCCCTTGCTGAAGAGCGTGTAGTGAGTGGTACACTTCACGCGTGTCTACCTCCTCGTGGGAACACAATTCATTCATGACTGTCCCATAAGCAGCTATACTGTCACCAGTGGTCATTGTCACGCACACCACCTTGTCTTCTGGCCATTGCTCCGTCTGGATTGCTTCTCCAAGAAACTTGAAAAGATCCTCCTTGTTTTTCAGTCCCGCAGGAACTCTGGCCATTTCTTTGGAACCTTTGCTTGTCTTGTAACTCGCACTCTTCCAACGTCTCCCCGCTTCTCCTGGCTATTAATTTCAAGCTCGTATCTAAATATTGTTCCACACAAGGTCCAACCGCGATGTTGATTTAAGTTCCCTTTTGATGAATGGTATGAACACTTGCACGGCGTATTCCTGGAACGTTGCGCAGCCTATAGCGGCACGGCAAAGCCTCAACATGTAAGTTAGGACAGGTCCATCAAAAACCTTTGCGTCTACAAATGGAGGAGTCTCGGTTTGGTCGGGAACATCAAGACAAGACAGCAGGTCCGACTTTGAACCAAACCTCACTTCCCCAAATTGTGATAGAGAGGGCTGGAAAGGTTGGTTCTAGTGTGCAAAAAAACACAGCAGGGTCGCCATCGCGGACTTGATTTTCGATGTACAGCTTGCCAAACAGTGATGCGTCTGACTTGATATTCAGCAGTAGCGAACCTCTCTTCTTCTCCAGCTTCGGTTTTCTTAGCGTGGGGAAGCCATTTCTCTTGATCGGGGTGCTGAACGGTGTGCTCATTTCGTGTAAGACATTCAACCGGAATGCCTCTTATTGTGCCTGGCCCACAGTCTTCAGCTTCCCTATGGTCTCCACCACGGATTGTGACGAGTGCAGACACATCGGAGTGGCACTTTCGCTGAGTAGCCAAGGTTTCTTTGTGGTGCTGTTTTTTTTCTTCAAATTCTTGCAAGGGTCGTGCTAACTCTGGCCCGGCGAGGAGCCATCTTTGAAGAGCTGCTGCGTTTTCAGCGAGACCGGTGATGCCTCACATCCACTTCACGCCTTCAGGTGGCTGGGAACCGGCAAACTAGACGTCAAGGCTGAAAGGAAGAAGTTGGTAAACAAGAAACCACCGAGTGTAGATATACCACACAAATCGGAAGAAAAAAGATCGAATTCCAACTCGAACTGCGAAATCGAATCGAGACACTACAGGAACTAGACGACACCGACATCATGAGCAAAAACATCACTGAGATGATCCAACTTGTGTATTGTGGAGTTTGCATGTTTAAGTAGACAGATTACGAATAGTAATCAACTACACATGAGGTTGGCGGTATCCCAGAGTGCCTCTGGTATGTATTGCAGAAACGGTACAAAACACGGACGGACATTTACAACTAGTACCCGTTACATCAATATACAACATTTCTCCACCTTAAAATAGAACTATTCTAAAGAACCATCTGCGACTAATGTAGCAAGCTTATACTAAGAGTAACTGGGTGAATAATCACAAATTCAACTTAACAACAGGTTTGATAGCTCGTGATGAACGCCTGACAGCAGCTGGCGACTGAAGGACAATCGGTGTTGGTGACCCTAACCCGTTAGGTGCCTTAGGTGCTTGTTCTGTTTGCCTTCCATGACCTACTGGATCGACCGGATCAACCGGATCGACCACTACAGGCTCTGGCTCTGATGTCACGACAATGGGAGGTGCAATCGCGACATCACTCCAACCTTCTGGTGTAGCTGGGTGGTCATCATTCGCGACCATGTGGTCCACATGAACGGATCGCCTCCTGTTTCCTGGCAGTCTGACCAAATATGTCGGTGGCCCTAAAACTCTGACCACCGTTCCCAGTGTCCACTTCTCCATTCCTCCTCTCATGTTTCTGACTCTCACTCTCTAGTAGACGTCGAGCTTGCGAAAGCGTGAATGAGCTCCATCATGCTGTTGTTTCTGTTTTAATTGCCGATCTTGCACTTTTGCTTCGAGACTAGGTTTCGTCATCGCAAGTCTGGTGCGTGGCGCTCGGTTCAGGAACAACTCCGACGGCGTTTTATCCATAAGCGAATGCGGTGTGTTTCGGTACTGAAACAGTATGTCCGACAGACGGTGTTGCAATGGTAGCTGGCTGTTGGATTTTGCAAGCATCTTCTTGAACGTCTGGACATTTCTCTCCGCGAGGCCGTTCGTCGCCGGGTGGTAAGCTGGACACCGTATGTGCTTGACGCCATTCAACCTCAAGAAACGACCAAATTCCTCGCAAGCGAACTGAGGTCCGTTGTCAGATACCACCTCGCGTGGTAAGCCAAATGCTGCGAACATTCTTCTCAGTTGCACTATCGTCTTGCTTGCAGTAGTGCGAGATATTGAGACCACTTCCAGCCACTTTGAATGACTATTCACCACGACAAGGAAGTTCTGTCCGTCTTTTTCTGCAAAATCCACATGGATACGTTCCCGTGGTCCCGTAGCCCCCGGCCGTGGCACCAGTGGTGCTACCTGTGCTCGCTACCTGGCTGCATCCCCGACAGTTTCGGACACAGTCCTCGATGTCCATCAACAACTGGTCTACTTCTATAGCGATCTGGGGATTGACACTGAAAATTGCACCCCAGTTAAGTGGTATCTGCTTTAACCAATCCCGCCCCATCAATGCTGGTCGTGACCCTTTCGCCATAAATACCTGCAATGAATGCTTGTTACCACGATATCTGACAGGCACACACAATTTACCTGGGATTAGTTCTCCTGTGTATGACCTTAGCTTCAGACCGGTTTGTTCTAGTGGAAAGCTACGCAAGACATTTTTGTACACATTCTCCGGTACAATAGACACCGCCGCCCCAGTATCTACAAGCATTGACACATTGTGTCCATTTAACTCCATGTTCACATGTATGCCTCTCTTAACCTCGCTAGCTGTGTACACTCCATGTAGACCTAGGTCACTTTGACTGCCATAAACATCAGTAGCCTCATCAACATCATCATCAACATTAGAAACCTCTCTGCCTACACTGATCTCCCTTCGGCCTTTTGACTTGCACATTTTTGCTACATGACCAATTTTACCACACAAGTAACATTTCTGATCAATGAATTTGCATTTAGCAGCAGAGTGGTGTCTGCCGCACCGGAAGCACTCTCGGTCGGCCGGCACCATCGTCTGCTTCTGTCTTGGTGATCCCCGACTAGTCACGTGATGCACCGCTGCCGTCGCCGATGGAGTATCTTCGGGCGTTTCATTGAACTCCGCTGAGCTCTTCACGGCCATTTCCTCGGCGATCGCCGTCTGATAAGCCTCATTGAACGTTAGCGAATTGTCTCTGAGCATTAACTTCGCTTGTACCGCCGTCAAGTTCAGGCCCTTTACGAACATGTCTCTCAGAGCCTCATCTTGATAATCACATGGGTACTCACATTCACCGGATAACTCACGCAACGCCAGCGGATACTGCGCCACTGTTTATGAAGGCCTACGCAGTCTTTTCATGAATTTGTTTCTCAAGCCTATGATTGTTAGTTGCTGTTTGTAAACCGTGGTCGCCGCACGAATTACCTCATCGTAGTCCGCATTTGCCGGTGTCTCCGGCTTCAGTTGCGTCTTCAACTTCGCGTAGCATTCAGCGCCAACATTTGACAGGAAAATGCTCTTTTTGACATCTGCGGATACGCCGTTACTGATCACGAAGAACTCGAACCGTTCAACGTAGTTTTCGAACTTCTCCTTCTCTTCCACATACGGCTCGAAGCGGGCGCTCTTCCCCGACATGCTTAAGTTCGTTTCCTCGTCGCCATTGTTGTGTATTGTGGAGTTTGCATGTTTAAGTAGACATATTACGAATAGTAATCAACTACACACGAGGTTGGCGGTATCCCAGAGTGCCTCTGGTATGTATTGCAGAAACGGTACAAAACACGGACGGACATTTACAACTAGTACCCGTTACATCAATATACAACATAACTAAGTGCAACAAGTGTAGCCAAAGCAATCAATAGACATGTAGTGACGAGAATATCGTCACCGACACGAGCACTAATGAAGAAACAACGAGAAATGGTGGATAACGGCGACGTAAAAAACAAATAGAGCACGCAGAAATATGCAAGACCATCAAAAAGAAAGCGAAGGACATCAGAAAGTACAAACAAGAGATCATACGAGAAGCGAATATGTCATCAAAGAGCCTGAAGAAAGCAAGAAGAACGCATGCAGGCACTCGGCCGAGACAGACTGATTACACTTCCAGACAAGCAAGGTAGAGAAATACAAGACCAATATATGATCATGAAATGAATAGAGGAATTCTACACCGAGCTATACGACAGTGAACAGAATACCATAATTCACACCGACCCGAAAGATGTACCATTTATAACACCATGGGAAGTGGAAGCTGCGCTAGGAGATATGAAAATGGGAAGACATCAGGCAACGACCATGTAAACATTGAAACATCAAAAGCAGGAGAAGATACCATCTCGAAGACACTGGCTAAGCTGAGTACTAAATGCTTATCAGAAAGACGAATACCCACCTCTTGGAAGAACGCAGAGATGGTGATAATCTTCAAAAAGGGAAATAAGAAAGACTTAAAGAACTACAGACCGATATGTCTGTTATCAAACATCTACAAATTACTCACAAAGATACTAACGAATAGATCAGAGAAGACACTGGACGAAAACCAACCACGAGACCAAGCAGGATTCAGAAGCAGGTACTCAACGACAGACCATATACACGTTATAAACCAACTGAAAGAGAAGTGCCAAGAATATAATATCCCGCTCTGCATCGCTTCGTCGACTACGAGAAGGCTTTCGACTCGGTGCAAACTCAAGCAATTCAATACTGACCTCCCGTCAAGAACAGGGGATAGAAGATATATGTGTACATCGATCTCCTGAAAGACATCAACAGCTCGGTGACAGTCCACCTACACAAAAAGAGCAACACGAATCACATGACTGATGTTAGGTATAGGGTGGAGGTACTATCTCGAGGTTTGAAGGTAGAATAGAACAGACGAGTCCAGGACCCGACAGAGCAAAGAAATGTAATCTGGTCTCTTCTGTGGAGAGAAACCATTACGGTGCGGTTGGCAAACATGAAGTCTATACCCAGTGGTGGCTTTGACGTTGTATTTCTCCATGCATATATAGAGTAGAAGAAATACCGGAGGTATGTGGAATATATATATATATTATGATTGAATGTTAGATTAGAGGTATTGGCTTAAACATCTAGTTTTTTCGTTGTTATAATTGTGCCAAAGGGTGTGGTCAATAATAAAGAAATATGGTCAGCGCAATGCTACTGGTATCTCGAGATTTAGGGGGATGGCGAATCATCGCTCTGTTAAGTGAAAGTTAGATAGTAACAGGAAGCGAACATAGGTTGTATTACGGTGTCACAGATAATGATTATTGGTGTATAGTTTGTTAGGACTTGGAATATGTAAGGTGGTGGGGTTGTTATTACTAATGGGATATTGGGTCCGGATATGTATATATTTATGGCGAACATTAACTACATATGTTTGTTTGTAAGTACTATAATTGTATATATATGGTGTCGGTGGAAAAACATATGATATGAAGGGTATAGTTTACACACCAAGGAATAAGAATATTTTATTATTATAGTTATTATTTATTGTAGTGTCGGGGCGGGGTGAAGTCTGACAAAGTGCACTCGAGGGCGGTAGACGTCGAGTAACACCTCGTGTAACAACAGTGCGAGAGTAGACGGCATACGCGACAATGGAGAATGCACACCCGAAGAGGGAATTCCCGATGAATCGAGTGAGAACTACTTCGCTCGACTACTGAGGGACACATTATCTTCAAGTTGACAGTGATGACGAAATGTGGTATCGTTCTTTATAAACATTATGTTCTCGCATCTCTACATTGCGAGTGCCACGCAGACAGCCGTAGGGTGTTGAACTGTTGTGCCTATATGGCGATTATGTTATAGAATCTTTTGATGAATTAGTATAGGATTGAAGAACTGGTCAATCCTTGTGTACCTGTGAAATGTTATGATAGAGATGTATGTACGTAAGACTTTGTATGATAAGAGGTTAGGGAGGCTGACGAGTCTTCCTTGAAGAATCACTGTACTTTGTTTTGTGGTTTGGAAGATGGGCCAATAAATTTGGAAAATTCTTTAATTGTGTATAACTACTTATATATCTCAGAACCCGGATATTTATTAGCAAAGCCTGGCGGTTCTTGACACTTTGGAACCTGCTTGAAGAGACAAGTCTTCAACTCATGCGTACTTCCAGCGATGACATACGGCGCGGAAACATGGGCACTCACCATCCAGGCAAAGAACAAGCTAACATCTGCACAAACAAAGATGGAAAGAAGTATGTTAAACATCACATATCGGGAGAGAAAAACAAACATTTGGGTAAGGCAGAAGACAAAGGTCATAGACGTGACAGAACAAATCAGAAGTGGACCTGGGCAGTGTATGATTGCTGCTTTTAAATGAAACACACCATTTATCAGACTGAACGAAACATGGCCGTCGTTTATTCTCTGATCCGACCAGCACCGGAGAAATCCGAAGTCAACGGGATCCGTCCGTAATACATAGGCTACGTATGTATATAACATGCAGGGAGCGGCTATATTGCATCCCTCTCTACCTTGATTACTTAGTCACATTTGTTAATTAAAGGAACTCTGAACTGCAATAAAGTTTGTGTCACGGATTCCTAATAAGTGTTCGTTGTGAAAACAGATGAACGCACAAACATGCCATGTTATTTAACTGAACACTTAACTAGATAACGGATATGAAGGGCAGCGATCCGCCTACACCCTTATATCGTGTAACTAACTATATCTAGAACGGGCAGCGATCCGCCTACACCCAATTTCTAGATTTGCTCGATTAAGCGCTGTCGCTTCTTTCGAGCTCGTTGTGGACGGACAGCTTGCAGAGCAGGTGGCTTGAGCACCTCTTCGTCATCGTGACGGGTCTCAGACGACTCATCATCTGTTGGCGGGTCGTCGTCCGCAGCTGTGTCCTCGGGATGATGTCGTGCGATTTCATCGGGTGACAAGCCTCGCACGCGACGGAACTTAGACACATTTCGCGTCACCGTGGACCCATCACCACGCACGGCGGTGACCATTGGTCCTTTCATTGCACTGACGATGAGCGGTGTCGGTGCGAACGGAGTAGAGAGTTTGTTCACTCTAGGCTGCTGTATAAGCACAACCTCTCCCATTTGTAGGTTCACGTGTGAAGCGTGTGCACGCTCGTCTGAGTACGCTTTCATTCTCGCTTTTGCACGAGCGTCTTGTCTGCGAACGACTTCATCTTCTGGGTGCACGCTCTGAAGCGTTGGCAGCTCAGGTAGCTTAGTTCTCGGTTCTCGACCAAACAGTAGTCGGTGAGGTGTGAACAGCGTAGAACTATGCGGAGTAGATCGATAGTTTCGAAGAAACTGCTGCAGTTCGCGACGCCAGTTGCGATGTTGAATAATGGCTGAACGTACTGCCTTCATCATTTGCTTGTTGAAGTTCTCCACTTGTGCATTCGCCATCGGCCATAGCGGTGTGATTTTGCGGTGACGGACGCCACACGACTGCAAAAACTGTGACCACGCATTACTCTGGAATGGTGGGCCATTGTCCGGCTTTATCGTTTCTGGATATCCGAACATGGCAAAAATGGACTCCATGATCGGCATAACTGTCTCTGCTTCTGGTCACGTGAACGACTGGATATCTTGAATATTCATCTGTGACGCAGAGTAAATATTCGCCTGTCGGTATTGGGCCGCAGAAATCAATGCTCAAATTGATCCACGGGTCTCGCGGTAGAGTAGTCATGTTTAATGGCTCCATCTGGCGGCGGTTGGAGTTTGCAACACACGGAATGCAACCCATGACGACTGCTTCCGTTTCTTTGTCTATCCCTGGAAACCACACTTTGCTTCTGATCAGAGCTTTAGTCTTGCAGATGCCCTGATGACCCTCATGTGCCAACCGTATGACACGACTGCGAAGTGCTGGCGGGATGACAATGCGAGAATCTCGTAGCAGAAAGTCTCCATTTTCTCCCACTGTCAGTTCATCCCTCACTTTCCGGAATGCAGCAATGTCAGCTGACTCGTTGTTAGCTGTGTCATGCCAACGACCTATGCGGATGACCTCGATGACCTTGTTTAAGGTCGCGTCTTGTCTTGTGTGCACCTTAATTTCGTCAAGGGTGATGGCATTTGGCGTAGAGCTGTCAGCAATGTGATTGATGAAGTCCTCAGGCATACGCTGCGCTTGGCTGACTTTTGTTGCTGTATTGACTGGCTGTGCACGTTTCTTTTGCCACGTCTGTGAGCTGCGCTGTGACTGCTGCCTTGATTTGCTTCGGCACATGACAGCGAAATGTCCACGCACTCCACATTTGTGACACTCTTTATCACGTGTGCACTTGCATTCGTCACTTGTATGGCCTTGTAAGCCACAGCGAGTACACTGATCGTGACGTTGCTGAGTGTTAGAATGTCTGTTTACCGGTTTACGAGTGTGCGTTTCGAATGGTATGCGTGCTGACCTGTTGAATGCAGCATACACTGTGTGGTTTGCTGTGCCACGAGCCATGTCTTTAGCCTGGCGTTCTGACGATTCTCTCGTTTGCGCTATCTCGATCGTCTTTAGCGTGAGATCCTTTCCTGCGGCCAGGAGTTTGGTACGCAACGAATCAGAGCGACACCGATCGATTACTTGATCTCTGATGTACTCATCGACATTGTTCCCGTAATCGCATGACGATGCCAGTTGTCGTAACCGTGTTACGAACTGCCCGACGGTTTCGCCTTCATGCTGTTCAGCGCGATGAAACATGTGCCTGTTGTACGGGACGTTTGATTTAGGCGTGAAATAGTCCGTCAGTAGTTCTTTTGTCTTATGAAACGACGACGACGTACCTGTTTCTGTTTCTGTGAATGTACCATAAATGTCCTGTACGCCTTCGCCCGCGGTGTGTAACAGCAAATCACGTTTTTGCTTGTCATCGGTGCATCCTGACGCACTGGCCATCCTGTCAAATTTTCGTATCCACTTTTTCCAACGTTCAGCCGTTGTTGAAGGCTCGTTTTAAAAAAATTGAATTGAATTTTATTCAACATAACATACATACATATACAGCATAATTCCTATAATGCATACTAAATAATATAGTATATAATATATTGAAATGTTGAAAGGAAAAATGCAAGAAGTGCAATACTTATAGTTAGCATTTCCCTTTCCATAATACATGTACATAATTTAAAAGATAATTTGACGAATGAGGTACATGAAGTATAATTTAATACTCCTTATTTTAACATAGGACTTATACATGCTAATAAGCATGTTTTACTAATTATAGACAATGCAGACTTGATGACATCAGTCATCAGACAGGAACAAGTATCTGTGATGTAGATAAATTTGACACATAAAAGGATTTGAAAATGATGTATAACAAATGAGTATAAAAATATATATATATATATATATATTTTAGAATTCGAAGAGTACATAATGTATTTATTGACCAATAGGAATAAGTATCGTTGATGTAAGAATACTTTATACAAAATAAAGATTTGAATACGATTATAGCGATAAAATAAAATGTACTATATATTGTATTTACTGACCAGTAGTGATCTATACCTTTTCTTAAAGGCAATTACATTAGTGCAATTTTTGATATTTGTATTTAAACAATTCCACATATTTACACCTTTTATACTGATACACATCGCTTTCAGAGTTGTTCTGCAATACTTAGATTCAAAGTTATTTTCTTGACGAGTATTGTGGGCATGAGTGGTGTTTACCACTTTAAAACGAGAAAGAAAATTAATTGCCATTAATTTGTTATATATTTTATACATTATGACTATGGATTTTAAATCAATCAGGTCAAAAATAGTCAGTGCATTACATTTAAAGAAAGCTGGCTTTGAGTGAGCTCTATACTCCAACTGACAGCATATTCTGATTGCACGTTTCTGTAGAATATACAATGGCTGGATTCAATGTTTATAAGTGTTTCCCCATATCTCACAACAATAGTCCATATAAGGTAGAACAAATGAACAATACAAAGTGTACAATGCAGTCTCATTCAGCAACCATTTAACACGACGCATTACTGACAGATTCTTTGCAATTTTAGTATGTACAACATTCACATGTTGAGACCATGTAAGTTTGCAGTCAATATAAACACCAAGGAATTTGATACAATTTATTTGTTCAATATTAGTGTTATCTATGGAGATATTATATTCACATGGGGCATTAGTGTGACTGAAGACCATGAAATTTGTTTTTGATAAGTGTAGTGAGAGCTTGTTTACTTTAAACCATTTGTGTAGTTTGTTCATTTCACTTGACACTTTTGTACACATTTCCAACAAATCACTTCCTTCAACAACAAAACTGGTGTCATCAGCAAACAGTATAGACTTTAAGTGTGACGACACATTACATAAGTCATTAACATACATAATAAACAGAGTTGGCCCTAAAATTGACCCTTGTGGTACACCACATGTAACAGTAGCACAACTTGAATTCACACCGTTGAAGCACACATACTGTTTCCTGTTTTCTAAATAACTACTGATCCATTGTTTGGCAACACCCCTAACACCATAATGTTCTAGTTTATCGATAAGAATTTTGTGATCAACCGTGTCGAAGGCTTTCTTTAAATCAATAAAAACACCAATAGTAAGCTTTCCCTTATCCATTGCATTTGTAATTTCCTCCACTAATTCCATTACTGCCATGGAAGTGGACATATTTTTTCTAAATCCATACTGACGGAAATATAAAACTTGTTTTGCATTTAGAAAATTCATTATCCTCTTGTTAAATATATTTTCCAGAATTTTAGAAAACTGAGGTAGTAAAGATATAGGCCTATAGTTGGAGACAATTTGGTCATCCCCCGCTTTGAATAAGGGAATCACTCGGGCAATTTTCATATCATCGGGAAACACACATTGTTCTAGTGAGGAGTTACATATATGCTTTAACGGAGCTAGAATATGAGGAGTTATATTTTTGACTAAACACATATTAATGCCATCATAATCTTTAGACGTTTTACTTTTACAATTATACACAATATTTAATAATTCTTCATCAGTGACTGGTTTTAAAAATAATGTTTCTTCTACCCTGTCACCCAGGAAGGACACAACATTTGCATTACATTTGGGTATATTTTTAGCTAAAGTTGGCCCGATATTAATAACAAAATTGATGAAATGTTCTGCAATATTCATATTCCCTGAAATAGTTGATCCATTGTTCTTAAATCCAGATGGATAGGATGATTTTTTTGAAGATTGTTTATTCAACAATGTATTAATTATTTTCCATGTTTCTTTCATATTTTGCTTATTTTCTTCTAGTAGGTTAGAATAATACTCCTTCTCACACTGTCTCGTGATAGATGTGAGTTTATTTTTATATCTAACTTCAGCAGTATCACTTCTTGTTTTGAGGAAACGTTTATATAGTGTTCTTTTTTTACATGCATTTTTTAGTCCTGAAGTCATCCATGGTTTGCGCCACCTTTTATTCTTTCGAGAAATAGTTTTAGCAGGAAAACAAACATCATAAGTATTTTTGAACAATTCAATAAATGTATTATAGCTTGAATTAACATCATCATTGTTCAAAACTTCATCCCATTTCATAATTTCTAAGGTATTAATAAATGTCTGTAATTATTCTCCGTCAAATGATCTTGTTTGAAAAGACTGTTTTACAGTTTGGTGAAAGTTAGTCGTATAGTCACAAATTTGGAAGACAGGTAAGGGGTCGCTTAGATCATTTATAAGTAAGCCACTAATTGTGGACCTGTGTAGCTCAGTCGTAAATATATTGTCAATAAGTGTTGCACTATGCGTAGTTATCCTTGTAGGCCTTGTTATTAAGGGATGTAAACCATAACTATACAAATGATCAATAAAATTGTTTGAAGCAGCATGATTTTCATATTGCAAGAGGTCTACATTAAAATCTCCACACAAGTATACTATTTTGTCATTGCAGTTATTAAATATGTGATCTATATGTTCATTCAGTAAACCTAGATCTGTATTTGGTGCACGATAAATAGATGCAACTATTATGTTTTTACCAATACTAGTAGTAATTTCTGTACAAATAACTTCTGCACAATTATCTATACACTTTGATATAGTAGGTAGGGGTTTATGCTTTAGGGACTTATTTATATACAGTGCAACTCCACCTCCTGTCCGTTGGTTTCTATTAGTCTTAAAGCAATTATAGTTTTCTAGCTGATATTCATCATTTTCATTCATCCAAGTTTCAGAAATTGCAATGACATCAAATTTGCAGTCTAACAGTGAAATACATGCTTTTAATTTGTTAAAGTTTGCAGACATGCTTCTGACATTAAAATGTATTATTGAGAAATTGAATAATCTTTGATTTTTTTGTACGATTTTGGTATTGAATTCATCCTCTGTGTAGTATACACTATCACAGTCAACTCTATTATGGAAATTGTTGTCAGAGTCTATATCATCATTTATAGAATGTCCATTTTTCTGTGAGTAAGTAAAAGATGCATAGTTAAGGTGTGTACATTGTTCATACAAGTCAATTATATTATCATTGAAACCTGATAAATTAAATATTAGGTCTTGATCAGTTACATCACTGAAAGGGAATATTTCATTAACACAATTATTGCAGAACCAGTCTTCACTAGCATTAGATAAAGTAGTAAGATGTTCATTTGTCAGGTTTGCACACTTTCGATGAACCCAAAGTTTACATTGGTCACAAAATATAGCATTTAATTTTACATTTTTAAAGCAAATGCTACAAGGGTTTTTCGAAGCCATGATGAAAAGTCAAGTGTTCACCATTTCAAGGACGAGTGTTCACAAGAGAATTTACTATAAGTAGACACCTAGTCCCTCCACTTTTTCCTCGGTCCATCCTAAGGAGAATAGGTTATCTGACGAGTCGATCTTGAAGCGTTTCTCTTCGTTGTTTGGCATTTTCTTGACACAGAAGAGCTTGCAGTCGAGTGTGTAAGCCCGCTCAATCTCGTCGTCATGTTTGAGGTTGTAGAGCAATGTAGCTCTCATCTTTGTGAGATCATCGGTAACGTACAGTCTAGGTCCGGTGTCACTTCGGAGGTTTTTTTTCTTGCGCATGAAGTCTGTTTTAACAACTCTCCTCACAAATTTCGCAATGATGGTGCGAGGCTTGCCACTGGATCGGTTTCCAGGTAGCCGATGTGCTACACTGATGTCACCACTTCGTCAGCTGTATCTTCATTGTCATTGTTTTGTGCATCGAAGGTCGGTAGTTGGGTCACATTGATCGGAACAACCATGGTGATTCGGTACGGTAGGCGGTTGCTTACTTGTAGGCTTAGCAGGTTCGCTTAATTCTCGTCGCCATTGTATGATTGCTGCTTTTAAATGAAACACACCATTTATCAGACTGAACGAAACATGGCCGTCATTTATTCTCTGATCCGACCAGCACCGGAGAAATCCGAAGTCAACGGGATCCTTCCGTAATACATAGGCTACGTATGTATATAACATGCAGGGAGCGGCTATATTACAGGCAGGGCACATCAGCAGACTACGAGATAACCGATGGACATCGCGTATCACAACCTGGAGACCTTACGAAGGGTTACGATCTAGAGGATGACCGGCGAGACGGTGGAGAGACGAACTATAGAGGGTACTGGAAGGGCACCATCTGCAGAGGATAGCGCAAGACAGGCAGATTTGGAAACGACATGCTGAGGCCTTCGCCCAACCACGGGATACTACGGCTGCATAATGATGATGTTGATGATGAATAAATATAATATTGCTATAACTTGGAAAACAACTGAACTAGATAAACACACGTACACATATAAAGTTATGATATATAGCACACATTATGCAGACAATGTATACCAAACATTGTCTCACAATATGGCTATGGTATAATAAAACGTATATGTTGCATATTAGATGTGACTGGTACTACTGGCAGTACCACATCACATGTGCCCAGAATCACACCAAACGGCGATAATGTTCTGTAGCGGTCAATAACTGTTTGAGTGTGCTGTCTGTGTGGATAATTAGTTATTATTGTGTGTTATGTTTCTAAAGAGGTGTGTTGTATGTTGTTGCTGCAGCTGAAAGGAATATATTGTGTTTAACCAGTTATATAAAATTGATTGAAAACTTTGAACACGGTAAACAATATAAATTGCAATTGTAGTTCTATCACCATATATAGTCAAAAGCAATTACAGTGGAACCCCATTATTAAGGTCACCCTTGGGTCAGAGTAAAAGTGACCTGGTTAGCGAGGTGGTTTTATTAACAGGACTGCTTTCATATACTTTACTGTATGTAGAACTGTCGTAGAGTGACCTTAATTGCAAGGTGGCTGTATTATATAGGTTAGCATAAAGCGAGGGTTGACTATATGTATTATTTATAGGTTGACAACTTATGTCTGATACAAGATAACAAATACACCAAGAATCATATTATATGTATATGTTATCACAATTATGACATTTCTAGGAGTTGCATAGTCTGTAATGTCTTCCATTGCATACTCCAGGAGATACACTTGACTAATATAAAATAAACAACAATAGCCAAGTAACATGAACAATCAATGAATGTTTGTATCATATGTATACAGTGTATATGCAGGTATATATGCAGCAAACTACTTTATGCAATATTACGTATATATGTCATATTCTGCAGTTTTTTTTATATATTTATTATACTAATTTGTAACTCTGATGACCCTTCCTCCTTTGGAAAATTTATCAAAAACGTTTGAATTGAATATAATTGATGTATGGACCAGCATATTACATTTTGTTGGCATAATAACTGTTCATGTTCATATTAAACATGCATTTGCGTAGTTGTCTACAACAAAACTAGCCATAATTGTTGCTCTCGTCTTCTTTCCGTGGGCCACGGTGAGGCTGACCTTGATTTCTGGGTTTTCCTTTCTTTTCTGTTCTCCCCCCTCACTGCCTTTCACTGCTATCTTCACAAACCGTCTCCACTCACCTCTGTCTTTCGCTTTCCTTCTCCACCCCTCTGCCAATCCTTCAAAGTCTCTCTTAAAGCAGTCTTCCAAACGCAGTCTTAGTCTTCCTTGCCTCCCTTTCCCGTCAACTTTCCGGGTATCCGCTTTCTTTACCTGTCTCTCTGTCATGTCAACCTCCAGGTATACAAAACTGTCTGTGTTAGCTCCTTCCCCTCCAGGTATATAAATAATACCCTTGTGTATTTGCATCGATGTTTATGTAGTGTGACAACTTACACGCATCTTCAGCAATGAATAAACGAGTCATAAATCGTAGTACTGTATAGGTAGATATAATAAACTGTAGCGTTGTCAAATGCTCGAGAAATGATGCAGGTTCAGTTCTACTATAGTCCGCTAGGGTACACTCCACTATTCCCCCCAAGTCCTCGAACCAGAGGGCTGACAATGGAAGTGTGACCCTCTACATTTCCTCCACTAGTCTCCTTGGAGGTCGCCGGGTGCGACCGCCAAGTCGCCGAAAGTAGTAGTATAGGGTTTTTGGGACAACATCCTGAGGAATTTTTTGTCATTTGTGAGTGATATTTGGGAGATTGAGACGTCCGCGCCCCCCCCCCGAGTGAAGTGAGTAGTCACGTGACCGTATGTGTAACTAGAGGCGCCACCTGGCGGATGCGTCAGAGGTGAAATAGTAGGTGATGCCCCCTGACGGGGAGCGTAGAGAGGGTGTGATTAGTGTGTGTGAATGTGCTTGTATGGGAGGGGAGCGGGCTAGCGTGTGATTAGTGTGTATGAATGCGCGTGTATGAAAGAACTAACGAAACACAAGAGTATACGATTGCACACGAATTTTATTGATGAAAGATACAAGCGTATAACATGAAACCGTGTTTTATTAATCGAAGCGCACGAATATCAAGACTTGTGGGTGAGTGAACACCGCGACAGAGGTCGTGAGCTTAGGGATCAATACGACCACGCCAGCCAGTGGCTCGTGGGATGATGATTATGGTACGACTTACGGGTGAGTGAACACCGCGCTAGAGGTCGATGGCTTATGGGTGTGTGACCACCGCGCCATAGGCTCGAATCATATAATGACGATGATGATGATACCTGTTCGTTAATGAAACACGATTATCGCAGTTGTTTAAGCCAATCGAATACGCGGCAATCGTTTGCTACCAGATCAGTGCCGAAACCGTTTACGAAATCCTTCATGACAAGTCCACGACAGCGAAAAATGAGATAAGCAACAAAGTATTGTCCGAAAACGTTAGACACGGGACTCTGTAGTCTCTTAGAATTATGAGTCCACGTTACGCAATGTTTATTCAAGAAGCGGCGAAACTCGACGTGCCGTGGCGGCAAGCCGTAAGAGCAGAAGTATTCGCCGAGACCGTTGGCGTCTACGTAGATCGCTATCCAATGTTCTCCGGGTTTACCCGCGTCGTGCGTGTTGCACACGAAGGCGACGGGGTAAGCGTCTTTCCGGAGTTCGAGGAGCACGTCTTTGGGTACGATCCCTCGGATGATGGCACGGGCGTGCGTATCGAGGGTGAGTAGGCGGACGAGCTGCATGGTTTCCATCAGTTGTCGTAGATGACGATACGACTCCTGTCGATCTCCAGCACCTTCTCGAATTGGGCTTAGGCGACGACGTCCACAGTGGTTGCCAGCGCGTCGCGGAAATGAACCTCGACGCGCACGTTGCCCTTTTGTACCAGATGGAAGCAGCAGACGTCGCACGCATCGGGGGTGAGGTCCACGGCGAAGAAGGTGTAGCCGTGTCGGAAGTCGAAGCGAGACAAGCCGTTGCCTTCGTCCTGCCACGCCTTACCCGTCGAGGTGAACAGGTTATGGTAGCACCTGACAAAGAGGTCGTTGTCGAAGTCGGGCTGGAAAGGTTTGGCGGGTATCTGTCGTCCGTCGACGTACACGGCGAAGAAGTTGATGCGGTTGTTTTTAGCGCGAAAGGGATTTCTGTCGTAGCGTCCGTTGTAGGCGTCGTTATCGATGCAGCACAGCAGGAGACGTTTCGGAAGAATGCCAAGAAAGAGGTTCTCGTGCGTGTACGAGCGGGTACCTGCGGGAATGGAGTAGACCTTGCATTCGACGGGTCGCAGCGGATATTTGGCGGTGTCCTTTTCGAGGGCTTTGATGTGTGCCATCTGCACGCTCGGATTCAGGGTGACTTTCTTGACGAACAGTGTAGCGTTGACGATCTGTATCTTGTAGCCGGGGTTGGCTCCGCCAGCCATGAGCGCGAACGCATTCTTGCTGCGCACCAGACGTATCTTGACCTCGACGCTGTTGATGAGGAGTTTATCCTGGAGGAAGAGGTCGACGTGGAGACGACCCATCATGTCGACCACGCGACTCCGGGCGATCATGTTGCGTCTGGCGACGAACCCCGCGTTGGCTGCCGGATCGGCGGCGTCAATGACGACGGCGTCCATACGATTGGCCGTGTCCTTGTACCACATCTGACTCGTCAGTTGCGTCTCCTTGGCATCGTCGCCGTAACTGAGCAGCGTCTCTATGTAGGCTTTGTACGGATACGTGTTCGTCGAGGGAGTCACGAGCGTTCCGTTCAGGTAGACGTCGACCTGACTGAACAGCGAATGGAGCCAGTTATTCACGGGACCGACGGGATCGGCAGGGTCGAGATCGGTTCCGTCGGCACGCGTCACCTTCGCCTGAACGTGTAGCGTCGTGTCGGCGAGATCCAGGTAATCGTCTCCCGAACCGGGTACGACGAATTCGATCGGTCCGCCCGAGTCGAGCGAGGACATCGGTTGGTGGTGCGACTGTCGACGATGCCGGTCTGAGTCGGAGGCACGGTGAAGAGATCGAGTTCGCTCTTGAGTCCCTCACACGATAGTTTATGAACGAACGCCATCGTCGAATATATCGGGTTCACGACGTGCCTTCGGTCTCTGCTGCTTCCTCCGACGTCTCGCGGATGTACTGTCTCGTTTCGCAGCGGGTGCGCGTCTTATACGCTTACGCGGTTACACGCCAGGTGTCAAGAGGTCGCTCATCATGTCTCTACCGGCAGCGGTGACGCGACGTTTGGCGGCCGTTCTGATGTTCTGTCCCGACAGGACGTCGTCGGCTATGCGTGCGCCGGTCGACAGCGCTCTCCTTCCCAACGCCACGGCACCTCTCTTGACGAGCGGCATGACGCTACGCAGTAGACCTCCGAATAGACTTCCCAGTCCGTGTCCTCGTTGGTATCGTCCACCCGCGAAATAAGGAATCGCACCGCCCGCTTGACGAGCGTAGTAGTCGGTGTAATTCATCTCTCTAGAACAGTGCCGTCCGTTGCCGTTGGAAATGAAGTGTCACTGTCACCTTACCGACCTCGAATGGCACGCGTTGTCCGGTGTCGTCTCTTATATCTATATCGATCGTGCCAAACTCTTTGTAGAGCACGGGTACGTAGTGAGTCTTGTCGAAGGTCTTCGACACGATGTCGCCATGGCGACCGCTCACCGGAACGATGCGCAGCAGCGGTACGAGACTGTCACCGACAACTCGCGGTTCCACGACATCCGTGTAAATGTAGAGCGATTCGAGCCCTCGTTCCATGGTGACCACGGTGTCGCCTTCCGTGATAAATACCTTGAACTCGGGAGCCGCGGGATCCGTCGGGAGAGCCGCCAGCGTAGAGGTGCGAAAGCCGAGAACGGTGGTCAGCATAGCGGCGAGGAAGACGGTACTCGGTGCCACGTGCACCGATACCTTACGCGTGATGATGCTGTAGCTCAGTTTCACCCGTCCCTCCCCCACCACGCGACGTAGAGCGGCGTTAATGGCGAGGATCAGTGACCACGGATCTTTATAGTGTCCGGTCCCGATTCGGGTAGTCTTCGTGTGCATGGGCCACGGGTTCCCCTCCGCCTTCTCTGCGTCTATCGGTAGCGTTACAGCGAACCCCGCGTCGTCGTCTACGACGTTGTACCAACTGTGTGGGTATTGTACCTCCACCAGTCCGCAATCCCATTGTCCCTGTAGTGGGATACGTTTCGGTAGCGTCGTGACGTAGTGGGTCAGCGTGTTATCGGGGTGCGTGTGCATGGAAGCATTGCTGGGCAACGTGAGATAGAAATCACTCGTCGCCATGTTGTTTCAACGTCGGACTGGGTAGAAGGTAACCCAACGAACTGCTCAACAGGGCCGTCCACAGAGCCGGATTCGCGTGGTGCCCGAACGACAGGTTGTAGATGCTGACCAATATGACCGTGTACAAGACGACGACCTGACAGAGAAAAACGATCTCCTCTTTGGGACACGCGGTGCCGAATATGTGCCACGGAGTCCTCTCTTTCTGTAGTGGTGGAGCGGCGTCGACATCGTCTTCTTCTTCTTCTTCTTCGTCGCTAACGGTGATCCGTGATGTCGTCTCGTCTGCCATGAGTGGACGACTGACATAGCGACAGACGTGCGACTAGTCTTTATAGCCGACGAGGGCCTTGACATCGATCCAGCTGTTGAACTTCGAAGGGTATCCGAACCATTTCACCAACACCTCCCGTCGCCTGCCTACCTTGCGGCGCTGCACTATCGATTCCACGCGGTACAGTTTATCGGCAGGAACCGTCACCTTCTGCAACTCCGGTTCGTAGAAGGTACCGTCCAATATCTCTCCGAGATCGTCCGTTAGACGATAGACGGGCGGATCGGACGGATGCACTTCGCGTATCGTGAATAGTTCCTTTGTCCAATTCACCGTGTAGCCTTTGTCGAACCGTCTCTTGACCTTGCTGATACGTACGCGATCCCCCACGTGGTACTTGGGCACGCCCTTACCGTGATGACCGCCGTACAGGCGCTGCCACACCTCTTCCTGATTAGTCGCATCCACCTGCGACGGAGGCATCCCGATGCTGCGGTGGGGCGTGTCGTTGTACGTCCGCACCAGATCCGGAAGGATATCGATGTATCGCCACGTTTCTTTGTGTGTCAGGTATCGCAACATCCGCGTCATTAGCGTGCGATTGAAGCGTTCCAGGATGCTCGCCTTGGTCTCCTCGTTGTAGGTGGAGAAGTGTTGGATGCCGAGACGGTGCGCCTCTTTTATTCAAGACGCTCCCATGTCTTACTAGCCGACGACGGTGGCGTAGGTAGAGTGGACGGGCTCATTCGAGGTCGCCTCCGCGTGAGGGGTGTCCACTGCAGCGTTCGACGCGCTCTACCGAGCGATCGTGTGGCCGCCGCCGCTACGGCACGTTTTCTTTGTTCCTGTTGAATGGTCAGTCTCCTGGCCTCGTTACCCTCCAACTCAATGGGCAGATTCATATCGCCGAGTTGACGCGCAAACACCTGCCATCCCGTCGGAGTGCCGACGGTCTTGCGCTGACGCAACAGATCGTTCGCGAGGTCCACCACGTTACTTCCGGGTACCGCTACGCCTTTGTGCATGAGCTCTCCGCGCGCGCTCCACGCGACGTCTCGTTTCAGACGTTCCATCAGTCGTCTGGCTTTGGCCTGCAGCGCCTTGGGAACACTGTCGACGACTTCCGCTTCCATACCTGTCGCCCCCGCCGCTTCCACACCTGTCGCCCTCGCCTCCGGCGGGGTCGGGTCCGTATTGGCCGCCGCCGCCGCCGCCGCCGCCGCCGCCGTGGCCACCGGGGATGTGTCCATGTTGACCGTCATCACGCGCACCGGTTCGCGCGTGCGTCGATCGGCCAACGCGTTGTAGCATTGCAACAGTTGATTATACATGACGACCTTGTCGCCGTCGGTGAGATCTTGTCTGTCGAGTATGACTTTCATCTCGTCGTCGAGCACCTGTACTTTGCGTCCTAGGGTATCCGTCGGTGCGCGTAGACTGTCCAACAGTCGTGGATCTACCAAGGCCATCTTCCGTGCGTGTTCCATCGTCGTCTACTTGAGTAGCACCTCTTTTAGCAAGGGTAGAAAGACCGCACCGGCCAAAGGTGCCAGCAGCGCCTACAGGAAACCGCCGTTCTGTCCCTCGCCGACCTGGTTACCCCGTAGCAAGATGCGACGTCTCCTCGCCGCCGGCACGCCTCTCTGTGCCAAAGTGCGCAGGTTTGTTTTGTACCCACTCAGAGCACGTCTCTGCGCGTCGGTCAAGGGAATGTTCTTCTTCAATATGTTGTAGGCACACTCGGCTAGTGCACACACCAGATCGGAGTCGGCGTTTCTGATGATGGCTCGTCTCAATTTCGTGCTCTTGTACCTGTTCAGCGCCTGTATGCAGAGGGGGTGTTTCTTCACGAGTTCGGACATGCTGTTGTCTTCACGACCATGCTGCGACTGAAGGGACGAGGCGCGTGCGCGGACGTCTTATACCTTGGGTTGGTACACGTACTGGACACCGTCGTCCGGAAGGACGCCCGTGCGCAGACGCATGTCGTCGGGTGTGTCCTGTTTCAGATCGACGAGGAGATAACCGTATGGTGGCGCCGTGGCGTCTCTGAACGCTTCCTGTACAAACTTCAGGCGTCCCGGATACATCTGTCGCGCCAGGTGTCCTATCTGTGACGCGTCGCGAGGATTCTTGAAGACCACCATGTAGTGCGCGTTCAGACTGATCGTGCGACTCTCCTTGTTCTTCGGAAACAGGTTCTGCACGAGATGCAGTACGGAGGTGTTCTGGTGATGACTCTTTTTCGTGAACAAGGTCGTGACCCGTTCGTCCGTTTCCGCCATCAGATCGTCGATGACCACGAGGTTACGCGTCGAAGCGTCGAACGCGCCGCTTAGCAAGCCTTCCTCGAAGCGTACCAGGTCGTTGTCGACGTAGACGCTCT